>JAJOZX010000823.1:707500-1122500 GCA_023014485.1 Bathynomus jamesi | reverse complement strand
TATATATATATAATATATATGGAGAAGTGATCAGTCTTTCCTTGTGAACGGACGTGTTTTATCGAGTGTCCAGTATTACCAAGTGAATAAGTGGTTTCCGTTGAAGTGTCTTTGAAAAATAGTTTTTGGTGCATTCTTAACTAAATTACTTCGTGCTATTAATCATTCATTAATGAATATATTTAATTTATTGATTTTATTCATGACTATTATTTGATTAAACTAAGGCTTGTGCACGTGGTATACCTTGTTTTTTTTCCGAATCTATTAGAAAACGAGGTTTCATAAGGTTGAAATTCCCTTGTTTGCTTTGTTTGTTTTTGAATCTATTAGAAAACGAGGTTTCATAAGGTTGAATTTCCCTTGTTTGCCTTGTTTGTTTTTCAAATCTATTAGAAAAAGAGGTTTCATAAGGTTCATTTTCCCTTTCTACGGGATCAAGTAGAGTGTGTTCACCCACCGTGGGAAAAATGAAAAATGAAAGAAAAAAGTCGGTCGAATAGCGGACAGATAAGTTTTAGTAATATTTTCTTTTACAGATCTTTCGTCGGTAGCTTAATGAAGTATATATTCATTTAGTATAAATTTTTGTTACAAGAACCTGTTTCTGTTCAAGAACACTTTTGTGGGTTTGCGCAGGTGACGGCACAATAAGCAAGCGGTAGACCTACGTTGTAATTTATTAATTTCCAAACGCTCGTTTTTTTAATTTTTTTTTTATTAATTAAGAGCATGGAAGCCCCGTCAAGTACTTGCAGTTGCTGTGAACTGAAATTTGCCGCTTACGCGTTTACAATGGCTAATAATAATGAACAGTTAGTTTGCAGGTGGTGCTCAAGCATGGAAGTCCTGAGGAACGAGTTAGAACGTGAGAGGGAGGCCAGAGTGAGGCTTGAAGAAAGGGTGATGCTCCTGACAGTAAAATTAGAATCCCTTGAGACTTCAGTTTCTACTAATAATATAAATAGTACTAATAGCCCTCTCTCTTCCCCTAGTTCCCAACCCTTCGTTCAAGTGCGTAATGGAGCCCCATTGAGAAAACTTAAGACTTGTCCACCAGTAATAACAAACAATACGTTTTTTGTTTTAGGTTTCGAAGATGCTGATGAACCGGAAATACGACTTGTTGGCGATTCCATTGTTCGAGGGCAGCTCGAGGAATCCTGTGGGAGAAACCCTCGTCGTAGGAGCCGTTACTGCTACAATGGTGCAAGGGTGGAAGATATAACTAAGAGTGTTGACCATTTTACAGACGGAACCTCTGAGGACACAACGTATGTTATTCATGTCGGTACTAATAACGTTTTAAATTCTAGATCGGAAGAACTGCTGGCTAGGTACAGGGACTTACTAGAGCGACTAAAGGAAAAAACTAAGATTGTTTTAACAGGTATACTTCCTCGAATTATCCAACGTAGCGATTTCTACAGCAAGGCGACCTATATCAACAATAACCTAAAGTCTCTTTGCCAACAGGAAGGAGAGCATTTTGCCAATTTTTGGAAAAGTTTCTACGGCAGGAAGGGACTTGTTCCTTGGAGATGGACTTCATCCTAATGACGTTGGAGCTGCGCGTTTAGGAAAATTATTTCATAATACTGTCTCTTATGATAATAAAAACCCACTCTAATAGACAGAGTTTATTTCCACAACAGTTTCGATGCCCACTGGCATCCTCTTCGGGTGGATACAGAAAAACGAATTCGTTTTTCTGTATCCACCCAAAGAGGATGCCAGTGGGCATCGAAACTGTTGTGGAAATAAACTCTGTCTATTAGAGTGGGTTTTTATTATCATATTGTGACTTTCACGTAGAAAAAAGTGAAGTTTTTTTTTGCATTTATACTGTCTCTTCTTTTCAGGCTGCCGTAACTCGAACGGTCCCGGCGTAATTTCCTCAAATTTCCCCTGCGCTCGCGAAGGTGTCGCAATTAAAACACTTTGAAGGTTCTATCCTTAAATGCTTGTAGCCTACGAAATAAAATAAACGAATTTTTTTCTTTAATTGCTTGTAAAGACTATGATTTAATTGCGATAAATGAATCGTGGCTTAGTGCTGAAACACGTGACTTTGTAGAGGAGTATCAAATTAGAGGTTATGGACTTTTTGTTAAAAACAGAATAGGTAGGCGAGGAGGCGGTGTTATGTTGTATATCAAAAATAATATGGCGAACGTTATAGAAGTAAAGCACAGAATTCCAGAACCGATAGATTCGACTATAGCAGAACTTAAATTGAACGATTTCAAACTTCTTGTTGCCGTTATATATAGGTCCCCTAATCAAACAGCTGATACAGACGAAGCGTTATATCGTTAACTAAAGAGAATAAGAGGTAGTGAGGAGGCCTTAGTTATGGGTAACTTTAATTGCGCCAACGTGAATTACGATACAATGCAGGGAGACGCGGAAGGTAATCGTTTAGTTAATTTTCTCGAAGATAGCTTTCTTATTCAAAAGTTGAGGAACGTACGAGGTTGGACAGTATTTTAGATTTAGTAATCACTACGGATGATAGGCTAAACACGGATCTTCAAGTAATAGAACCGTTAAGCAATAGCGATCACAATATGGTAGAGTTTGTACTCTCAGTAAGTCACTCGAAACCAGCTAACTCGACTAAAATTCCTAACTTCCTGCACGCAGACTTTTGTAAATTTCGAAATGAATTGTCATACGTCAATTGGGAAAACGTAATGGGGATCTCCAACGCAAAACTAATGTGGGAATCGTTTGAAAAAGTATTTAGGACTATAAATGAGGAATGTGTACCGTACAAAATTAACCGTGCGAAAGTAAACAAGCCGTTGTTGTTTACATCTAGAGCAGGAGACATTATAAAGAGTAGAGATAGGGCTTATAGGCTACATGAGTGCGATAAAGACAATTTGTGGTTACGAAACAACTACATATCTCTAAGGCGTGAAGCGAAAAGTGTAATAAAAAAGTCCAAGCGCGAATTTGAAATCTCCATAGCTCATGATGGTAAAAAAAAACCAAAACGATTCTTTCAATACGTCAACAATAGAAATCCAGTAAAAAGTTTCTTGGGGCTAGTTACTGAAAACAAGGAAATGGCTACCTTGCTAAGCAAATTTTTTTCGTCAATATTTACTGTAGAAGAAGTAACGAATATCCCTACGGTCATAGACATAATACCTTTTGCTAATGGTAATATTTTGGATAATATTGTGGTTAGTGAAGGGAAGGTAATGCGCTGTATTGATAAAATGAAAACGCGTAAATCACCGGGGCCGGATTCCATATATCCCATACAACTTAAAGAATTAAAAGATAGCATTGTTGTGCCGCTAACAAAGATTTTTAATGCGTCTATTTCTGAGGGGTGCGTACCAGATAATTTCAAGTTAGCAAACGAAACACCTATCTTTAAGAAAGGCGATAAAGGTGCGGCGGGAAATTATAGGCCAATCAGTTTAAAGTCTGTTGTAGGTAAGCTACTGGAATCAATAATTACGGATCGTATAGTCGAACACTTAGAATTGCATAACTTGGTTAGAAATACGCAGCACGGTTTTGTTTTAGGCGAAACAAATTTTGCTTAACTAATCTTTTAGAATTTTTATAAAGCGTGGTTGAAGTTTACGATAGTCATTGGGCGGTTGATGTAGTGTATTTAGATTTCCAAAAAGTATTTGACACCGTACAGCACAAAAGACTCATTGAAAAAACTAAGGCTCATGGAATCAGGGGTATAGTAATAAATTGGATAGAAGATTGTTTGCGAGGTAGGAAACAGAGGGTGGTCGTTGATGGAGCTGAGTCGTGTTGGGTTAATGTAGCGAGCTGCGTTCCTCAGGGTTTTGTATTGGGCCCCTTGCTTTTTCTTATATATATTAACGATTTAGATGTCGGCCTAGTCAGTACAGTTTCAAAATTTGCGGATGACACGAAGTTGGGTTGTAGGGCGATTAATGACGAAGATAGAGGTAAAAATCCAGGACAATCTGAATATAATCTTTGATTGGTCAGTCACATGGCAAATGAGATTTAACGTCGATAAGTGCAAAATTTTACATATAGGTTCGCGTAACGGTAATTTTGCATATAGTATAGTATGTCAGGGAAGGAGTTGGCAAGCGTAGAGCAGGAAAAAGTTTTAGGAGTTATAGTCACTGGTGATTTAAAAGTGGAGAAACAAAGTAAAACAGCGGTCAATAAAGCGAACAAAGTGCTAAGTTTTATAGCCAGGAATCTTTAGTACAAATCGCGCGATATTATGTTCCTCTGGATTAATGAAAGAAAGCCACCCCAACCTTTATAGTTACCTTTATAAAGCTAACTAACGAAAATATCACGACCTACCCTAACCAATCGTTGGGTCAACTGTACGCCTTTGACGATTGGTTAGGTTAGTTCGTTATATTTTCGTTAGTTAGCCTTATAAAGCTAACTAAAGAAGACTGGGGGTGGCTTTCTTTCATTGATCCGTTTCTCTTTATAAATCATTAGTTATTCCCCATTTGGAGTACGCGATCCAATTTTGGAATCCACATATGCGAAAAGATATAGAAAAAATCGAAAGAGTTCAAAGATGAGCAACAAAGATGATTCCGTCGCTTAGGTCGAAGTCGTACTGGGATATGCTTAAGGAGTTAAAATTGACTACACTCGAGACTAGGAGGCTAAAGGGTGATCTAATCCAGGTTTTCAAAACTATGAATGGGTTCGATAACGTAGATAGAGATGGCTTTTTCGAAATATCTCAGTATAATAGGACTAGAAATAACGGTGTAAGTTGACAAGTAGAAGGTTTGAGACAGCAGTTGCCAAAAAGTTTTTTACGCATAGAATAGTAAATAGGTGGAATAGTTTGCCGGTAGAAGTAATTAGTAGCACGTCTATAAAAATGTTTAAAAATCGATTATACTCATATGTTCTACAGATCTACAGAAGCTAAGGCTAACAAAGACCCTAAGATTCACTCTGAGGTTAGACCGAGAGAAAGGAAAGAGTAGGAGGTTAAGAGAAGAGAATAAGGGGTTAAAGTAAGTAGCAACACCGATCACTCGTGGGTTAATATTCATTTAGAAAAAGAGAAAAAAGACTCACCATCATCATCCGCCGGCCACTGCCGACAAGTCGGAAAAATAGTCGAAGAGAAGAGGAAAGGGGTGAAAGATGAAAAGAAGTAAAATAAGAACGCTTACAAACCATGCAAACACAGTCTTAATTCACTGTCAACCATGCAAACTACAGACATGCAAGTAAAGAGAGGATAAGAAAAAGAAAAAGAAAAAAGTAGGTCAAGTTAAACAAAAAGTGGATTAGTTTACGCTACGAGCTACATCTACGTTCGTGTTAGTCTAATTCTTTTTTTTAATTAATTTTTTGCTGGCATATCACACGCTGGCATGTCACAAGCTGGTATTATCGTCAACCGACTCATTCTCGACCACCACCACCAGAGCTCCGGTTGCCAATTATTTTTTTTATTTTAAACAACGTTAATATTTTTAAAATGCCTATCTAAACGGTTCTTAAACATATTAACGCTGGTAGAGTTCACGACGGGCGCGGGAAGATTATTCCATTTATGAATTACTTTAAACGTAAAGAAGTTTTTAGCGATATTCGTAATGAAACATCTGCCACGCAACTTAAATCCGTTATTACGAGTATTGCTACTATCGAAATTGAACAGTTTGTCAAAATTTATGTTATCGATGTTATTAACGATTTTGAAAACTTCAATAAGCTCCCCCCTTAATCTCCTAGTTTCGTGTGAATGCAAGTCTAACTCTTTAATCCTATTTTCATAAGGCTTGTTGCGCAATGACGGAATTAGTTTTGTGGCACGACGCTGAACCCTTTCTAACCAATCAATATTCTCACGCAAATACGGGCACCAAAACTGAATGGCGTATTCTAAATGAGGCCTGACTAGGGACTTGTAAAGGGGCAATATAATATCCTTCGATTTAAATTCGAAATTACGCGCTATGAAGCCTAACATCCTAATAGCTTTTGCGCAAGACTCCAGGCACTGGTTCCTAACTTTTAAATCCTTAGATACGCGTACGCCTAAATCTACTTCCTCGTCAACGATCGCTAACTCTCTATCATCCATCGTGTACGTGTAATTATTGTTACGAGAACCTACATGCAAACTTTACAATTGTCTACGTTAAATTGCATCTGCCACTGATCCGTCCACTCCATAATCCTATTTACATCGTCTTGGAGCCTATTTCTATCGTCCTCGTTAACAACTTTACCGCCTATTTTAGTATCGTCCGCGAATTTTGACACGTTACTAGTCAATCCTACATCTTTGTCGTTAATGTAAATTACGAATAGCAATGGGCCTAACACTGAACCCTGTGGGACACCGCTACTTACATCCAACCACCCTGATTCACTTCCATTAACAATGACCCTCTGTTTCCTAGCACGAATCCATTCCTCGAACCAGTTAGCTACCTGACCGCGTATACCGTGCGCTTTAACCTTCGCAATTAATCTTCTATGCGGAACTGTATCGAACGCCTTTTTAAAATCTAAATAAATAACGTCAGCCGCTCTATACCTATCGTATTCGCACACTATTTCGTTATAAAATTCTAACAAATTAGTCAAACAAGATCTATGGCGTCGAAACCCATGCTGACTACTATTAATCAAATCTCTACTTTCTAAGTGATTGATGATACGATCACAAACTACGGATTCCAAAAGTTTACCTACAATTGACGTTAAGCTAATGGGCCTATAATTAATAGGTACCGTGCGGTCGCCTTTTTTAAAAATGGGCGTGACGTTAGCTAATTTGAAGTCTTCAGGAATAATCCCCGTTTCGAGTAACTGATTAAAAATCTTCGTTAAGGGGTCTACGATAACGTCTTTCAAATCTTTCAAATGTCTGGGATAAAAAGCGTCAGGGCCTGGAGCCTTGCTAACTTTTAGCCGATCGATATAATGCGCAATCTCACCCTCATAAACAGTTATTTCATCCAAAATAGTCTCGCTACTAAATGGAACGATATCGTCCACGTCAGGGACATTATTTACGTCTTCTACTGTAAAAACTGTCGCAAAAAAGTTTTTGAAAATACCCGCCATCGCCTGAGCGTCAGTAGCCAAAGCGCCGTTAACATCCACTAGAGGGCCTATGTTATCTTTTATCGGCTTACGATTATTGACGTATTCAAAAAACTTTTTTGGATTATGTTTACTATCCGCAGCTATAAGTATCTCTAAATTACGCTTAGCATTCCTAACTGATCTTTTAACCTGACGTATAAGCTCGATATATCTATTAAAGTTTGCTGCCGTGCCATTGCGCTTATTAAGTCTGTACGCTCTGTTACGCTCGTTTATGAACTCGCCTATTTCCCTAGTCCACCACTTGGGACTACCATGATTTCTAGCGCGCTTGGGCTATCATCCTATCCGCAAAACTATCAAAATTAGCCCTACGAAATTCAGGGACTTCTATTACTTTACTATCCTTAGTGTTTTCTATCGATAACTTAAACCTAAGAATTTGATGATCACTACATCCTAAACTCTCGCCTACTTCTAAAGTATCGACTATATTTTCGCCGTTCGTCATCACCAAATCTGAAATATTGTCACCGCGTGTTGGTTCGGTAACTATCTGTCGTAAAAAATTATCCTCCATGAACTCAATCAATCTCAAACCCTCCCCATTACCAGTAAAAGTCTGGTAATGAACATTAGGACGGTTAAAGTCTCCGACAAATATACTATTCCGACAAAATTAAAACTAATACTACACGCCCTAACTTCAACCCATATCGCATTAATTGCTGCCAGAAAATCTATCTTAACCTCGATAGCCCTAAGGGAATTACGAATGTACAGCAAAACGCCGCCACCAAACCTATGTAACCTATCATTAGTAAAGAGTTTAAAATCCGGTATATCAAGTTCCCCCAACAAGTCCGGAGTCACGGTATTTAACCACGTTTCAGTGATAGCAACTATATCGTGTTGCCGGAATAAAAATTCGTTTAATTTATTTCTAATACTACGCGCGTTACAATAAAAGACGTTTAAGTTATTTTTTACCACAGGCCGGCGTTTTAAACTATTTTTCACGTCGGGCCCGCGTTCCCCGGACCCACAACGTTTAAAGAAGGCTTCGACCTACATAGCTTTCGCACGTTTTCGTCTATTAACCTACCTAGCCTAGCATTACCTATTTCATTAAAATGCACCCCATCTTTTATAAAAAGGCTAGGATCACTGAATTCGGACCACAGCTTTACGAAGGGTACATTTTCCTCAGCACAAATCTCTTCTAATTTATTATTCAAAAATATTGTTTTTGACGTAATCCTAAGAACCAACCAGTGCCTAGGGGTAATACCTAGAACTAAAGACCTATCTGACTTCGCCTTCAGGGACCTAATTAACCCCCTTTATCTCTCCAAAAGGTCAGGCACTCTCGTATCGGGCCTATACGAGTCGTTGCCTCCTACCATCGTCACCAACATCGAGTGACGGGAGGCAACGTCAATCCTATCCACTTCGTCTCTAACTCTGTCAACCCTGGCCCCTGGGAGACAGACCCTCCTCCTCTTGGTTGGATGCCGTTCAACGAACTCTTTGTCCATGTGGCGCACTAAAGAGTCCCCAATTAAAATAGTTTCCCCCTCATTCACGTCCCTTTCCAAATGGGAGAAAGGGTTCGAAACCTCGAGAGGGGTGGGGGGATTCCTATCACCTAACGTACGCGGCCTAGCTCCACCCTTAACTTCTCTAAATCCCTCCCCATCTACTAATCTCGGACCAACCTTAACCCCTTCCTCAACTCTATCCAACCTTCCCAACAAGCTACCTAAACTAGAAGCTAGGTTACACACCTCACCCTTCAAATTACTAACGTCTTCAACGTTAGTATTGGTTCGGCTTTCGTCAGTTGTAGCCCTACCCCTCCCCTCATCAAGCGTTGCAAGTCTTTCCGTTACCTCACGTACACTGCGTTTTATGTCAACTATTTCCTCCCTTAACTCGCAAAAGAAACAAACTGATCTCTCGGTAATCGCGATAGGACCGCCGTTATATTCCTTAAATTCCGAATACCACCGGTTTACTCTACACCTAACACACGACGCTTTCTGCGACGGCATCGCGCAGTTAAAAATTAGTTTATAACCGTCATAAGTTTAAGTTAAATTAAGCCGGCACGCTATGAAAACTTCTAAATCGCTAAAAACTACTAATATTCAATTACTTAACTATAACAATGTGAATATAAACGCAAGTATATAAAATTCAAAACTTTCCAAAAGTAAAATTCTTAGCAATATGCAAAAGTAGATGCAATATCAGAGAGCTCAGGAAATGCGTCTGTTCAGTACAGAGTCTGGCTGACGAATGATAGATAGATTGGGTATAGTTTAAGGTAGTAAAATTAAGGCTTTGTGGTTCGGAACCCACGTAAAATTGTAGGTCCCCTCCGTCACCACGGAGGACATGCACAATACACAATTACGAACACATAGTGGATCCTAGGGTGTATATATATATATATATATATATATATAAAGAACGACGTTTGTATAGAAGAACGTTCCGCACAAGATGAGGAGGAAGAACGAACAAATGAAAAATGAGGTTACCACCCGGGAATCGAACCCGGGATTTTCCGATTGACGGTCAGATATGCTATCCACTACACCATGGGCCTCGATTAATCAGATGTCGTAATTCTCCTACATACGAGCAGAAACCAATGCCCTGAGGGGGCACCTTCGCATGCCGTACCTATATATACATTTTAACTGCAAACAACACACAGTATAATTAATGTAAAGAACGACGCTTGTGTTCGTTCTTCCTCCTCATCTTGTGCGGAACGTTCTTCTACACAAGCGTACAAGCATCGTTCTTTACATTAATTATACTGTGGGTTGTTTGCAGTTAAAATGTATATATAGGTACGGCATGCGAAGGTGCCCCCTCAGGGCATTGGTTTCTGCTCGTATGTAGGAGAATTACGATATTTGATTAGTCGAGGCCCATGGTGTAGGCACTGTAGTGGATAGCATATCTGACCGGCAATTGGAAGATCCCGGGTTCGATTCCCGGGTGGTAACCTCATTTTTCATTTGTTCGTTCTTCCTCCTCATCTTGTGCGGAACGTTCTTCTACACAAGCGTCGTTCTTTACATTAATTATACTGTGTGTTGTTTGCATTTCAAATGTATATATATATATATATATATATATATATATATATATATATATATATCATAAATATATACCTAGTATTATATATATATATATTCACCCACACACACGCAGGGTGTCCCATAAGTCTGGAACCATAGGGTAAATAAGTAATTCATGTTTTTCCGTTTATGTAAGTGCCCATGATGTCTTTGAGTAAGAAAGAACGCATCCAGGTAATTCTGCTCGTAGGAAATCGGAGTCAGAGGGAGATCGCTGAGGAATTTAACAGATTGCATCCGGACCGCGCGCCGATAACACACAGCTGTGTCGGCAAACTTGTAGCAAAGTTCAGGGAAACGGGATCCATAGGAGATAAACCACGCAGTGGACCTCCAAGGACATCCACCGATGTGATACAGCCGCTACCATCCTCGCTCATTTCACAAACAGTCCCCAAAAGTCTCTTCGGCGTTTTTATTGCCGTTTTTATCATTTTGCCCTATGGTTCCAAACTTACGGGACACCCTGTGTGTATATATATATATATATATATCATATGTATAGCGTATTTTATATGGTGCTAGGACCGTTCGCTACTGGACAATTCGCTACCGGACATTTCGGTACCGGACATTTCGCTACTGGACGTTTCGCTACTAGGACATTTCGCTACCGGACATTTCGCTACCGGCATCTAACTTCGCTGTCGTTAAAGAATTTTCTCCTATAAGAGAACATGCCCAGTCCTGCAATCTTGCCCTTTTGGATAAACATTTTAAAATTTTAGCCTCATCATCTGATGACACTTCTCTTAGAATTTTTAGAATTTTAGAATCTCTTTTTATAAAAACCGACATTTAACATTGATCCCTCTGCCTCTCCCCTTTTGGTTACTAACCTAACCTAACCTAACCTAACCTTACCTAACCTAAACGCAACTCAGAAGAAGAAAAAGTGTAGGGACTGTGAGCAGAGGATCCATAATTTACTGAGAAGATACGATTCTGGAAATAAACTGGAATTCCTTCGCGCTATTGCGCATAATCTTAAATATTTTTAGATATTTTATTGTATCAAATGTTTTATGCATTCTTTCATTCTTTTTCAAAAATAAAATTCTTTTAATAATTCATGTAATCATGCGTAATAATTTATGTAATTCATGTAATCATTTAATAATCCTTATATTCATTTAATAATTCTCGTAATTTTTTAATAAATTTTATTACCTTTTTAATTTTACTTACTGGAAATTTATATATGGTAGCGAAATGTCCGGTAGCGAAATGTCCTAGTAGCGAAACGTCCAGTAGCGAAATGTCCGGTAGCGAAATGTCCGGTAGCGAAATGTCCAGTAGCGAACTGTCCGGGCACCATTTTTTATATATATATATATATATGTGTGTGTGTGTAGAGAGAGAGAGAGAGAGAGAGAGAGAGAGACTTGATTGGTTTGTTTCTTGGAAACTGCAAAATAAAAAGAAAGACCAAGGAAACAATATACAGCTTGACTTTAATACAAATTCCATCGTTCTGAATGATAAAACCCTCATCATCAATGCAAGTTCGAAAGTTATAAAAATTAAAAAGATAAGTAAAAATTCACATTAAAACATCCAAAGAAAGAAGAGAGTTATGATTAAGTGAAGGTTTAATTTAAAAAATATAAGTTGACCCCAGTACCTTTGATTATTTGGTTTATTTCTTACACTTAAAGTCTTAATATCATCTGATGAAAAAGGTGTGTCACATCCAACTGAATGTTCTCGTATTATAAACTCCATCGGGTTGCTGATGGGACGACCGGTGCGAAATTACCTACCTAAATGCTAGTCAATGCGGAACTGAAGTAATCGAGTGGTACTTCCAATATAAGGTTCATTCTTAAAGTGCGAACAATCATATTTATAAACGCATGAGGAGCATAAAAGGGGAGGCAGTCTATCCTTTAAAGCAATGCAAGATCCTCTCATGGAAGCATTTATAAGGACAAATTTAAAATTAATGTGGGGAAAAAATTTCTTCAGGGCTGCAGACAGGACTTTCTGAATCTTTTCACTAAGAAAACCGTAGTAAGGAAAAGTAAGGTAACAACTGCCTTTAGAAACATTATAAACAGGTATCTTAGATCGATAAATATTGTCAAAAAATTTATTTATAAATTAATTTCTTAGGAAAACCATTAGAAGTGAAAAAATTAATTAAAAAATCAAATTCATTATATAGACTAATACAAGATAAACATAAATGGTATGATCCGTAAAGAATGGTCCGAATGGAGTTAACCTTGTACAAAATAGGTGTTTAAGCAAAAACACTCATACCCAAACTTGTAAAAGTTGATTTTCGAAATACTGAAATAGTAAATGAACCATTCAACTTCTTAATAAACAAATCCAAAATCAGAGAGGATGTTGTTATTCTCTGACTCGATGGTAAATTTAATGTTAGGATGCTTTGCATTAAAAATTATATGTTATAATACAATGCCAAAATGACAACAATGCAACAACATTACGATCCAGCATCTAAGAATTTATTTATTTAGCTCACTACCAAGGAAAGAATGAACTTTATAAATTTTGTTAGCCTCGAAAATTTTTAGCAGATATATTGCACGAATAATACATATCTCAGTTCACTGTACTTAAATAATGGCGATAATTATCATTTTCAATTTGTTTATTTTTATATACTATTCTATAGCATATAGTATATACAAAGCCTTTCATGAATAAAATGAGCACATTTATGTTCTGGGTGTTGATTTTATTCCAGACCGGTTCTGAACGGCATGGGTGCAAATCCCTATAGAACAGGGGGTACATGTACCCCTACTTTTTGAAGGCCGGGGACAAAGTATCAATTGTACTCCCTATTATCTGGGAACTATTAGGAACTATTAGGAACTCTTAGAAGGCTAATGATATTCCAAAGTAATAAGCGGAATTATAATAAATGAATAAATATTATTATTTATTATTATTGAGACCCATGACCAGTATGCGATGTTTATTTTCCAAGACGATTTTTGCGACAAGTATTTTAGTTTTTGCGCGGTTATGGCCACCAATCATGAGAATGGACGTCCCAAGCAAGTCCCAAGAAACAAATAACAAGCAATAATATTGCTTCTTGTTAGTTTCAGTTGTTCTCATTAGGTAGCGCTCACGTAATCTACAGCGCTATTATCATTTCATTTTTGTTACGATATTTTAAATACATATACTAAAAATCCATTAATTTTGATATCCAAATGTACACCCTCTTTTTTTTTATAGCGATTTACGCCCATGCTGAACTGTATCATGTCGGTTAGTAATTCCGACCATAACGGAATCGAATCTAACTCCGATTCTACCTTGAAAGAAGATCCCTGGAATTACTTGGAATTTTGAGTCCAGTTCCAATTCTGGTTATAAAATTGATTCTAGAATAAGAAGTGCCTTGCCGTAATGTACATTAATCATTAAAAGACGTCCAGCCGACCACCATTTTCAGGCAAGCACTTAATTATTATTATTATTACTGTTTTTATTATTATTATTATTAATTTTTTTATTATAATTTTGCTACTTCAGTGTTTTCATTTTGGATTCCAAGATTAGGTGCGTGTTTTTATACGAGCATTTTATGTGCTTTTATGGGCTTCTTTATGCTTTAAGTTTAATGTGCCGGAATATGTGTTCTTTAAAAGTTTAATTTCCTGTATCTGTATGTAATTCAATGTTTTGTATGCTTCAGACTTCATTTCTCTCTCCCCTTTCTTGAGAGATGAATATGAACACTGAAATGAGAAACAAACAAATTCTTACAAGAATCGTAAAAGGCAAAAAGACATTAACTTTATTATAAAGAAATTCATTCATACTGCAGTTGGAAAAGAATTTGAATCTTGCCTTCACATTAATGGTGATAAGCTTTCTAAAGGAGTCTTATGAAAGCATACGAAGCGTCCCTTTATTTAGTGTAGAAGCGTACTAATACACAAAACATTGTTCATAAAACATTCGGAAAGAGATAACGGCTGGAAATAACTTTCACCAACAAAGTAATAGTGTTCTAAGTGCAGTGCGATTTTGGTTCTGAAATTCTAATGATCATCAAAGAGCTTTGGAGTTATGTTAATGTGGAGCAGATTAGAAATCTGCCTAAGTCTCTGGGCTAGTTTATCGTAATATATATGTGTGTATTATATATATATATATATATATATATACACAGGGTGTTTCAGGAGGAAAGGTCAATGCTTCGGGAGGTGATAGTATCGGTCATTGTGAGAAAAAAAGTTCATAGGAACATGTGTGTAATTCTGAATGGTTATGGAGATAGAGCTGTTTGAATCTACAAATAAAAAAGCATTGCTAATGGTAATCAAGAAAGAGAAACCAATTACTGTTTCTAACATTTAATGTTTAAAAATTGGCATTTTGAATGGTATCAGGGAAATGACAAACTTGTTACAGTTTACAATACGTTTTCGAAAATCCCACCGTCAACCTCAATGCACTTTGCAACTCGTGTGCGAAGATCGCGTGTTGTTCGTCTGAGTTGATCTTGACGTTCCTTTATGCGGGCAGCAGCATCCAAAATGCGCGCGAGCAATTCGTCTCGTGTATCCACCTTTCTTTTTTAAACTTGACTTTTCATCCACCCCCACAAACAATAACACTAGGGAACAACATTTTTGTTTCTTGAAAACTATTTGGTGTTTCTTATAGAACTTTTGATGCTGATTCCAAATATGGTTTCAGAATTTTTCTATCACCCATAGTTTTCGAGAAAATAATATTTCCATTTACTCAGAGTTTTCCCAAAATATTAGTTAAAATTAAGTGTACTAATTTAATTTTACTTTCTTTTTTTTCCAGGTGAACTATATTTAATAGTATTTTTTGCATTAAAAAAATATAGCTATTTAAACAAAGATTTTTAATAAAAAGAAATAAATTTTTTCAAGTTTTGCTCAAATTTTAAAATTTTTCATTGTAGAAAAAATTGGTTTTTCATTCCAAAAAGTTTTCCGTGATTTCCATAATTTTCCGCCAGCATGAATCGAAACTGTATTAATCCCAGAGATACATTTTGCTACGTATGTGGAGAACTGACCATAATGGCACAGAGGAAGACGATGACCCCACTCGTGAAGAAAGCTTACGAACTTTATTTTGGATGTAAGGTAGGCGACCAAGACAAATCCTTGGCACCTCATATCTCATGCATTTCCTGTGCCGTCACTCTTAGGGGTTGGATTAAAGGTACCCGCAAATCTATGCCATTTGCCATACCAATGATTTGGAGAGAGCCCAAGGATCACCTAACGGATTGCTATTTTTGTATGACTAACGTTTCAGGATTCTCTGCCAAAAATAAACATAAAATTCAATACCCAAATCTTGCATCTGCCATGAGACCAGTACTACATGACGATGATAACCCAATTCTAACTCCCCCAAAGTCATGGACACTGGATGAAGAGTCTGAAGTTGAACCAATGGAAATTGATGACACTAAAGATACAGGCTTTCAGCAAACTGAATCAAATAAACAACGTATGATATCGCAGGTTATGCTGAATGATCTCGTGAGAGATTTGGACCTTCCGAAAAAGAAAGCGGAATTATTGGGCTCCAGGTTACGTGATTGGAATTTGCTGGCAAAAGATACAAGCATATCGGCGTTCCGCACTCGCCAAAAAGATCTGATGCAGTATTTCTCGTCAGGTGGTTTATGCTACTGTAATAATGTAAATGGACTGCTGTTAGCTCTCGGTCATGAGCACAGATCTGAAGATTGGCGTTTATTTATTGACTCTTCGAAGCTAAGCCTCAAGGTTGTACTACTTCACAATGGAAATATATACCCTTCCATTCCTGTAGGGCACGCTGTCCACATGAAGGAATCTTACGAAAATATGAAACTCATCCTTCAGCAGATTAATTATGACCAGTTTCGTTGGTATATATGTGGGGATTTAAAAGTCGTCGCGCTTCTTCTGGGAATGCAGCTCGGTTATACGAAGTTCTGCTGCTTCCTTTGTGAATGGGAGAGCAGAGCCAGAGATTCGCATTATTTTGTAAAGGATTGGCCACTTCGTCAAAATGTATCCCAGGACTGAAGAATGTGTCTCATGAACCCTTAGTTGACCCCAAGAAAATATACTTACTGCCACTTCACATCAAACTTGGCATCATGAAAAATTTTGTCAAAGCAATGAACAAGGAAGATGAGGCATTCAAATATTTGAAGAAAAAGTTTTCACGACTTAGCGATGCAAAGATAAAAGAAGGGATCTTTGTTGGTCCCCAAATCAGAGAGCTCATGAAAGATCAAAAGTTTGATGATGCCTTGAGAGGAAAAGAAAAAGTGGCATGGGAGGCCATGAAGAATGTTGTCACAAATTTTCTAGGGAACATCAAAGCCTCTAACTATGAAAAAATAGTGCAGGACATGATTGAAGCATATAGGTTATTGGGATGTAATATGTCACTAAAAATCCATTTCTTGCACTCCCATTTAGATTTCTTCCCTGAAAACCTCGGCGACGTAAGCGATGAGCATGGAGAAAGGTTCCATCAAGATATAGCTACTATGGAGAAACGCTACCAAGGGAGGTGGGATCCGGCAATGTTAGCTGAGTACTGCTGGACATTGATGCGAGAAACTCCTAATGAAAACTACAAGAGAAAATCAGTGACAAAGAAGTTTTAAGAAGAATATTTTAAATGCCAATCTGCCACTAATATAATTTTTATGAAGTATTTTTACTAACTTCTATACACTTTTTGAATAAATATTAAAATACAAATTTCTCAGTAACCTTGGGTGATAGAGAAATTCTACGGCTATATTCGGAATCAGCGGAAAAAATACTAGGAGACCAACCTGTTCCCGTCCAAGAAACAAAAAAGTTAAAATTTGTTCCCCAGTGTAATCTAACGGAGAGAGGTCTGGAGACCTTGGTGGCCATTGAATGGGACCATTGCGGCCAATCCATCGACCAGGGAAAGTTTGATTTAGGTATTGCATCACCAGACGGGTAGAATGTGGAGGAGCTCCGTCATGCTGAAAGTACATACCAGCGCGTGTAGCCAAAGGAACATCCTCCAATAGTCCTTGCAATTCATTCTGCAGAAATTCTAGTTAACTTTGTCCTGTAAGACGATTCTCTAAAGTAACAGGGCCAATCAGCTGATCATCGATGATACCGCACCACACATTGGCAGAGAAGCGATGTTGAAAATTTGTTCCCACAGTGGCATTTGGATTTTCGTCTGACCACCGATGAGAATTACGAGTGTTGTTGATACCGTCACGGGTGAAAGTAACTTCATCGATGAAGAGTATTAATCGAAGCAATCAGCGATTAGCATTTACCCAATGACAAAATTCCCGTCGCATGGCAGCGTCTCCTGGTTGAAGGTGTTGTACACGCTGTACATGATATGGATGCAAGCCTTCCTCACGTAATGTTCGCCATACTCTTGTGTGTGGTTCACCGAGACGTGTAGAAATTCTTCGTGAGCTAGTCGTAGGACTACGCTCTACCAACTGAAGAATGTTTTCCACTTCATCCACATCTTGTTAACCTTCACGTTCAGATGAAACATGAGCGCTGGGAAGTGTACCAATCTCACGCAATGTGTTGAAAACCCTGGTAAACACTCTTCGGTCCGGAATTCTGCGGTTCGGAAACCGTCGACGGTATTCTGCAACAGCAGCTGTTGCACTTCCATCGCAAAAACCGTAGAGATCCACCATATCTGCATATTCGGCATGTGTGAAGGTGTGTGGCATTCTTAACACTGCTTCAAACACCAAACAATGTCACTCACAACAGTCACCTGTCGATTGGCTTATGTTACATCCTTGCATTACAGCTTACATGGTTCAAGGTTATAGGGGAGGGAAGGGGGAGGAAGAGCTGCGCGCGCATCAGATTCAAACAGCTCTATCTCCGTAACCATTCAGAATTAGACACATGTTCATATGAACTTTTTTTCTCACAATGACCGATACTATCACCTCCCGAAGTATTGACCTTTCCTCCTGAAACACCCGGTATATGTATGTATATATATATATATATATATATATATATATATATATATATATATATATCCCCGGAACGAGGTTCTAAGCTCGTGCTCTTTGTGCTCGTTTGTACGTGCTTGTTCCTGGAGGTTTCACGTGCGCCCTCCCGGCCCTAGCACCCAGGGATGATGGGGCTCGACCCTGCAGTCCTTGTCATCCTTGGTCTTTTTCCACTTCGACTGTCCCCTCCACCCTTTCTTTTTCCTCTGTCTTTCCTCTCACTTTTTCTTTGTTTTTCCGCCGAGATATGCCCTTTTAAATAGAGGCGAATCGGTTCTTCCCGTACTTAAAAAAAAAAAAAATATGTATATATATATATATATATATATGTATGTATATGCATACACGAGGGTAATTCAATAAGTATCCGTACTTTTTATTTTCACAATTTTATTTTCACATCTGATAGATTATAAACACATCACTTCTCAACATAGTCTCCCTGTTTCTCAATACACTTAGTCCAGCGATCTACAAGCTTTCTAATACCATTACAAAAGAATGTTTTTGGCTGTGTGCGTAGCCAGTCATGCATCGCCTCCTTCAGGTCATCATCGCCTTGGAATAGCTGACCTCTCAAAGCGTCTTTTTGTGGTCCAAACAGGTAAAAATCTGAAGGTGCCAGGTCCAGACTGTAGGTTGGATAGTCGAAAACTTCAAATTTAAGTTCTTGAAGGCATTTTCTAGTCTGTGCAGCGGTATGAGGGCGCGCATTGTCATGTAACAGAATAACACCTTCCGACAATCTCTCTCTCCGTTTTGTGCGAATTGCTTGCTTTAACTCATTCCGAAGCATGTCAGAATATGATGCACTTGTTACTGTAGTTCCACGCTATCCTTGAACATTATCTAGAGCGTGGAACTACAATAACAAATGCATCGTATTCTGACATGCTTCGGAATGAGTTAAAGCAAGCAATTCGCACAAAACGGAGAGGGAGATTGTCGGAAGATGTTATTCTGTTACACGACAATGCGCGCCCTCATACCGCTACACAGACTAGAAAATGCCTCAAGAACTTAAATTTGAAGTTCTCGACCATCCAGCCTACTGTCCAGACCTGGCACCTTCGGATTTTTACTTGTTTGGACCACTAAAAGACGCTTTGAGAGGTCAGCGATTCCAAGGCGATGATGACCTGAAGGAGGCGGTGCCAAACTGGCTACGCACACAGCCAAAAACATTCTTTTGTGATAGCATTAGGAAGCTTGTAGATCGCTGTACTAAGTGTATCGAGAAACAGGGAGACTATGTTGAGAAGTGGTGTGTTTATAATCTATCAGATGTGAAAATAAAATTGTGAAAATAAAATGTGCAGATACTTGTTGAAATTACCCTCGTATATATTATATATATATATATTATATATATATATACATATATATATATATATACATACAGGGGGTCCCAAAAAAATGTATACACACTTTAGCAGCTGATAGCTCAAGTGATGTTTCTTTCTTTCCAAGTTGAACTCATTAGAATTAATAAAGGCAGTCAGACTAAGCTTTGAACAAAGGAAATTCATTCTAAAATGCTACTGGAAGTGTGAAAACGCAGTTGAAGTGCAAAGACAGTTTAGGAGGGAGTTTCAAACAGATCCACCAACGCGACTTACCATCACTCGAATTAGAGATAAGTTTGAAGCCGATGGAACTGTTCAGAATGTCCACAAGAAGCGTTCCGGAAGACCACGGACATCGACAAGCCCCACAAAGCAAGAAAGAGTACTGGAAACGTATCACCAAAGTCCAAGAAAATCTGTGCGGCAAGCGAGTCGTGAGGTAGGAATTTCAGAATCGTCTGTCCAACGCATTTTGAAGCGCTGTCAATGGAAAAGTTACATTCCAAGATTAGTCCATGCTATTAATGAAGATGATCCGGACCGAAGAGTGTAGTATTGCGAGAGGTACTTGGCACGATGTGGATGTGGACTGGACGAAGGGGTTTCGTAGAATACCCTCCGCGTTCACCAGACCTCACACCACTAGACTTTTTTTTATGGGGATACTTAAAAGACAAAGTCTACGCTATAAAACCTGCAACAGTCGCTGAATTGAGAGCAGCCATTGAACGAGAATGCACACAAACCAAACGAAATGTTTCGTGATGTTTGCGATTCCATTGCTTCGCGTTATCAGCAGTGCCTGGACCAGAACGGACGTCAGTTTGAAAACAGGCGTTGACAAAACAATTAAATAATGTCTGTAGATTCTATTACATTTTGAAAATGAAATGTATTTTAATAAACACTGCCTTTATAATTATTTAAAGTGTGTATACATTTTTTTGGGACGCCCTGTATATATATATGTATATATATATATATATATATATATATATATATATATATATATATATATATTACGTGATTCATATCAGTATTGCATTTTTTTTATGTGGAGCACCACTGCATTTGGCTCATTCTTTTGAGAAAAGTCATAGGTGAAAGTTTCATAGCATTTAAACGAATTTTAGAGGTCGCTACAAGCCATTGAAATTTACACCCTTTGGCCATCTTGCTACTTGAACAAAACCTACAAGTTAAATTTTTATTGGGACACAGCTAATCGTAGAGTTAACCAACTTGAATATTTTTTTCTCTATTGCTTGTCTTAAAGTGAGAAAATTTTTATGTTCTAACATTAGAGATTCATTTTTCATTAGTCATTGGAGATGTTAAGAAAAGGAAACTAAAGCAAACAAGACAAATTATAATATACTTTCAAAGTAGCAGAAAAAGTGTGTCCAAAGGTCTGAAATCTATGAAAACATTCAGTGTTTCGAAATAAAGCAACTTCGATGATGCAGTACATGATTTAATCAAATATTTACAAAAATAAATTGGAAATCCAAGAAAACCAATCTACATATATCTTTTACGTGTTTTAGTGCATCACTCATCAGATAGCTGACCACTTCTTAAGTGACTACCAACAGGAGACTACCAACAGGAGAAGTTGTTTCTGTTCTTCGTCATTTGTCAAAAATTTTATTTTATTCATCTATTAATATTACTCCTCGTTCTGCAATGTCATTGACAACCCTCATGCACTGGACAGTGGCCTTAACAGAATTGTATGTGGCGTCGTTATTCCACTCTTTGACATCTTTGTCTAGGAAGTCCAGAGACATCCTTGTAATTTCAAAGAACCTATGATTAATAGAAGTAACAAAGTCTTCAAATTTCCGATGCTGAATTAGTGCAGAATCAAGACTGACACGTTTCATTGAGTGCTCATCTTTGCAAGGCCTGGACCACCTTGTATTTTGTGTCAGCAGATACTTCGTCATCAAAGAGAATGCAACCAGTTCCTCAGACATGTACCAGAGGTGCTCCAAAAATTTCTTTGGAGCGACAACTGAAATGGTTTTGTTTGGGTTTTTGTAGTTGTCATTATTTTTCAGCAGCTGAAGATCTTGTCGAGGAGAAAAAGATGCTGCTGTTGCTGTGAACCAGCCTTCACCTACAGCAAAACAACAAAAAAGCAAATGCTTCTCAATCCTTTCTCTCTTGCGATCAACTTGAATTGTCTCCTGAACATCCAGCTCTTCAGGGAATAAATAGCTTTGGCCATCTATCTGGCATGATGAAGACCTGCTGGAGACTTAAAAGAGATTCCTTTCGTTGGTGTTCCTCCCAGGAATATGATTGTAAATTCCAGAAGTTCACGATAGTTGTCCCGAATTTGGAACTGTTCTAGCTGACTTGATGCAAATGTTATCATTTCATTCCTGATGTCAGCACCTTCATGCGTAGTAAATGTATCAGATAATGCTGTCTGGTAGTTGGTGTGATTGTTTGGTGACCAATTACTTTTGAACCGATTGAAAATGGTAATTTCAGGACATTTTGAAAACACTAGAGAGGTAGACACAACCGCTTCAAGCATTATCTCCAGCATGTGATGAAGACATGCTCGCCACAATATATCTTTCCCGATCTTTTGCTCATAGAGAATGCAGGCTCCATTTCTTAAGCCAGTATTGGCAGCTGTTGTGTCAAAGCTCATGCATTTAACATGAGTGCAGATTCCCCAAGCTACAAATGCTTTATAAACAGACGAGGCAGCTGAATCACCAGTTCCTGATGAGCTTTTAAGAACACCAAGTAGCTGATCAACTCCTTCGCCAGAAACTAATATGGGAAGATGGTCAACAGTTGTCGTCCCCATTATATCCTCCAATAGTTTTCCATCCCAGTGTATAGTCAGGGGAACTTGCAGTTCAAACACCTTCCTCAAATTCTCAGCAAGTCGACGCTTCAGTCTTTCTCGGCGAATAGATGAATAACTGACTCTTCTGCTGAATTATGGCCAAGACTTTAAATTGTGGGTGTCAGCACAAAAGTTGCCTTTCGATCACTCAACTTGGTTGCATCTAGGCTAGCGGACAACTTATCATCTAATAACTTTTTCTTTTCAATATCTTTGCAGCTGAAATAGATGGTTCAGGCTCACTACCAATGGCACCAAGTGTTGCCTCTTTCTTTATCAGTTGTTTTGCTTTCTATTTCAGTATCAGATGAGGAATCTGAGGAGAACACAAAGCTAACCTTTTCTTCACGCTGTTATATTTTCTTTTTCTTGCACAATTCTTTTCTTAAATGTCTGCTATCTTTTTTGTTAACTCTTCCTTTCTCTTGGCTAGTGCTCGGTAGACACCTCCCATCTTACCTCGTCTTCCTTTATCACGTTGAGCGGCAAGGAACGCTCGAGCTTCATCAGTTTTGATCATCTTCAAAGCATCAGCATGAGCAATGTCAAGTAAACCTTCTAAGTCTGCCATCCAATTTTCCTCTTTCTGGCTTAATTTCTCTGGATGCTTGTCTTTCTTCTTGTTTTACTTTAGTTTTTCCCATCTCTGAACATGATTTCAACTTTGTCCCCCACATGCTTCTTAAATCTAGGTGGTATCGAGTTGAAATTATTAAGGATAATTTGAATATAACTACCAAAACTACAAAAAAGTAGGAGCAAAATACTCAGTCACTCAACAACTAAGTCCTTCATGTAGTAGGAAAATTTCCCATCTGGTAGCGACCCCCAAAATATAAACTACAAAAGAAAACTTTACCTGAAATACTTTTTATGAAATGGAACAAGAGAATGGGGTGCCCCTCTCAAAAATAAAAAATTTAAAAATTTGAATCGCCCTAATATTTTATATATATATATATATATATATATATATATATATATAATATATATATATATATATATATATATAGGGTGAGTCACGACGAAATGTCATAACTTCGGCAGCTTATAGTTGAGGTCATTCCCAGTCAAAAAGTTCATATGAACATAGGGCCGATTCTTAACGGTTATGGGGCTATGGATGTTTGAATGCTTAAAAATAAGAATAAGCGAACAAATAGCTGCTAAAGTTTTTATTCATGAATTTACAAGAACTGTTCAAAATGACTACCCTCGGCCTCAATAAACATCGCGGCTCGTCTGTAAATTGCGCATGTAGCTCATATTAGTTCATTACGATTGTCCTTTATGAGGGCTGCAGCATCCAAAATGAGACGGAGCAATGCATCTCGTGATTACACTTTTTGGTACACCAACGCTTTCATGCGCCCCCACAGATAAAAATCTAGAGGGGTTAGGTCCGGAGACCTGGGTGGCCAATTTTGTGCACCACTACGACCGATCCATCGACCAGGGAAGCGATCATCGAGATGCGTTCTCACTGCACAGCTAAAATGGGGAGGAGCTCCATCTTGTTGGAAGTACATACGCAATCGTGCTGCCAAAGTTACATCTTCTAACAGTGGCGGCAGTTCATCTTGCAGAAGTCGTAGATAAATTTCACCTGTAAGACCACCTTCGAAGAAAACGGACCAATCAGCTGACCGTAGAGAATACCACACCTCACATGGACACTGAACCGATGTTGAAAATTACTTTTCACAATGGCATGAGGATTCATTTCTGACCACACATGCGAATTGTGAATGTTGTTGGCACCGTCGCTGGTAGATTGAGCCTCATCACAGAACAAGACGTATTGATGCAATTGTCGATCGGCATTGAGCCAATTACAAAATTCCAGCCGTTAGGCACGACCACCAGGTTGGAGGTGCTGAACGCGCTGTATGCCTTCTTCGTGTAACGTTCTACATACGCTCGTTTGAGGAACTCTAAGACGTGTGGAAATCCTTCACGTACTAACATGAGGGCATCCGCTGTACCATCTGAATAATGTTTTCTTGTTCAGCCACATCTTGTTGTAACGGACGCTCAGCTAAAACAGTAACGCTAGGAAATGAACCGCTCTCGCAATCCGGAAAACGTTGCTAAACAATCATCGATCCGGAATTCTTCGAGTTGGAAACCGTCGCTGGTATTCAGCGACAGCAGCAGTAGTATTTCCATTGCAAAATCCGTAAACATACACCATATCGGCATATTCGGCATTTGAAAACGTAAAAAGCATACTGAACGCACAAAACATCAACTGCACGATGTGAAACACAACACTCTACTGCGTAGTTAGTTTGGTTCGGTACGTAACTGTTAATTCAGTTCAAGGTCACGCATGCACATACTTGAAATTCAAACATCCAAAGCTCCATAACCGTTAAGAATCGGACCTATGTTCGTGTGAAGTTTTTGACTGGGAATATCCTCAGCTATAAGCTCTCGAAGTTATGACATTTCGTCGTAACTCACCGTATATATATATATATATATATATATATATATATATATATATATATATAATATATATACATATATATATATATCCCCGCAAGGGGGTTCTAAGCTCGTGCTCTTGAGTGCTCTTTGTGCTCGTTTGTACGTGCTTGTTCCCGGAGGTTTCACGTGCGCCCTCCCGGCCCTAGCACCCAAGGATGATGGGGCTCGACCCTGCAGTCCTTGTCATCCTTGGTCTTTTTCCATTCGACTGTCCCCTCTCCCCTTTCTTTTACCTCTGTCTTTCCTCTCGCTTTTTCTTTTTTTTTCCGCCGAGATATGCCCTTTTAAATAAAGGCGAATAGGTTCTTCCCTAACTTAAAAAGAAAAGAAAATATATATATATATATATATATATATATATATATATATATATACAGGGTGTACATAAAGTCAGGATCTATTTTTGTGAAGCACTTGGAAATTACATGGAATTCAATCATAAAATGATAAAGTGGTAACATTTATTAAATAATTAAGAGTAGGATTCGACGTGACGCCCATCAGTATCCCTGCACAGCACAGCTCAAATCGTTCCGCAGCATTTCTAAACACATTCTGGAGCATTTGCGGGGTTATGTTATCTGCAGCAGTTCGTATACGTGTACGTAAGTTTTCAAGACTCGTAATCTTCGTCTGATAGACGTGCGATTTGATAAAGCCCCATGCAAAGAAATCTAAAGGGGTTAAATCTGGTGATCTCGCTGGCCAAGGTCTGTTGCTTCCGCGTCCGATCCAACGATTTGGAAAACGTCCATTTAGAATAGATAATCCTGAACAATTTTGGCATAGTGACAAGGAGCACTATCATGTTGATAGACGACGGTACTAACAATCCTATCCCCGTCGTCTATCAACATGATGGTGCTCCTTGTCACTATGCCAAAATTGTTGAGGATCATCTAAATGGACTTTTTCCAAATCGCTGGATCGGACGCGGAAGCAACAGACCTTGGCCAGCGAGATCACCAGATTTAACTCCTTTAGATTTCTTTGCATGGGGCTTTATCAAATCGCACGTCTATCAGACGAAGATTACGAGTCTTGAAAACTTACGTACACGTATACGAACTGCTGCAGATAACATAACCCCGCAAATGCTCCAGAATATGTTTAGAAATGCTGCGGAACGATTTGAGCTGTGCAGGGATACTGATGGGCGTCACGTCGAATCCTACTCTTAATTATTTAATAAATGTTACCACTTTATCATTTTATGATTGAATTCCATATAATTTCCAAGTGCTTCACAAAAATAGATCCTGACTTTATGTACACCTTGTATATAAAGTAAAAGAACTAATATTTTTACCATCACCCTTTGCATAAAACGCACGTTCTTAACCCTTTTTTTCAACTTCGGGTCGACTTAAAAAAAAAAATTTTTAAACCATATTCGAAATGCATATTTTCGGTCGGTTGAAATTTTTTCGTTTTTCTCAATTGACATTTGATCTGAGCTTAAGTCATACACACACACACACACACACACACACACACACACATATATATATATATATACAGTCACACACATATATACTTTTCTTTATGTGAGTTTGAACGACGGTTCAGGATCGGCATGCGGTATCCGTGTAAGATAAAAAGAAATTTTGGTAGGAAAAGAAGTATCAGCAAGAAACACTGGCGGTCATTTTCGAGAGAGGATTTAAGTATAGATATTTTCAATACACAAAATTTTCTTCGTGTTCATAGCTGAAAACTGAAAGTCTTCCAATTATGGAATCAGAGATTCCCTTTGTGCAGTAATGATAATTATGTTATTTGAATGTGGTATAATTTTTTATTAAAGGGATATAACTACATTTTCATTATCATTCGACGTCATTTGATTTGTTTTGGATTTTATGCGTCACATTTAAGTGATACAGCCAAGATTCTATTTGCTATTTTCCTTCATCATTACACGGTTGTAAATATTTTATGAACGCACATTTTATATCATCGTTCAAATTGATGATGCAAATTAGAAAGTTTTATGTTGCTGTTTGTGGGGCGTTTTTAAGATATTTTAAACGGTAAGTGAATCTCTCTCTCTCTCTCTCTCTCTCTCTCTCTCTCTCTCTCTCTCTCTCTCTCTCTCTCAAAACACAAATTAACGATTCATGTCTTACAAAGGTCTATTGCCGTTTTCACAGCAAATTTTTTATTTTGTTTTATTTAAGTTGAAAAAAATTCCGTAAAACAAATATTTATTCAATCAGCAACTTCAATATTCACATCAATAATATACAGTATTTCAACTACAGGGTGATTCAAAAGTGAAGTTACATAGGGAAATACTGTATTATGTAATGATACAGGGGAATAGTCACATCACATGTACGATATGGCCACCTTTAACGGTAATGCACTTGTGCAGCCAGCTAGGAATATCACATCAATGCGCTCCTCCTTCGATAACATCTCATAACTCATTTACTTGCAAAGAAACAGAAAAACCCTATGTAACCTGACTTTTGAATCACCCTGTACATACATCGAAACAATTCCTTGAATAAAAATTACTGATGTGAATATTAAAGTTGCTGATTGAATAAATATTTGTGTTTTGCGGAATTTTTTTTTACTTAAATAAAAAAAAAGTGTGTGTATATATATCTCGCTACCATGCAACCCACCATTTCTATGGTTTAGCTTTATCCATGTTTGTGCCATTAGCAGTTCGCTCTGAGAAGCGAATGCCCCAGTTGTCATGGAAACTATGGTAATTAATCTCAATCCCATTCACCCACTTATAAACCTCATCAGATTATGTCTGCCCATTGAACGTGATATGGTATAAAACCCTTGTTTATACTTCATTAATCATTTACTTTGTTCACCCCCGAAAATGCACCTAACTCAATTATTACTGTATATAAGTGCATATATTTAATTAATAGTTTCATTCATTCTTATACCATGTCTGTAAACCCTTTGTTACCGTGTTCCTCCAATGTAATTCCCCTTATTTCTTCCATAATGACTTATAAATCCGAATCGCATAACTATAACGTATTAATTATGAATTAACTTAGTATATTGCATAATGTGTTGAACTATGACTTAATAAAATAAATTAATTATTCTCGCATTTGTCATCTCTTGAATATTAAATCTTCAAACTGACACCTTTAGTATTCAATGTATGATAACTTCCCCATAGTTTATGATATATAAGTCATTATTTATCTATGGTGTCTTGCGTATCGTCCCTTATAATATTCATGTCATTTATCTATCTATTGTCTGTCGATAACAGTTTATCTATTGCCTATCGATCCATCAGTCCACATCTACACGGTTGCCCTTACATGCAATTGCGTTCATATGTATAACTGTCACCAAGTCTTCTCAAGGCGTTGCACAAAGTTCTCGTTGACGCTGACGCAAATATCCAAATTCAGCTCTCTGAGCGCCAACGCTATTTTACCTATGTCAGCGCACTAACTAAAAATATTATATTGGAATGTCTTCAAAAAACTCTCTCTTGCTTCTGCTAGAAATTTATAACACTAAGATATTATGTTATATTATTATAATATGCTCTATTGTTTCCATGGCAAGTCACTGGTTCTTTATCTGATTACGTCACATAGTTATCCATGGTCTCATTACATGTACTTGCTCTTTCTACCTACTGTCATTCAAATTCTGTTACTTATGTGTTACGTTATCATAAATATCCGTGTACTCTCAATGCAAAGTACATCGTATCTTTCCTCCGCTTACATCATCACTGGCTATTTAGGCTTTCAAACTATGATAAACAACCATTTTCTAATAATATTTGACACAATTTGGCGTAATCATTTTGCTCACTATAAATATATAGCATTGTTGTTAATTCCCTTTAAATTATAGAACAACGGATAACTCTCCTTCATCACAGAAATTGTATCACCTATTTAGATTATTTCAGTATCAGACATGTTAATTAACAATTTGCTAAAACTGTAATTAACTGTAATAATTTAATATGATGTACTTAATGTTCTCGGTGCACAACCCCGACATTATGTTGCCATCCAAGAATGTACAGTGTACGTTGCAAAATTTTTATATTTTTTTTTCAATATTTATTTTTTTGGAATCTTTCAAAATCTCGTTATCTGCTTAAATTGTGATTAGCGTCAAGATTCGTTGGATGTTCAGCTAAAGGGAAACTTGTCCTTCAAAGTTGCATTCCCCCCAAAATTAAACTAATTTATTTTTCTATTATAAAATTATATCATTCCTGCCTGAGTCATTGTTGCAAGAGGTCGAACCTCTACCCCTGTAAATTCCTGCCTGAGCCATTGTCAAAAGAGGTCGAACCTCCTTCCCATAAAATTCACGACCATCAGCGGTTATCGTAAGAGGCTGTAAATTCATCTCTCTCCTTCAGTGCCTCTTTCTGCATAAACTTCGTGCAATAAAAGTTATTTCAGTAAAAGAAGACTTCCATCGAAAACTGAAGTGTTTCCGTTCATTCCTTTGAAAAAAAAATTTGGTAGAAACTATTTATCATTCTTGTTACTCGGATGCTTTACGGCTAAGGCTGAGCTTAACCAAAAAGGACCACCTTCGTTGGATCGCCCAAAGTAAATTCATCATAAAAGTCGCGAGCGGGAATGGCCCACACACGCGCGACATATACACAGGGTGTTCTAAAATTACCTAGTCAACTTTTATATGAACGCAATATCTTTACAAAAATTATTCGATACTTAACACATTCTTCACAACGTCCGACTACTGATCGACAAATATATAAAAAGTTTGCTAGGTAAATTTAGAACACCCTATATATATATATATATATATATATATATATATATATATATATATATATATGTGTGTGTGTGTGTATGTGTGTGTGTATGTAAAAATGAATAATTCTAACACTCATTTTTGCATATAAAGTCCAAACTCGAGTGATACTCTAACTATATATTAAATACAAGTTTGGAAAAATAATAAAAATTTTAGTTTTCTCTCTATTTTATTTTTGCTAAGTAATTGATGAATTATTTCTTTTTTAAATTACCTAATCACCTTTTACATTAAGCTTAATCATGTAATCATGTTAAATTCTGCAATGTTCATTTTTTCATACATTCTCTCTTAGTTGTAAATGAAGTCATAATTTGCCGAAACTCTAAATTAACACTTAATTTTAAATTTTAAGCTTTTAATTTTGGCTCATACGCGTGTTTAATTTTAATTCATAATAAAATGCATAGTCAATTTCCATTTTAAGTTGACTCGACAAATCATGATAACATCAGACCTGTCAATATACTGTTTAAAAGAAAAATGTGCCTTCATCTTCAAATATCTTGCTTATCTGTCAATATGCTGTTACAGCAAAAATTTGCCTTTATCTTCAAATATTTTGCAAAGAAATTCAGCCTATTGAGAATCATAAAAAACAGTCAAATAAATAATAATGATGTTACTAGCTTGGATAGTATGTAAACCGCTGTAACTTTTAAAAATTATTCTGCGTTTTTTGCCCGTTTTTTTGCGGTACTGCGTACTGCGGTACTACTACCGCACTACCAAACCGGTACCGCATAACGCAGTACCGCAAAGGATCGCTGAAAGTACAGCAGTACCGCTACCGCATTCAAATTTCCCGCGGTACTTTCCGCGGTACCGACCAACACGGTAGTACCGCAGTACCGCAGTATCGCAAAAAAAACCGCAAGTGCCCAGCTCTGCCTGTAATATCTAGAAGCAATAAAAGTCAGTAAAAGATATTTTTACTTCACCCTTGACTCCGTATTCTCCGAGAGTATTGTTGTTAAAATAACACAGCATTTTCAAGAAGCAGTGAAGTTAGTCTGAGACCAGTTTTGCCTCTCCAACTTCTCCGATATGCTACAAGAAAAATCGGGGAATCGTCAGATAATTTAGTAAGCATCACAGAATCCTCCGATCCACTACAAGAAGAAATCGGAGTGTAGTATAAAAGAAATTACTGCGATTCCCTACACGGTACCAGCTTCCCCAGAGTGAGAAATCCGTTGCTGCCACTAACCAGAACCCCCGTCAACCTCGAACAACCCAAGGCCATAGACGGAGGGTTAACATATATATATATATATATATATATATATATATATATATATATATACACAGTGGTGAGCACCGTTAACCAAAAAGTTAACTTCGATAACGATAATCCGTTAACCCCAATTTTTAACTCCGATAACGATAATCCGATAATTTTACTACAAAGTTAACGGAAGTTAACGATAATCCGTTAACGATAACTATTTCTTTACTAACATTTAAAAAAATCAAGGAAAAAAGCTTTAAAACCCATAGAAAATGTTTATTTATGCAAAATCCAACAATAAATGGGTATTTAACTGTATTTTTATCAAGTTTTGCAACTTTTTTGCTTAATAACTTTTATTTTTATTTTTGATAAAAAATGTACTGATACATGTTTTGAAGCCCTTGTAACCACTAACAATTCACTAAATTTTAATTTACCAGAGAATTATTATGGCGGGAACTGAAAGGTAAAATTAAATTTTAGGCACATTTATTAAAGACTGACACAATGTGCTGGTTGCCCTTCAGAAAGACCAACTTCTCAAAGTTAGGCCCAACTGCCAGTCTTGATCTCTTGGGCCTCAGGATCTCCTTGCCGAGAGAGAAGAGCCGTTCCACTGCGGCAGAGGACGGAATTGGCAGACTGAAGTTATGGCGGTTTGAATTCATTCGCGGAGCGGTGATCTTCCGTGAATGACTCCTCGCAGTTAACGTGTTAACGGACTTTAACAGACTAAATATCGAGTTATCGGAAGTTAACTGGTCCGATAACGATAAATGGAAATTAACTTCCGTTAATAGTCCGTTAAAAAAAGTTAACTTCGTTAATTAACTGTTATCGGATTAACGCTTTAGTGCCCAACACTGTATATATATATATATATATATATATATATATAGTTACTTAATTTGTTAGAGAGTTAGATAGACAAAAATGATACCTGTATTACTTAAAGTAGGTTTGAAATACCAAATTAGTGTGTGTTTTCATTTCTAACCACATTCGATTACGTGGTTCCAAGTTGTCAACTCAGTGAGAATAATAAGGCATTAAAATGCATTCCTTATTCCAATTTCACGCTTGCGAATTGACGGGAGTCAGCAATTTTCGACTGTTCAAATTCATTTTGAAAAGTAAATCAAATTTCAACTTTTGTTTCACATTCAGAGAGAAGAAATTAGGAGAAAAATTCGATTTCATTTCGAATATTGTTTGGTTTTCATATTTCCTAATTTTCTCCCATGAGGGAAAAAAGAGCACGCACGCACACGCGTATACACACACACACACACACACACACACCACACACACACACACAAAAAATGAAAACGGACATATACATATATACAGTGGTTTCTTCCTTGGGAATCGTAGCCTACATACAAAAAGGAAAAGCGTTAGGCTGTTTATCATTTATTACCAATCGTTTCGGAAAACTATCTACTTCCATCTGAGACGTTTTGGATACTAGCGACGAGCTCGGCAAAAATTATGTTTTGAATAAATTGACTCCATAGTTTTGCAAATTAGAAATCATCATAACTTTGTCAAAAATTGGTAGATGTTGATGGGGTTTGTATCATTTTGATCGTAAATGGGTGTAGATTATTTTACTGATAATAATAACTAGAGTGCACTCTGCAAAAGGTGCTAAACACGCCGAGTTCTTCACTAGTATCTGCGTAATTCTATCACATGAAAAACCGTTTCTCTTATGCAAAGCATCCAATGTTGCGCCAGGGGGATTACTTTATTATCATTAATATTATTATAACTTTTTGAAATTTTTTAAAAAGGAAAATCAAGGACAGGAAATTAAGAAACAGGTAGAAATAGGGCATATTACTTACTAATTTCGAGAGTCTCTCAAAAGAAAGAAGCTGTGAGGCGTCCATTTGGTAGGTGCGACAAAAGTTAGGTCTTGAATTTGAAATGGGGAAGGCGCACAGACGGCCAAGTTAACTGGTTGCTGAAGACTCTCTTTTTCGTCTTTTCATAAATTACTTACTGGTCGAAGGTTTTAGTCTGCCACCTTTGTTTAGAACCTTTGTAAAGAACGCTCTAGAAGAGAATCAAACTGTTGCACTACTGACTCCCTTGTAGCCCAACATTAACATTTTTCTCTTTGTACCGTTTTTGTTTCGCATTGATGGGCCGGTGTTAGGGTCAGTGACGAAACAGGGTTAAATAGTTACAGGTTAACAAAGACCATCAGATCCATTCTAGGCTAGATCAAGAATGAAGTAAAGAAAATAAAGGGAAGGAGGAAAAAGCAAATGAAAATAAATTCAGAAAACATACTGTATATGTTATAGAATGACGAACCTTTCCCGGAAGGGGCGTGTCGCTTGCTTCCGGTGGGCTCGAATGTATAAAATGCCGATCCGATCCACACCCTAGACGATTCTTTTACTAACTACAAACCATGCTGGTCGCATAAACCCGTTGCCGTTAGTCCGGTTCATTTACTCCCACTAGTTATCATAATAAAGTGTTATTTGATCCTCATCATGCATTATTTATCCCCTTAACACTTTGGCTGCATGTAACCCACCGGTGAGTCACACGACACTATTCTCAATGTGCCCCGTGACCCGCCGGTGGGTCACAGACCATGCTATATTAAAAATAAAATTTCATTGCGGCATTTCACTCTAGATACTGTGAATCGCTTTTGGCACAGTGGTAATGCTGTCCTTGATGAAGCCACAAACAAGCTTGGAAATAAAAGCATAATGACGACATTTTATTCCTTATCCAATACAGTTCAATATAGTTCAATTTTAGGGTATTTTTCAAGTCCCATGTATATAACTATTGATAAAAATTGCCTCATTTCCGTAGCACTGGTGGGTGTCTATCCAATATTTTATCCGAGATTTTCGACGTACCTGCTTCTTCATAATAATCGGCCGAGCATTCACATTTGTCTGCTCTACCAGAAGATTATATATTTCGTCAGTCACTATCAGATTGACAATATCAATCGATTTTATTGAATTTTGCTGCAATCCACCAATTCCTGGTAAGCTTGGTGTGTCAGTAAATGGGAATGTTATAAGATGCGTCCATCTACTGTATGCCATCTGCTTGATGGTACTGGAATATCTCCACTTTCACTCCCAGAAGTCTCTTGTATACTACCCATCACATCATTTTCGTCAGTGTGTGAAGTAGTGGTGTCACTGGCTGGAGACTCTGAAGGTTCATATTCTTCTGAATCTGATTCAGAATTTATGTCAGGGAACTCCTCTTCACTTTCAGAATTTCTTGAGTACCCGTAGAACTGTATTGGTTTCATACCTATTGTTTTAGGGACTGTTTTATCTATTTTCCACTTGTAAAATTATTATTAATAGTAGTAGTAGTATTATGAAACACATAACATTACAGCTGGAAAGAAAGAAAACAACAGAAAACAACAGTTAGTCATGTACTGCTAAAAAAAATGGTTTATAAATTCTTCTGGGTGCGCCCACTCGTGGGTCACGCAGCACATTCAGATTAATATGTTTATTAAGTGTTGTGTAACCCACTGGTGCGCACACACTAGAAACCACTTCAAACAGACAAATTACACATAGGATTGTCACCTGTAATCATATATAAACCTGGATTAAATTAGAGGTTCATATTGCAGATGGCACCTCGAAGAGAATTTGTAAATTATATGGCGGCAGCCAACGTGTTAATAGGCTTATCAATCCAAGCACCAATGCCATCCTGATTCCCGAGTAACTATAAAGGGCAACCAAAATAACTATAAAGTAACTAAGTAAACCTAAGTAACTATAAAGGGCAACCCTGCCATCAAATCGGCGTTCCACCCAATTACGCACTAGAGACAGTAGTAAATAAATAAATGATAGCATGAACTGTAAACTACTTAATCTAATCTACACCATGCATTTTTTTTAAGGATTTTTTATTTTCTTTGTAAAAGAAGCCATCATTTCATCTTCGCATTATTTCTCCGTTGAGTGCCAAAGCCAATGTGCCGAGAGACTTGCTTTTAAAATTTCACTACTTTTATTATCATTTTTCGCACTGCATTAATTAGATAAGGAAGCACTGATCCATATGCACCTCCATCTGGTCAACACTCTTAATTTTAAAATTCACACGAAAGTGCAAATAAAAAAATTATTTACCCCCGTTTTAAGAAATATTTAACATATTGCGATTTATATTGCGTCTTTCGTACAGGGATTACTTGGATGAGGGAGCACTGATTTAGAGGAACCTCCAACTGGTCAGCACCCCTGATTTAATAATTCCCATGAAAAAGTACATATGGCATTTTATAATATTTTTTTTTTAGAAAATTCTATTACACGCAATTTACGACTAAAATTCTATTCCGGCTAAATAGCTTTCTTAAAGATGAATATGTCCATTCGGGGGTTTTGACTTCAGACAGTTCTCATCGAACTTCCCATCATCTGAGAACCTTCAATGTTCCGGAACCAGATCAGACCATCGCCTCCTATTACATTTATTGCAAAAGGGAACACCATTTATTCTAGTATAAAACTAAAAAGTTATCTAGTCAGCTAAGTTAAATATACCGCGATTTACCTGAAAGGCCTTTACAATCCTACAGTGTGTACCCAAAGAGTGTCCCTAAAATTTAAAACGTTTATTCAGATGTTTTGACTCCAGAGAGATCCAATCAAGCTTCCTTTCTTACCAATGAGGTATCATTTGAGAACTCCCAGTACTCTGGAACCAGACGAGGTTAGCGCCTCTTACTACGGGGCTCCAATAAACCTTAGACCCCCCGCCCATGGCCTAAACCATTAGAGGTACAGTAAAACTAAACATACCTTACAAAAGAGAATTTAATCCTGCATTTAATGAGAAACAATTAAAACTTGGTGTACCCGCCATTGGCTTCCAAGACAGCCTGAATTCGCTTTGGGTAGCTTGCCAAAAGTGACGTGAATAGATCTTGATCTTTACGCAAATTTGCTAAAACAGTTTCAATGTGTTGCGTCATTGTATCCTTCGAAAATCGATTTGCTGCAGGTTCTTGAAACAAGAGACATTCAACCTTGTCCTTTATAACTGATCCAATGTGTTCACAGACGTTCAGGTCAGGAGAATTTCCTGGCCATTCTTCATTTCCAAAGAAATCGATCTCATGGTTCCGCAACAACTGTTGAGTGGCTAATGTCTTAAAGCAGGGGGCCTTATCGTGCAGAAGTGTGACCTGATAGACATCCATAACATTGTTTGGGTTTCTTAGAAAAGGAATGACATGCTAGGATAGAATAATATCACCAAAATACTGTCCATCCCAACTCTGACCATTTGGCTTCAGCACCCACATGAGCTTCTTTGCAGTGAACAAAACAAACACACCAACACAGTCTGGACTTTTTAATAATTCGCGATAATGTTCATTGTCATCGATTTCAGCTGGTGTTGTGGCCCACACTCGACATTTTCGTAGTTAGGCCGACGTGTTACGTAAACAAAAAATTCATCGGAGACAGCTAAATGCATGAAATCATCCACATCCCAATCTTCAAGATAATGGGCAAACCACATTCTGTCATCGATGTTAAGTTGAGTTTTTCTTTGCTTTGGAAGTTCATGCCAAGGCTTTAAACCTTGCCTATGACGGTACAGTCGAATGATCTCACCACTAACGATCTTTCCTCTTAACACTTCGATCTCTCTGGAAAGTTTAGCACAGCTGTTTTTCCGCTTACGCGTACCGCTTTCAATGATGTCCTTTGTTTCCTGAGAGAGTGGCAAATTTGGGCGCCCAGATTTGGTTGTATCCATTTCACATTCATCCAAAGTTTTATTCCAATTTCTTTTGACGAAGTCCTCACTTCTTCGCAACTTTTTGGCAACCCATGAACGTGTTATAAAGGTGGCTCCAGCATCACGAGCTTCCCGAAATGTTATTGCTCGTATGCGATCTATCACACGTTGCCTCTCCGAATCACCAATTAATTGAGAAGCCATTATATTATCACTTTATCAGCTAGAGTAATTTTAATACCTGCAATAAATAAAGAATTTTATATATTTTTATAATCACTAAAAACTATTTCGATATAAGTAAACATGTAAGCTGCAAATGGGGGGGGGTTAAGGTTTTTTGGAACCCCTTACATTTATTGACATAGGGAACATTACTAAGTCTACTCTATCCTGACCAGCCTTCCCTGAAGCAGATCCATTTTAATAATTAAAAAAAGGAAGGAGCAAAAGAAAAAAAGAAGGGGGAATAGGAGCAGCTTCCCAACATAGTTTAATATAGCTATTCGGAGGTTTTGACTCTAGAGAATTCCCATCTGTTTTGAAACATATAAAAAAAATATAAAAATATAAATAAGTAAAAGAAGGCTATCATTTGAGAACGCCCAGTGCTTTGATGCCAGATTTGACCAGCACTTTCTACTACATTTACGATCAAAAGGGAACATCACCATCCCTAACTCCACCTCAACCAACTACCCTAATGACCTGTGACCTGTGTAGGATTATTCGGCGGTTTTGACTCCTAAGCGCTCTCACAATGAGAACAACCAGTGCTCTGTAACCAGACCAGACCAGTGCCTCCTAATAAATTTACATCTAAAGGGAAATCACTGCTTCTTTCTCAATAAATAAATACTAAGTACTAAGGAGGAACCACCCTTTATACTTAATTAGTTATTCGGAGGTTTTCTCTCTCGAGAATACCTATCAACTTCCTGTCTATACCAATGGAGTATCATCTGAGAACTCACAGTGCGCTGCAACCAGACCCGATCAGCACCTCCTACTACATTTAACACAAAAACGGAAATCGGGCTACTCCCTATACTAACTAAGAAAAAATCCCCAATTTACCAACCTCTTAATGGAAATTTATAATACAAAAATACCTTTCCTTAAATATATTAACTGAAGTGCTTGCCACATGCCTCGCGGGTAGGTTATTTCACCTCTCGACTATCTTATCGGTGAAAAAATCCCTCGCAATGTATATATCAAATCTTTTACCCCTTGTTTAAAAACCATTATTTCTCTGAGTCAAAGAAATTCTCATAATTTACACTATCAGAACGACTTAAAATTTTGAATATCTGCATTAGTTCGCCTCTCAAACTCAGTGTTTCGAGCGTATTCAAATTCAGCTCTGTGAGTCTATCTTTGTACGTTTCACTAAGTAATGCTGGAAAAAGCTTTATTGCGCGGCGCTGAACCCTTTCTACCATTTCTATATCCTTACTTATATCGGGCGACCAAATCTCAGTATATTCTAAAGGAGGCCTAAGAAGCGACTTATACAGTGACAAAACAATATCTTTAGATTTCTATTCAAAATTACGAGAAATAAAACCCAATACTATATTAGCTTTACAGCTCGCAACTAAACATTATTTAGAGAAATTTCAATCCTCAGTAACAATGCTACCGACTGTAAATCTTTTCCCTCAAAAGCTTCGTTTAACACATTATTTCTCATATTGTAGTTAAATATACGGTTGTTGTAACCTATAGCCATAACTTTATATTTATCTACATTAAATTTAATTTGATACTTATTAAACTATAGATGGCGAACTGGCCGCCCCACAAGTATTTTATCCTGTCCCGGTAAGTCACTCTTTAAAGTTGCATTTCTGCTTACACGAGTATCTGCACATTAGTTATTAAACTTTTTACAAAAAATTACAGGGCAAAGTTTCTTACGTTCTTTAATAGTTAATTTACAACTGAAGAGTGATTTGAAAACGAGGAGAAAAGGCACCAATAACAGAACAAATACTCGTAGAAGCAGGATTCATGGGAGTCTGATTTAGATACACTTAAAGGTATTACAATAACAATCAGTTTCGCCCCAGACTACAGTCTAAGTAAGAAACTGGCCCGTGAGCATAAAGAAGTTGGCCATCCCTGTATTAGATCATTCTACTAAATTATTAAGATCGCGGTGTAAATTCTTTCCATTTCCATCAAGCAAAGTAATCGCTTTATCCGCAATTTTATTATCGACGGCAAATTTAGAAATTTTACTTACTAAATTGACATCATGATCGTTAACATATATTATGGAAAATACTGGGCCCAAACCAGACCCTTGCGGGACACCGCTAGTTGCATAAGCCCTGTCCTGACTGTTCCCCGTTAATTACGACCTCTTTGTTTTCTACCAGTTAAATAATTATCAATCCAATTAAGAATTTGACCCCTTATTCAGTGAAATTAAGTTTTTCTTACAATCGTTTATGCGAAATTTTGTCAAACAGCTTTTGGAAATCTAAATATGTTATATCTACCTCTCAATTACAATGATAAATTTCGATGACGTCATGAAAAATTCCAATAAATTTGTTACACAATATTTATTTCTATGAAACCCATGCTGCCTTTGTTTTACAAGATTATTGCTTTCACGATACTGGACTATACGATCTCTAATTGTTTATGAAAGCTTTCCAATTATAAAAGTTAGACTAATGGGCCTATAGTTACAGGCCTGCTGCTTATCCCCTTTTTTAAAGGCTGCAGTTACATTAGCCAATTTAAAATCCAAACGATCAACCCCTTGTGATAAGGAATTAAAAATTTGAACTAAACGATCAAGGCCTACTTCTAAGGTAAATTTAGTGGGTGGGTTAAAACAGTTTTTTTGATATTTGTATTTGATCACAAATAACACAAATTCAATCAAATGTAAATATTGATGCATATATACAGAACCACATTAACAGAATCACGCTAACCCTAAAGTAATAAAAATTGAAGACAAGCAAAACCTACCGCTCACTCTCAGGCTCTCAATCACAGTGTCACCCACTTTAAATTTTATCTAAACAAAAACAATGCGCGCAACCGCCACCTATTGGCATTAATAGGGTGTATTTTTAGAGGGTTACCAGCGTCTTCCTCTATAAGAAGTAATTTATTTTATTAAGTCTACGCTCGATGATTGTTTCCTCTCTTTGTATTATTGTATAACAATAATGTCAAGCCTTTTATGCTCAGAATGTACTAGAGTGAATCATTTAAAGCTAGATTTTAAAAAATTTCCTCGGGAGGGGGCATGTTCCCCTACCCAATGGCACTGGTTACAAATCCTACCGCTTTTGCTTTACAAAATGTTGGCAAGTTTGTACCTTAGGCTTAGCATCATTTTTAACTAAAATAAAATTATTTTCGACTGAAATTGAACAGTAATTTCAACGACCTTTGCTTAAATTTTTTGTACTTTATCCTGAGCAAGTTTAACACTATTGTTTAATTCATCGAAGAAATTCGAAGAACTATTAAATTCACTTCCCTTTAAATTATTCTTAATACTGAAAACCCTTTTTTGCAATATTATTATAATAATAATATTAGTTTCACTACCTTTTTAAAATTATTCTCAGTACTTGAAATATTTTTATTAATTACATTAAAATTAAGTTAACTTCCTTCCTTATTCTCGGTATCTGAAACCCTTTTGTTAATTGTATTAAAATTTTTGGATCACCTGAAGATCAGGGCCCCCATGTATGCAATAATCCATGGGATTGCAATCAGGTGATTACGGGGGCCAGTCGTTTTTCCAATGAAGTTGACTACACTCTGTTCTAGATAATCCTGTGTGAACTTTCTAGTATGAGCTGTAGCACCATCTTGTTGGAGTATGAAATCGTTTCCATAATACAGACGCAAACAATCAGGCCAAAGATTCTCCTCTATGAGATTTACATAGGTTTCTGAATTAAGCTTTTTATTTTCTCAAATGAAATGAATTTTCGTCTTTCCATTCCACGATTCACCTGTTAATACCATGATTTTTTTAGAAAACCGACTTGTCTAGTGGTAAAGGCTCGATGGAGGAATGTCTTTCTTACGCCATCCATAAACAACATCGTTCTGGAGTTTTGAGCACTCTCGATGATGAAATCTTTTTCATCTGTAAAAACTATTTTTTTAACATCATTGAACGAAAATCTATCAAGCAATTTTCTACAACGAATTTTTCTTTTAGCTCTTACATTGCTGTCACGTCTTGAAACACGGATCCTTTTAAATGCTTTAAGTCCTACCATTCTCTGCATTCTTTGTAGGGAACTTCGACTGATACCTAAATTTCTTGCAATTTTCCTCTGATAGCAGTGTGACCCAGGTCGATCCTCTTGAGATAGGCTCATCATTTCGATCATGGCTATATTGTCTTGAGTGTAAACTGTTTTAGGCTGACCACTTCCATGCTACCGTGCCGTCGAACCGGTTGCTTTAAGTTTTTTAATTATTCTATTCACAGATGTAACATTACAAGTTATTCCTGGAAATTCCTTCAAAATTCTTGCCCCAGTCCATCTTTTTGACAAGAAACACTTTTCAATCACCGCTATTTTACCGTTTGTTAGAACCATAATTTCAAGGGTAAGTTTAAAAAACAGTGTTTAAGATGGGCGTAGCCTATATCATCTGACGTTTTTCAGAAACTAACAGATTATCCATAGGCTAAGGAAACTACTGGAAGTCTTAGAATAGTTGCCCGGTACAGCCATACGCATTTAGGATTTAGGATATTCGTTTTTTTCACATTACCTCATTGTTCCCTCAACTGTTGAAAAAGTATTTTATGTAGAGGTCTGAAAGTTTTATGATGGCTTATCAGTAGATTGAGGTAAAAGTCAAGTAGATTTTGAAAGTGCAAACTGCATATTTTTGAAGTTATTGATGTTCAAATCTCAAGGCGTTTTTTTTTGGGGCCACCCAAAAGCTAGATATCACGAGTAAATCCGAAATGGCATTTTGCACACGTATACTTTGTCAACGGCATTTTAACAATAAATAAAAAAATAAATATTTGCCACAGAGGATTTTATTACTTGAAAATAGAAAAAACCACTGTGGCTGAAAAAGATTTTTTATGGAAATGCACGAAATCTCAATAAAGAATCCTTAAATATTTTTGTGAAATGTTGAGAATCAAGGAAGAGCTCTGACTATCACGTCTTTTCAGTATGGCTGCAGATGCCGGATTGAGTATGGCTGCGGATGGCTGAATATGTATGGCTGCGGACGGCAGAATGTGCGACTATTATTTACGGGCAGCTGGGTGATAGTCCTCAGCCTACCGTACCCCACAACATTAAGCTAAAATAGACTTCCAGAGGTAAGGGAACCTGGTCTAAGTAAATGCCAAGCCGTTTGCTAGCTTCGACCTATTACGAACTCGTGATTGCCTATAGTAAGAGATTAGAAATACTGTCAGTTCTTCAAAATTCTACTCAGTGGACGAGATGTTGTAATCCCTATTGAACATGATGAGCGTAAATTTAAGGTTGTAATTCTTTTAAAATTATACAGACAATAATAATAATAATAATAAATAATAAGTTACTACAGTTTGAGGGCATCATTCGTTCAAGTTTGCGACACAAAAAAATAAAATTTTTACTCATACTTATCAATGTACTTATTCCTAAAAATTTAATTTTGTATTATCATTTCTTTAATAACATATCACAAGCTAAGAAGGTGATAACAGTAATACAAGTAATTATAAAAAATATTAAATACATTACAAGAAATGATTATATCACTTAAAGAAATCCTCATGAGATGATATTTTAAATAATATTTTAAATAATATTTTAAGTAATAGCCACACAAAGCAAAGCTTGTCTCTGTGAAACCTTTCTTTTGTATGCTCATAAACTTGTATTTTAAACGAATTGACAGAATTTTATAAACCTGCTTATAATTTCGGCAAGCTTTCCAGTATATGCAAATTCCTTGTCCAAAATTGTCTATCATTCAGTTTTTGTCCCCTTCAGTAACATTTATAAATATTTCATAATACAAATAACCAGTAACTACTGTAATAATAATAATACTACTAACTAGCAATAATCACATTTTTTACACTGAGTTTACAAATTTTTAATAAACCTGCTTCTAAATTCGAGGATTCTGACACTCCAACTGAAACTCGATACCTTCCATGCTTGCCAGTCCTACCGATTTGAAGGCTATTCTATCGGCTACGGAAATAATAATGTTAAACTCTTTTGTGTGGCTTCGCTTAGATTGGAGGGAAAGCTCACGTATAACATTTAATAGGTACTCTTCTCTCTCACTCGGAGAGGTCGGCTCAATGTTTTACCTCTCTAGTTCCACCGAATATAAATGCACTGATTTAAGGGATTGTGATGGGGTCAAGAACATTAGTCAGCCGGAAATTACTTTAATTAGTGTGCAGGTTATAGTTCGAAATAAATCAAATAAAGCTTCTTAATTCTAATTCTTATAATACGATATCTTTGAGTCAATGCAACCTTGGGCCTGACTTCCTGCAGTTACTCCACAAATACAAGACCTCGATACCGAATTTACTGTAATTCGAAGTCCGCAAATCTATATAGACCGACTCTCAAGTCACGATCCGGAGACCCAATAATAACTGCGTTTCAACCTCCTAAGTCTACCTGGAATCTGCCAAAAAGGCGTAGGGTCCTTTCTTATACTGTATATCAGAGGAAATGGAAGTTGTGGCTATGTCACCGGCGCGAGACGCTAACACGTCTATCATTAAGTTTTTTGTCCCTTTAGATGGTATTTATGAATATATAATAATTGATAATACAAATAGTCAGTAATTACTAGACCAAAATCTCTATACCTGTTTTTAAAACTTTATCATTCTGATTAATTTTTTTACATAGGAAGGAAGGACAAAGGGTAATCACCCGCTAAAACGGACACGAAAAAAGATAAGCTAAAGAGGACAGTGACAAGAGAAACGGGAGTTCCAGTACTCTCTGTCTCCTGCCTAATGCCCCCTCCCGGAGTAATTCACTGGTCGACTGATGACTACAATCTTCGCTTTTAAACTTTGGTTGAAAGGTGCATGATTAAGGGGTTACAAAAGTCGTGGTGATTTTTCAGGATTTGATTACAATTTTAAACATCTACAGTTTTCAAAAGAAAAAGTGAACTAGAAAATCTGGTATGTTAGTTGCAACGTCGTATTCATATTTTTAGCTTTACGTAATACCGTCGTTGCCTCGAGAGTTTTCATGGTGTCCGAGGAAGTCAAATCTCGTATCGCAAGCGCTTCAATCGGTGTGGTGTGCATTTTTTATTGATGTCATTCGCAACGTCAAATGTGATCTAAATAATTCTAAAATTGATGTCGAAGATCGATCTGCACAATCTCATTAACCTGAAGTGGATAAGTAAAACTCTGCAAATTTCTATGGCCACCGTTCAGAGGTGGTTTGCCAAAAATCAAGAAGTCCTAAAATTAACACCACGATTTCGGCAACAACCCTTATGTTATTCGTGTAATTCGTTATATGAATGTGTGAAAATGAAGTTCTAAACAGTTCATAACTCTTTCTCTACGGTAAAAACTGTCTTAGCAATGTCTTAATAAACCAATGTGTCAGCTAAGTGTCAAACTCATTGGTTATGGCATTCCTTTAGACGCCACATCGATTAGGATTGTTAGGGCTGCATATCCCATCTGTTTCGTTGTCTAAAACCTTTTTGTGTGTGCCAAAAAAAAGGAAGGAAAAAAAGGGGGAATATCCCTAGCTGCAACGAACTGGAGAGACCATCTAACCTAAAAGAGAGAGAAGAGACTTTGGGGGAGAAGTTGGGACGGCCTCACCCTCCAAAAGGGTATACCTAGCTTAGGAGGTAAGAGAGAAAGAGAGAGAGAGAGAGAGAGAGAGAGAGAGAGAAGAGAGAGGAGACAGCATCCTTCGTCTGCGAGAACCAGACGCATATCAACCAGTTGACACAGTATATATTATAAAAAAAAAATATATATATATATATATATATATATATACATACATATATATATATATATATATATATATATATATATTATATGAAAAATTATTTCACGAAAGTGACACGTGAAAAGTATTTATGATGAATAAAACCACGAAGGAAAAAGAAACACAAAGGGGTGCTCAAGCGCTTTCGTCTAATGACATCCTCAAGAACACTGGAGTGAAAGGACAGATCAAGGCAATATATAGGTTACAAAAGTAAACATACATACATACATATTCACATATATATACATATATATATATATATTATATATATATACATATATATATATATAAGCATAGAAAAAATTGTGGGAGGAGCCAACATTTATATGGTCACAGAAGAATAAAGAAATAAAATAAATATAAATATAAATTGAGAAAAAATTAATTACAAAATAGTGCCTTAGTGATATATATGTCAGCCTAAATAATCATAAAGAAATAAACAGGCAAATAAAAAACCCATAAATATATATACATACATATATATATATATCATATATATATATATATATATATATATATATATATAAAGACACTTTTAGCACTTTGGCCGACCTTCAATATAAATTCAAATGGCTTTTTTATGGAACAGGTCACAAAAGAATAAAGAAATAAAAATAAATATAAATATTGTAAGTGGAGTCTACCAATTCAAGCTCAAGAGGGAAGTTTTACAATCGATTTAATAGATGCTGCCAAATTGATATATATGTCACAAAAAAAAAAAAAAAAAAAAAATTAATTATTAAAAAAAATAAAAATAATAATAATAAATTGAAAGATAAATTTTAAGAGAGGCACACCAATTTATAAGGGAAAAATTACCACATATGCATATTATAGTCACAAACGAATAAAAAAGTACAAGTAAATATAAATTGGAAAACAAAATGATGCCTAGATGATATATAAAGAACAATAAAATATATATACAACATATATACGGTATATATACGAAATATAAACACACACACACACACACACACACACACCATATATATATATATATATACAAGTTTGACCTTCACGAAATGAGAAATCATCCCGCAGAACCTTTGTGAGGTTGTAAGGTAAGGTAAGGTACATACACATATACATATATATATATATATATCAATATATATTTTAACTGCATACATACATATCACACATACATACATACATATACACATATACATACAAACACATTTACTGCAATGACCACACACATACTCAATACACATACATACATACACATACACGCATACAGCAAAAAATTGAAAAATAAAATTGTAAGGGAACAACAGACAAAAACAATTTTTTACCAAAGATTTAACAACCTGCCCTTTTTGTTTAAATCCATTCTGAAGGAATTCAGAGCAACGGGATCAAGTTGAAACAGACCTTTACTCATGTTAAGGTTATTTGTAAGTTGAATTATAGCCGACTCAAGAATATTTCTATTAACAATGTTGCTAGAGTGAAACAAAACTGAAACATTATTCCAATCAATACAATGGGAAATCTGACAAATGGACAAAAAGGGCACTGCACAACTGTCCCGTTCTAACGGAATATTGATGCTGTTTTACACGCGTTTGCAAATCCTTTCCCGTCTGACCTATGTAAAAGGAATCACATTGCTTACCCCCAATTTTATAGATAATGCCTAAATTATTGGTAGGGCTATTTTTTACTATGATGTTTTTCACAATATTGTTATATGAAAAAACTACACTGATATCCAAAAGTTTAAGTACATTAGCAATGCCTAAGAAGCCCGGGAAAAATGGAAGTACTAAAATATTCTTTGACAAGGTGCGAGTGTTATTATTCACACGATAGAAGGTTCGTTTAGCCTTATTAAGACAAGATTCCATGAACGCAGATGGGTAACACAACTCACTTCCAATACCGTTGATATTTTCCAATTCGGCATCGATGTATTCCGGACTGGCGATCCTAAGAGCGCGGAGAAACATTGAGGAAAATATGGCCTTTTTAATAGGGGTGTCATGTCCAGAGTAAAAGTGCACGTAGGACAAATTGTTTTTTTTTTTCCGATAGATACTAAACTTAAAACCCGGGCTATCCCTATGAACACGCACATCCAAAAACGGGATTGAGTTGTCTTGTTCCACTTCTAAAGTAAATTTAATGGAGGGGACTTGGTCATTTAACTGAAGGAGGAAGTCATCCAGGTCACGATTCATGGGCCAGATACACAAAATATCGTCGACGTACCGCAACCAAGGGATGCCAACCCCCAGGATTCTCGGGGCTCCTTGCTGGCCATTGATGTGGACCACGACGACCCATCCAACGCCCAGGGAAGTGGGCATCCAGCCACTCACGGACAACAAGAGCGAATGGCCAGCCAGGAGCCCCGACTTGACACCGTGCGACTTATTACTTTGGGGGTGGGTAAAGGAAGAAGTCTACCGCACCAAACCGAGGACATTGGAAGAACTGGAGGACCGAATTCGGAAAGTCATGTCCTCCATCCCGCCGGAGTTCCTGCTAAAGTCAGTGGACGCCATTCCTGGGCGGCTCCAGAAGCTGGTGGAAAGAGTTGGAGCCCACATTAAATTTTAGAGAAAACCTACCATGTATGCCTACCTTTTCATATTATTTCTTCTGAAATAAATGGATAATATACGTATTTTTTTAAAAATCCAAAATAGGGAGCTCCTTTCCGCCCACCCTGTATATATATATATACACACAAACTTTTGAGCAGCCATTTGCTCTAAAAGCGCACACACATACACACCCCGACTACATATATACGCTTATACATTCCCTATTATTCACACACACACACACACACACACACACACACCACTCACCGGCTCTCTCTCTCTCTCTCTCTCTCTCTCTCTATATATATATAAACGCTCATATACAGTATATCCTATTATTAAAATGTATATACATTATTATTCATTATTAAGAATAATTATTCGGCATATTTTCTCCACTCGTCACCCTATAATTTCAAACACACACACACACACACACACTCCTCGACTCTATATATATATATATGTACGGGGCTCCAATAAACCTTAGCCCCCCCGCCCATGGCCTAAACCATTAGAGGTACAGTAAAATTAAACATACCTTACAAAAGAGAATTTAATCCTGCATTTAATGAGAAACAATTAAAACTTGGTGTTCCCGCCATTGGCTTCCAAGACAGCCTTAATTCGCTTTGGGTAGCTTCCAAAAGTGACGTGAATAGATCTTGATCTTTACGCAAATTTGCTAAAACAGTTTCAATGTGTTGCGTCATTGTATCCTTCGAAAATCGATTTGCTGCAGGTTCTTGAAACAAGAGACATTCAACCTTGTCCTTTATAACTGATCCAATGTGTTCACAGACGTTCAGGTCAGGAGAATTTCCTGGCCATTCTTCATTTCCAAAGAAATCGATCTCATGGTTCTGCAACAACTGTTGAGTGGCTAATGTCTTAAAGCAGGGGGCCTTATCGTGCAGAAGTGTGACCTGATAGACATCCATAACATTGTTTGGGTTTCTTAGAAAAGGAATGACATGCTAGGATGGAATAATATCACGAAAATACTGTCCATCCCAACTCTGACCATTTGGCTTCAGCACCAACGTGAGCTTCTTTGCAGTGAACAAAACAAACACACCAACACAGTCTGGAATTTTAATAATTCGCGATAATGTTCATTGTCATCGATTTCAGCTGGTGTTGTGGCCCACACTTGATCATTTTCGTAGTTAAGCCGACGTGTTACGTAAACAAAAAATTCATCGGAGACAGCTAAATGCATGAAATCATCCACATCCCAATCTTCAAGATAATGGGCAAACGACATTCTGTCATCGATGTTAAGTTGAGTTTTTCTTTGCTTTGGAAGTTCATGCCAAGGCTTTAAACCTTGCCTATGACGGTACAGTCGAATGATCTCACCACTAACGATCTTTCCTCTCAACACTTCGATCTCTCTAGAAAGTTTAGCACAGCTGTTTTTCCGCTTACGCGTTTCAATGATGTCCTTTGTTTCCTGAGAGAGTGGCAAATTTGGGCGCCCAGATTTGGTTGTATCCATTTCACATTCATTCAAAGTTTTATTCCAATTTCTTTTGACGAAGTCCTCACTTCTTCGCAACTTTTTCCCAACCCATGAACGTGTTATGAAGGTGGCTCCAGCATCACGAGCTTCCCAAAATGTTATTGCTCGTATGCGATCTATCACACGTTGCCTCTCCGAATCACCAATTAATTGAGAAGCCATTATATTACCACTTTATCAGCTAGAGTAATTTTAATACCTGCAATAAATAAATAATTTTATATATTTTTATAATCACTACAAACTATTTCGATATAAGTAAACATGTAAGCTGCAAATGGGGGTGGAGGCTAAGGTTTTTTGGAACTCCTTACGGGTGTGTATATATATATACACACACGAGGGTAATTCAATAAGTATCCGCACTTTTTATTTTCACAATTTTATTTTCACATCTGGTAGTTTATAAACCACTTCTCAACATAATTTCCCTGTTTTTCAATACACTTAGTCAGCGATCTACAAGCTTCCTAATGCCATTACAAAATAATGTTTTTGCTGTGTGCGGAGCCAGTCATGCACCGTCTCCTTCAGGTCATCATCGCCTTGGAATCGCTGACCTCTCAAGCGTCTTTTAGTGGTCCAAACAGGTAAAAATCCGAAGGTGCCTGATCTGGACTGTAGGCTGGATGGTCGAGAACTTCGAATTTAAGTTCTTGAAGGCATTTTCTTGTCTGTGCAGCGGTATGAGGGCGTGCATTGTCGTGTAACAGAATAACACCTTCCGACAATCTCCTTCTCCGTTTTGTGCGAATTGCTTGCTTTAATTCATTCCGAAGCATGTAAGAATGCGATGCACTTGTTACTGTTGTTCCACTCTCTAGATAATGTTCAAGGATAGGGCCTCGTTTATCCCAAAACAGTATTAGCATAACTTTTCCTGCTGACGGCTGCGCTTTGAACTTCCTTGCAACGGGAGATGTTGGTTGCTTCCATTGCATGCCCTGTCGTTTGCTTTCTGGTTCATAGTGATGGATCCAGATTTCATCTCCAGTGATAATGCGCTCCAAAAAGTTTTCACCTTCATTATAATACCGCGCCCAAAGACGAGAGCAGACGTCCATACGATTACGCTTGTGCTCTTCTGTCAACTGTTTGGGCACCCATCTTGCACAAACCTTTTGAAAGCCAATAATGTCATGAACTATCGAATAGGCTGACCCTTGACTGATGTCTAGTGAAGATGCAATTTCTTTTATTGTTAATCTTCTGTCATCGAAAACCATGGCTCTGGGTTCTTCCTCCTTGTCACCACTAGTTGATGTTGACGGTCGTCCTGAGCGCTGAGCATCTGTCACACATGCCCGACCTTCCTAGAACATTTGAATCCACTCGTACACACTTCTCCGTGGTAACTCAATATTCCCATACTGAGCACATAAACGCGTGTGAATTTCAGTTCCTTTCAACCCTTCTGCCCACAAAAAACGAACCATGGATATCTGTTCTTCCGGAGTACAAATTGAAAGCGGCGTAACCATGCTCACTACTCGTACGATATGTGAGAGCTCCGAGTAGCCTAAATAAGCCTATACTGTTTCTAGCCTAAATAAGCCTATACTGTTGCTAGCCTAAATAAGCCTATACTGTTGCTAGCCTAAATAAGCTTATACTGTTGCTAGCCTAAATAAGCCTATACTGTTGCTAGCCTAAATAAGCCTATACTGTTGCTAGCCTAAATAAGCCTATACTGTTGCTAGCCTAAATAAGCCTATACTGTTGCTAGCCTAAATAAGCCTATACGGTTGCTAGCCTAAATAAGCCTATAGATTTCAGTTTGGCTCGTTATTACGAGTATATCTTATATATACTATATTATCACTAAAATAAAAAATGCGGATACTTATTGAAGTACCCTCGTGTATGTATATATATATATATATATATATATATATATATATATTATATTCCCTTAAGACACATATTTATAATTAGTCGCTATTCAGATTTTAAAAATATATATTTCTAAATTTTTACGGGATAACCTATTTGAAACTTCTGTTTTACGTGTCACCTTACCACGCAGGTGGGCGTTTTGCTCCATTAACCAGTGTTGGATCAACTCGCACCTGCAGAAAATTCCGACGCTAAAGACTTTCAAACTACTTTTTCTGAATTTATCTTCACATGTGTTTTGGCTCTGATATGACGTGCCCCGATAAACCTTCGCAGAACCTATAGAACCGTAAAGGGGTACTCTGAAACTACAAATTTCTTTTTCTATTTCTCCCATTTCTGAAAATCTGAAAACTTATACATAAAGATTTAATAACTTTGAAGAATAATCCCTCGGAGTTTTTAGACCAGCCTTGGCTCCACAAGGACACGTCTACCACTTGTATATGAAAACGTATCGAAAAGAAATCTGGTACTGTTGACTCTCAAAGAGTGCGTATAGCGAAGCGTAAATTTTAATCCCCAAGCAGCAATCGCCCTCTCTCTATCTCTCCCTTTCTCTCTCTCTCTCTCTCTCTCTCTCTCTCTCTTATTTCTCTGTTCCATTTCTGAAAATCTGATAACATATACAATAAAGGTTTTAATAATTGACGAATAATCCTTCGATCTTTCCACCATTTCTGAAAATCTGATAGCACGTTTAAAATTTTAAAAAAATAATTTTCATTCTTACAGAGCTAACACCTTTCGGGCGAGTTAATCTCCGCTCATTAAAGATTTTTTTCTTATAAGGTACAGCTAAGGTTTACAATTTCCCAGGAGGTGTTCACCCGGGCTTCTTTCGTATGAACACCAGGGCTTTTAGAATTACTAAAACTTTAAAGGTAGGGAATTCCATCGGTCCGGAGTTCGTGACCCGGTGATGGTAGGCGATGCGTAGTAAGCTTAGCTCGGATAAAAGTATTTCCGTTGGTGTAAGTTAGTGTACTTGTAACTCCTTGTAACTCTCACTTCCTATATATATATATATATATATATATATATATATATATATAAAGCTTATATATATATATGTATAAAGCTTATATATACACGCACATATATATCGCTTCATTCAGTGTTTAATCCTTGCAAGTAATAATTAATTTATAAAAGCCATAATAAACGCATTTTGAAATGTAAAACTAATCGATTGGGTTCGAGACCCGACGTCGGCAGATGATGCGTAGCATACCCAGCTAATCTTCCTTTTGAGTCAGGTTTGGTTAGTTGCTTACTGTTTATTATTTGATCCGGGTACTCAATTCGGTATTTTCTCTTATTGTAACTCCTTGTAACTCTCTGTCCTCCACATATATACTGTATATATATATATATTATATATATGTTCTTCTGTGTGTATTTTTGATGAAAAACAAATGGATTTTAATTAAAATTTTCCGAAAAATGTATGAACAACCAAAACTAATTTTCTGTCTACAACTTTGGTCTTTTCCTTATAGGTCCGATGAGGAACTGACTCGTCTTATATAATCTTTTCGTGATAGTTTTGAAGAAACGCAAGTCGTGGACAGTGACCTGAATACGGAGGTTGAAATATTGGATCACATCCCGTCCAACGAATGCCAGGTCGTCGGCGAACTAATGTAAGCTTTTTTCTTTTTGTTTCGATTAAGAACAAGACGCAGTAAATTTTCATCAATTTATTAAATGATAGAAACATAAGGAATGTTTCATAAAATAGTACAATTTTTACATTCAACTTAATTAGTTACAGAATTAGCATCCACTAAATTTTAAATAAACTACAGAACACAAGACTAACATTATTGGAGACATCTTATATTTTACACAATACTGTTGCAATTACTGAAGTTACATTTTATATATACGCATAAAACATCATACAACACATCGAGTACGCACAAACGGAAAACGGTTTTTTTTTTATCTTTGCATACCAACTCATCATTCAACTCAGTGTGACACGGGTCGAATATTTTTAAAAGAATTATAAATTCCTTTCCGCGTGACGTGTAAGAGAAATGAAAGGCATTACATGCTGCAAGTATTACTGAAGTATCCCTGGAATCGGTAAGCATTCCAGACAATTTCGCGGATAAGCAGCTGTTCGAGAAATTTTACAATAATAGTCACTCCAAGGATGAGTCCCCATCGAATTAAAGTAGTACATTCTTTCCCTATTTTTAAAATAGACTGCTATCCAATGAATCCCTTCACTACCAATAACATCGGTGTTGACAATAATTGCACCGCAGTCTCTCGTAGTTGGCATTTTCAATGTTTCATTCTTCGCAAATACAACGATAAATTTGGAGCGTGTGATTTGTTCACTTTTCATTACTCTCTGGAGTGTATTCGCGTCCATTTTAAAAGTCAGTGACTACACTCCTGAGGCGCTCAATTTCTATTAGAGCTTCTGATTCGAGGTGTACTAGTACATTAATAGGATCGTCTATCGGTTTAGCGAATTCCAATCTGACTGAGATGTTCCCACTCTGCTACGTACTTAAGTGTTAAGTGTGTATCTACACTAGCAGAGAAGTCAGGAGTGATGTCAAACGGATAAAGGTTAAATTGATCAATGAATTCTTTCTGCGTTACCCCAATCCCAAGCTCATCACAAGCACCGGCATTATGTGTAAAATTGCTATATGCTCTCGCGCAAAGCGGGAGCACAGCATCTGCTGAATAGTCCGTTTCTATTGTTTCCCCCAGCACTATGCCATTGACTTAAAGAGTTATATTTTTAAGTCCGAAATTCTTGAATCTAAAGGCGTTCTTTTTATATTTTCCATTCACAGAAACGTGCTCCTGCATCTCAATTAATAGCCTTTTCGGTAAAATTCCCAGGGCGATTTTTCTATCTGTTTCGAGGCCAACTCTGCAGCACCGTGTATAGTTCGATCTGTACTCTGCTAATTGGGTATTTTACTGTGGCATGTCGTAAATTTTTTTCAATTTCTATTTGTTTTGGTGAACTTAGTTTCACTCGCCGTACGCGAAGGTATGTTTCCATAACATGAACCACAACGGGTTTTGCACCCTCTTCATGATCAGCTCCAAGATTTATGCAGATCTCAGGATTCGTGCGGGTGTTTTATTTTCATGTCGACACCATTCATAAGCAGTTTCTCCTGGAATGTAAAGTCTGTATGCATGCGTCCAAAACATTCATATATCTTCTTTTTAGAATTTGTAAATTTGTCTTTCATATTGCTTTTGTTCTTAGTCTCATAATAGCCCTCGACAGTTAAAAAGGTATCCTTCGCTTCTTTTGAAAAGTTGAGGGCATTTTCCAGATAGCTTGTAGGTGATAATAACCAGTTCCTGCTGAGATGCTGACCTGATTTAAATACACATCACACTGGCTGAATATAGAGTGTAGAAAGTTTGTTTCGGGGTATACAACGTATTTATCATCGCAGTCCGTTCATCAGAATAGGCTATACGTAGTTTAGCGAACCTGTGCATGCAGCTGCTTGGATCAAAACGGTAAGGGCCTGAGCTGGGTATCACAAATTCTATAGGGTCACTCGGGGAACTAATTGTGTTTAACGGGGTAATCGTAACAAAGTCACTGTGCTCAAAGAAACTTGTGTTGGGGGCATGTCAAAGAGGGACAGCTCCGATTTACAACATTGTGAGCCACACGGATAGACGAAGCGTGCCATGACGAGTCAGAAATAATGACCCCTCTCTCGACAAGTAGTAAACAGCCTATGATTCGTGAGAGAAAAGTCCTTAGCTTATATCAGTTAAAAAAAATTATCAGCCAGAAGTATCACTCGCTTACAACTTCTTTTTTTAGGTCCTTTTACGTTTAACGCCACGTGCTTGTAACCCCTCCTTCTTCTTCTTCCGGACAGCCTTCTTCTTCCCACCACCACGCTTTTTTCTCTTTGCATCTTTGATGATTTCGTCCCATGTAAGCACTAAGTGCTTTTTAGAGCTTCTTTTGGTTTAGGCCCCGCCATCATGTCTTCTAACGTGTTAAAACCTGATTGTAACGCCTTCCTCCGGAGCTATCTTGCGCCCCTCTTAAACAAAGGAACAGCCGTTCGCAGTGTGGTTGAAAAAATGGATTCAAGCCCAGTCCCATGCTGGTATCTCACACCTCGATGGACTGTGAAAGACCTTCGCGCCATTATAACTCAGTGCGACGAAAGTGCAGCTTCACTGTTAAGCTCCCGTCACCGAATGGGAAACTTTTTCCTTCAATCGTTCTTATATATATATTAAGATATTGGTTAATAGATTAGTCGCGAAATTCACATAATGGGGCTTGTCATATGTAATGCTCAAACTCTTCCCTCTATGGTTGGGGATGTGAACGATGCGCAGTAGGCGTGCCTGGGTATCCCCAACAAACTGGTGCTCCACGATGTTGCTGTAAATATAGCACATGTCTAGGGGTGCATACCCGTCGCCCAATTTCTCCAATTTCAACTGATACATTAGGCTGGACAAGTCATGTTGTGCCTCGTGAAAGGTATCTCTTTGGATGGCTGCTGCATATCGGCCCTAGGTTATAATTTTGAACAGTCTTTTGTCTTAATATTTCTATTATCTTGTAATTTTAGAGTCAGAGTATGTGCAGGGGTTTCTTTGTTTACGATTTCGTATACTAAGTCGGCCGTAAGATTTCAGCTTCATAAACCAACGCTTAAGTCTCTCACAACATCCTCAGCATTATCATAACGACCCTGGCCTAGTGTCAGTAACTTATTACTGCCGTGTGATACCGTGCATTCCCACTCTGGGCGGTATGCATGGTTTCATCCCGAGTTACCACGGCATTTTCACACTTATCAAGATCTCTAAGAACCGTAAAAACAGGTTCTTTATAATCAATACTTAAGAAGTTGGTGGATATCTGAATTTCACAAGCACCACCTCATGCAAATCACGATCCAATTCAATGGGTCCATGGTGTTCTGTTACAAAGTTGGTCAGGGTGTGTTAGAATGTACAGAGAGAGAAGAAGAGGAAGGTAGTGTGAAGTAGAAGTGGATAGTCGCCATGCCATGTTGCATACTATTTAAGCTTCATTATTGCAGCAGGTTTTATATAGGTGTAGAAGCTTTCTGGGTACCGTAGCCATTTCACCAGGTACATTTTTCTCTTTCCTGAACCTTTGGTGCCTAAAATTTTTTCAATTTCAAAAAAAACATTTTTTCTTAAATTAAATGTCACTTTCTGCAACTCCTCGCGGTAAAAGCCTCCTGCGATTTCCTCCCCATTCAAATCTTCAACGTAATACAGCATTATCTCGCCTTTAGGTCTCATAGCAGTAACTTTAAAAATCTCACGTGTCCAACTTGCTCAAATCCCATTCCGAATTTATTTCCCGAACGCGATAGCCTTACATAATTATTGATTCTGAAACGTGTAGTGTGTGGCGGTGCTCTACGAATATCTCTTCTCACCTGACACTCTGTGTGCGTACCTCTTTCTAAAATCTCGCAGGGTTTGTCCCAATCGTGCGATGGTGCGAACGGTTGTATGATGAGGCCAATGATTCCAGAATGCCAATATATCTGTATGTGTTTTTATGTGTAAAATAGCGATGTATGCCTTCCTTTATGGTACGTTTGAATTCTTTCAGCTAAAGTGGCCTTATGTATAGAATTTATAGTGTAGTAGCTGATATTAAACTCTGTCAGCATGTTCTGAAAAGCTCGGCCTTTAATTCTTTTCCCATATCCGTACAAAAATAGCCTGTAATCCTGTTTTATTTCAACATCAGAGTTTTGGTGGCTTTAGCAACTGTTTTAGGCGATTGATTTTCGAGAGGAATTAACCACAAATATCTAGAGAATACATCTATTATGAATAAGATGTAGCGGTAGCCTTCATTATACACTGAATATCTTTGCATGTCTGTTAAATCCGCTTGCCAAATAGAGTCAATCGATGCCGCTATTGTCTTAGCTGTTTTAAAACTTTTTCTCACCAGCTTATGAAGTGTATAAGCATCCTGCTCCCGCAAAAACCTCCCAACATCTTTTTTCCCTACTCCATCATTATAAACACCTCTGTACATTCGAGCAACGCCTCCGTAGGGGGCTGGATTAGAAATGTCAAATAGTGTCTTCTCAATAGCTTAGCCATTTACATATTTTAAAAGCACGTGGAGAGGGCAGACCGTTGTTGCTTGGTCTCTTCTTTCTCCTCTTCAGAAGTGCTACCGCTGAGGGTGATGGCGTGCTCAGTTGTGGCAAATGCGAGGACTTTTCCAAGTCTTTTAGCCTGTTCAGATTTCCTATCAATATTTTGGGGACATTTATTTGCCGTAGTCTTGCTTTAATATGCTTCCATCTTGATGGTGAGGATCTATCCCACTTTCTCACCAGATCATGGACGATGTCGACGATATTCGAACCCTGTACCTTTGTTCCTTCCACAAAGATCTCACCTGTATCGCTCCACTCTATGATGGGGTCTTCACTCAATAGATTGTAAAGACTTAAACCTTTATTCCTCAATGTATGTGGGAGAATACTTTTTAATATATGCTCGATATGTTGTGGGGACGCACCGTTATTCTTTGGTTGGTCATCTCTAACGTCGGTCCCAGGTCGTATGTCACCATGCTCATAGTTGCTCGCGCTGTGCCTAATAACCACGGGGATCTCTGTCGGAATCTTATAATTTTCGAACTCGTGAAGAAATTTCTGCAGAGCTTCTTGGTATAAGGTTCTTTTCTCGTCAGGTGACTTTTCACTCTTTAATAGGGCTAACAATTCGTTCTCCATTCTTCTATGCCTGCTTTACCGGGGTTCAAGAACCGTGTCTGGATTCTTTGAACTTTGCAGTGAAGCATACACCTCTTGTGGAATCACTACCACTTTCTTCATTATATTAATCTAGTGAGTAAAGGCCCCAAAACTGAAAATTAGATGGGCAGGAATGATCCCCATCTTTGCACAATGATTCGCTTTTTCTTCCCCACAGTTTGACTTTTACGAGCGAGTGTGCGTATTATGTTCTTGTAACGACGTAGGCGAGCCTTCTGAGGGGGTTTCATTGGTCATAACCTTTTATAACATTATGTTAAGATGGTGGGAGGACACAGTAAATGTCTCGGCAAACGTTTTATCCACTTCTCACATGAGATCATTAATTACAATGACTGTATGTTCATTCCTCTTTAACGAATTAACGTCATATACGCCTTTGTGGAACAAAATATCATCTTGGTACTCGTTGAACACTTCCTGGTACGTCGAATAACACCATATGACTTTATGCATAAATTTTGAGAACAGCTCCCTCTTATCTTTAGTGATTTTAAGCATAAACACAGTTTTACCACATCCTATAGGGCCAGTTATAATACATGTGGACAGGCTCATGAACCTGAATTTTTCTACAGAATCCATCTCTAACACGTCACAACCCCAAGTGGAACATTTACAAAATATAATAAAAATTTAAGTGATGTTCCTTATATTCTACAATCTACAGTCTTGTTTTTCCTCTTCTTCCACAGAAACGTTAATGACGATGAGGTACAGCATCATGTCCCCTTCGTCGATATTACAGGCAATCCCGATGACAGTGTAGTTGTAGTTACAGACTCCACCCCCGCTGACGAGCCCCCACCAGCGACATCTGTAACACCACCACGTGACAATTCAAAGCGGAGGCATGATGAAGAGCCTTCCATGTCAGGTATAAAACGTGTCAGGAGTGCACCGGTTGTTAGACCACCAGTAATAGAGCCCCCAACCCTCTACGTCTTACGACACAACCCCCGCACTAGCTCCTTCCTCAAATAAAAATACGTTCCCTTATTCCTGTTCAATTCCGGGCCCATCCTCCACAACAGCAGCAGCTTCTCGTGCTGTAGAGGATTGTATAACTTTCGAACTGGTGCGCACCGCCAACCCCACCCATGCCTTGACTAAGAATCGGTATATAGTCAAGGTTGATCCTGGATCCATGTATAGCATTGGTGTTGAACATGGACTGCGGCGAGTAGTTGAACGTATTGTGGAGTTTGCGCTTCAGAACCGCGACGAACGTGAAGTCAGGACGAGGCTGTCCTTCGGGTTCGGTTCAAATGACGGGGATGTAGATGATTTTTGGGTAGTAATACCATTCAGACGTTTGGCCACTGTAGACATAGAGTATATATTAAGCCGTATAATGCAGGCCTCTCAAAATAGTACAACCTTCAATATGAACAACTTCACGGTAGATATTGACCGTGTATTCCATGTTGCGGGTCATAGTGCCACACCTTATACACTTAACTTCAATTCTCCGGTTATTTACAGGCGGCATATAGACATCTAGCGTGGTTGCGGCTTTACAGCAATAGTCTTAGCTCATATGTTCACTGTGCTACTACAATCACGTATAATATCTGGTTGCCTACGGTTGTGCAGCGTGTCCGTAAACTGGCTTCAGATTGCAAATTTGAGTTTGGCTGTAATACGAGTCCTGAAGAGTTGAGAAGGGTATAGCAGGAAATGAATGTTCGTATAGTCGTATTTGGAATGGATGATCGTCGTAGGATGATCATCCATTCCAAATACGAAAGCTGTGTAAGAGTTAAAAGCTGTGTAAAAGATCGTACACAGTTAAAAGCTGTGTAAGAGATCGTACAAGACCCCTACTTATTTTAGGATTGTCAGGAGCAACGTATCTCCCCATCCGTAATATAAGGGTTCTTTACGCGAGTTATGATAAAAGTCGAAAATATGGAAGGCATCATGATTTGTGTAATCGATGTCTGGAGTTTGCGGATGATATAATGAAGCATTGTAAGGAATGCCACATGGTATGTGAGGAGTGTAAAAGCTCCAAACGTGAAAGCCGTGTAGTTGAAGCTGAATAAGAGGGAATATAATGTGTGCAGACGTACATTTTTCAATAACAAATGTTTTGAGCTACGTAAGTCAATTGGCACTTGCAGGAAAATGAGAATCTGTGAATGTAGTATGTTTCATATGATGGATAATTGGGGGAATTTCAAGCATAAATGTGATGAAATTCACTGTTCTACATGCCATGAGAAATATAAGGCGGATGGAGTATATCATGTATTTTATATGAAAGACGCTAAGCCTAAAAATAGACCTTGTATAACTACCATGATATAGAAACATATACGGTTGCTGAAACCAAAGAGGTTATCCCACATCTACTTGTACGTCGGAATATCTGCGATGAGTGCATGGAAGTCGAGTTTGACTGATGAGTGTCACAAATGTGGTAAATTAACAAACGTCTTTAAAACGAACGCACACGAGAGCCCTCTGAAACTCTTTGTGTCATATATTGTCAAGTTAGCGGACAAGTTCAAAAAAATGAATGTGTATATTCTTGCCCATAACGGGGCAAAATTTGACACACAGTTCCTTTATAAGGAGCTGCTTGAACACGAGTAATCGGAGATATTTACAGGGGACCCATTGAAACGAGGAAACAAACTTATACAGATGCAAATAAGAGGTAATGTTCAGTTTAAAGATACTTTATTATTCACACCTTGTAAAGTAGCCAAGCTACCCAAGGAGATGGGCGTAGCCGCCGAAGTTTCAAAAGGGTATTTTCCTTACACTTTCCTCACTAGCGACACTTTAAATTACGTGGGACTACCTCCCCTAAAACATTACTTTCACTATGCCAGCATGTGTGATAGTGAGCGTGAAGATTTTGACCGCTACTGCAACAGTTTTAATGAAGATATTCCTTACAATATAGCGGCTGAATGTGAGCGTTATTATGTGAATGATGTGCGCGTGCTTAGAGTATGCTTTCAGGCCCATAGAAGGATGTACATAGATCGGTTCAACTGCGACCCGCTGCAAGTCGCAACCACGATCGCCTCATTGTGCTTTACTGTGTTCAAGAACAATTTCATACGTCAAGACACCTTAGCCGTCATTCACATAACCCTCGCAGTTATGGGTACAAGGCTATTTACTGGCTCATACACCTACAACACCAGACCGGTCGTGTTTTTTGCGTTGATGGCCTAAGCGAAGACCGGGTCACTGGTGAGAAGACTGCGTACTCCTTTAACGGTTGTTGGTGGCATGGATGTCCTTGTCCTGAGTGTGGAATCGTAGGATATCCACGGTAGATCTCCTGCCGACAGTCTTGCATGGACCTGCACCCGCGATCAGATTATATGCTCCCAGTTCACTCACACGATCTTGTGGGAGCATGAGTTTGATGCACGGATGGAAACAGATGGGCAGTACCGCGAAGAAATAAACACCATCAAGCGCTCAATGGTGTTGGACCCTCTGAAATGCGGTGACAGCTTGTTGCTTTTTCTTGGATTGCTCTAAAATGGAGTTAAAATGGAGTTAAGTGCTCCAAAATGGTTAAATGAATGTCCGGTTAGGTTAATTGTACGCTCTTGACGATTGGTTAGGTTAAGTCGTGATATTTTCGTTAGTTTTAACGAAAATATCACGACTTAACCAAACCAAAACTAAAACAAAGTTAAATAAACACTAAAGGAGACATAGTACAACCTATGGGTACGAGTATGAGTAGGGGAAAGAGCGTTTATGATAAAGACAAAAATTCACGGCAAAGAATGAAAAAATAAAAAATAAATGCGTAATAAAAGTCGGAGACTCATGTCCAACGATGAGTGTAAAGGGATTGCAGGAAAGAAGGACAAAAGGAGGGGGAGAAATTATGGGAGTAAGCAGAAAGATAAAAATAAAAAATAGAGACACTAAAAGTGAATTACCATTTTCATTTTTAGAACGGAAATTATCAGGAAATTTATTCTATAATTCGAATAGAGCTCAGCCTACTTAACATTCATATCATTTGCGATTATTAAATATAAGGTTTAATATATACATATATATATATATATATATTAGGTATACGCGGACAAAGTTGGGGAACGTAAACTACACTAGGATAATGTAGGGGAACGGAAACTACACTATGCACCACAGGGGGGCGTAAACTACACTTGCTCCGAATATATTATATATATTCGGAGCAAGTGTAGTTTACGTCCCTCTGTGGTGCTTAGTGTAGTTTTCGTCCCCTTACATCAGGGGTTCCCAAATTGTGTTCCGCGGAACACTTCTCACGGTATACAAGTGTTCCGCGGAACACCAATTTGGGAACCCCTGCCCTACATTATCCTAGTGTAGTTTACGTTCCCCAACTTTGTCCGCATATACCTAATCAAATAAAACGTTAAAACTAACGTTTTAACATTTTATTTGATGGATTCACTTAAAAAATGTCTCCTAAAGATCCTGGCACATTTTATTTTTATTTACAAGTGTAAGAACGAAATCATTAATTTGCAATGGGTAAATAATAGATAATTATTTTATTTATTTTGTAACTCAAGAAATCCACTCGTATCAGACCAGAAATAGATCAAAGCTTGTTATACCTCAATTTAGATTGTCTTCATCTCAAAAACTACCCATTTTCATTGGATTGAAACGATGGAATGATTTGCATGCCGATATAAAAAATATTGTGAATATAAATTTGTTTAAAACCAAGTTGAAATCCCGATTAATAATGGCATACTAACAAAAATCTAGGATTAATGTCCACTAATATTGTTTAATTTTAATATTGTAATACATGTTTTAACTATTAATAATACTCATTTATTTATTTATTTATTTATTATTATTAATTAATAACAACTAGCTGCTTATTTTTAATAAGAGCCCATAAAGCCTAAAGCTTAAGGGCCAAATTAAATTAAAATAAATAGTCGAGCTTCAAAATTATGCATGTGATTGTAAATTGAAAAAATTTATTTATTTTGTTATTATTAATAAAGGTTATTCTATCTATCGATCTATCTAGTATAGTTTACGTTCCCCAATTTTGACCTAGTGTAGTTTGTGTCCCCTTTTGCGCCAGAGGGACGTAAACTACACTTGCTCCATATATTCTTTTATACAACATCTGTTCATTCATGGAGTGAATGCTGCAGCAGATTAAGGAATTTGATGATTTGAAGGTTCAGTAATTAATAATGATAATAATAATAATGATTCCCACTAAACTCTCCTGGATTAAACTGCGTTGGTAATGTTCACTTATTCATAAAAAATTAAACTGTCAAACAACCCCAATTTTGTGAAGTTCGAAAATTATAAGAAGACGTACTTAAATCAAACAGGCAACGCGTTACAGGTACTGTAGGTACCCGAACACTGGACAGGCGGTAGTTTATTCCGAGGCCGTAAAACTCCCCTCAAATTATACTTTCCTACGGCAGAGGGGATAAAGATCCACTACTACGACTTCTGCTCGCTGTAGCCATAAGTGATGAATACTAATCTACAATGTAGATCCTGCTCTTCCCTTCATTGAAGAGTTGTCAACCGACCGAAATGAGGACTATTTGGATTTGTCTTTCGTCGATGTACTGTCGCCGAGTGATTTAGGAATGCCCAGTTTGCCTGTCACCATTAATCATAAGCTTATGTTTCCTCTTTGTATGAAGCGTGCAGAAGAAAACAACGGGGACTGTCATCATACAATCAAAGTTCATTAGTCCGGAGCTCGAACTAACCGGTCCAACGGCTGCAAAATCTTGAAGATTTATAAGATATAGCGGTTTCAACGGCGTGATCTCTTTACACAGTATTTCAATACTTTTCTGAAAAATAGGGTTGAAACATCCAGATTTCCAGGAGGCGTCGAAACCGAAGAACAAAAGAAAGCAGAATATATTTAAGCGCAGTAGAGAGTGTGAAGGTATACATTTTGATCGGACCACATCACCCGAAAATCAGGTAGGCGTTTCAGTCGAAATTTGGGCACAACGTCATTTGCGGAAATGTTCATTTTCCTCGCAGATTTAATGATGGATGAGACTTACACCAAAACCGATGACAAAGAAGTTGGTGAGATTGTGTAAATTTGAGTCAGAAGTTGGATGGCGACGGTACTTTCTGAAAGACTTCTCACTGTTGCGGACAAGTTTTTTTTAATTAATTGTAGGAATAGAATATGGAATGTACGCCTCCATGCCTGGGAGAATCACCTCCGTGATCCACTCAGCACAATCGGAAGGGCCCCGGCCACAGAAGCAGTAAGAATTCCATGGGAAATCACAGAAGTACTGCCTAAGGGCCTCCCAATCAGCGGCGCCAAAGTCGCCTCGTCTTGGGAGGAGCTAATGGCCGAATTGGTGCGATAGGACAGGAAACAGATATAAGACTGGTAAGAGGAGCCCAACGGAGAAAAAATTTCACAGAGTAAGAAAAAGGATAAGAGGTAAGAAATATATCCAGAATGTTGGGTCTATCTCCAAAACGACCTGGGATACGAGTAGGGTGCTGTACATTCTGATCCAGGTCATTTCGGATAGAAAAGTTGTAAGCTAGTTCACCAGGGATGTCAGTGAAATGGAGGAAAGCCGAAGTTGGCGGTGAACATTGAAATCCCCTAAAATGGAGATTTCAGCAAAGGGAGAGCGGGAAAGAAAGTATTTCACTTTGGAAGTGAGGTAGTCAAAGAATTTTGGATAGTCAGTAGAATTAGGGGAAAGGTAAACAGCGCAGATGTATTTAGTTTGAGACTGGCATGTAAGCCGTAACCAGAGGGTATAGAATTCGGAAGATTCGAGTTTGGGAATATGAGAACAAGTTAGGTCATTGTGTACATATACGCAACATCCACCTTTGGAATGAAATTGCGTATAGAGAATGTAAGAGGGTACAGGAAATGAGATGATGTCAATCGTCCAAGACACCTGAGTTTCAGTGATGAAAAAAAGATGAGATTTAAAGGAGGAGAGGTGGTTTTCAACAGATTGAAAATTTGGGAAAAGGCAAAGGCCAATGTTGCAGAAGTTTAAGAAAAGTGAATCAGACATGGGCTTAGAACATCTCGAATGGGCGGTAGCAGATCCAGCCCCTGTGTTCCCGGTATCGGCAACGGGGAGCCAGAAGTGGGGACATTTATGGTCCCTTAATGAGGAGACTCCAAGCCTTTTGAAGTTGGTCATTTTTTTTTTAATTTGAAAAGCTTATGTAGTGTGTAAGACGCATGTACGAGGGGCGGTCAGAAAATAAGTTTACACGGCTTATAATTTCGTAACTAAAGGACCTACATTGATTATGTTTGTATCAGGTGAATTCGTTAGTCATTGTTCGCAACAGTGCACGTCGATTCGGCTGCCAACTACCGTACATTGGTTACATGAGTCAGTTGAACATGGCGGCTCGACTGGAACAGTGCCCTGCCCTACGGAGCAGTCCAGGACGTTTACGTTTAATGGCAGCTCGTAAACGTTTCAGTGTTGAACAGTATACAGCTGCATTGGTTGTTGTGCCTTTCTGCATGAAGTCTGCGAGCAAAATGCCTTTGTCGTCCCAAAACACGGTAACCATCACTTTGCCAGCGGACCTCACACTCTTCAACTTCTTTGGTCGCGGGGACCCAGGGTGTTTCCATTTCATGCTGGCACGTTTTGTTTCCGGAGTACGGTGATGAACCCAAGCCTCGTCTCCTGTGACAATGCGCTCGAGAAATTCTTGACCACTGACAAACTCGGAATATCGTTGCAGAAATGAGAGGGCACTGCTCCAGTCGAGCCTCCATGTTCAACTGACTCATATAACCAATGTACGGTAGATGGCAGTGTTGCCAACAATGATTGACGAATTCATCTGATACAAACATTATCAATGTAGATCCTTCAGTTACGAATTTATACGCCGTGTAAATTTATTTTCTGATCGCCACTCTTATATGTAGTGAAGAATAGAGAGAGAAATGTGTGTTTGAGAGCATGGTGGACTGCTCACAGGGGAGACGGGACACGGAAAAAGATCAGCTAAGGAGCACAGTGACAGGAGAAACGGAAGTTCCTGTATTCCCCATCTTCTGTCTAATGTTCTCCCTTGAGTACTTTCTGGTCGATTGGTGTCTACAATCTCCTCTTTGTAAAGGAAGAGTTTCTGTTTTGAGGAGTGTTTTGTGTTGTTTCAGTAAACCCTAATAATCATGCATTAATTCTCAGAATTATAGAAAAGTTAAAAGTTAAATTCAGAAACTAATAATTTCACGACTTTCTTTCTCTAGAAAAGAACTGCTGTTATCTTATAGGGTTTATCAGATAAGTGATCATGATGTAGGACACACGAAGGGTTTTAGACAAAGAAACAGATGGGATATGCAGCGCTAACAATCCTAATCGATGTGACGTCTGAAGGAATGTCATAACCAATGAGCTTGACATTTAGCTGACACATTGGTTTGTTAAGACATTGCTAAGACAGTTTTTACAGTGGAGAAACAGTTATGAACTGTTTAGGACTTCGTTTTCACACATTCATATAACAAATTACACGAATAACATAAGGGCTGTTGCCGAAATCGTGGTTTATTTTCAGGACTTCTGGATTTTTGGAAAACCACCTCTGAACGGTGTTCATAGAAATTTGCAAAGTTTTACTTATCCACTTCAGGTTAACCCTAAAGGACGACCGCTACATATTGGTAATCTTTCAAATACACGCATTCATAACAACCCTACAAACAATTTCGGCGTTAAAGGGTTAATGGGATTGTGCTGATCGATCTTCGATATCAATTTTAGAATTATCCGGATAACATCTGACGTTGCGAATGACATCGGCAAAGAAATGCACACCACACCAATGAAGCACGCGTGATGGAAACTCTCGAGGCAACGACGGTATGACGTAATGCTAAAAATATGAATACGACGTTGCAGCTAACATACCAGATTTTCTAGTTCACTTTTTCTTTGAAAACTGTAGATGTTTAAAATTGTAATCAAATCCTGAAAAATCACTACGACTTTTGTAACCCCTTAATCATGCACCTTTCAACCAAAGTTTAAAGGAGAAGATTGTAGTTACCAGTCGACCAGTGAAGTACTCCGGGGAGGGGTACATTAGGCAGGAGACAGAGAGTACTGGAACTCCCCTTTCTCTTGTCACTGTCCTCTTTAGCTAATCTTTTTTCGTGTCGTTTTAGCGGGTGATCATCCTTTGCCCCTCCTTCCTATATAAAAAAGTCAGTAATACAATACATAAATTTTTATTTTGATAATTCCAGTAGGATGATTGTAGAGTGCAAATGCAATTGCTATGCAAGATATTCAATGATGCAGTGGGGGGGGGGTAATGGGGGTATGCAACAAGGGGGGATTAGCCCGAAGTTCAATGAATGGGGGAGAGCGGGTTTAGATGGGAGGCCCGGGGGAAAGACCTCCCCCCAAAGGGGTAACCTAACCTAAGAAGGCAACCGATATGTTCACGCAGGCACGTCTCACCGCATAATGAATTTCTTTACAGCCTTAGTTGGCTCAGAAGGTGTAATCAGCGAGCTGGCTTGGAAGGCTTAGAAGGAGTGTATACATATATATATATATATATATATATATATATATATATATATATTAATGGTAGAGTAGTTGTCAGATTGCGCTATTTATTTAATTAATGGTCCAGCCAGGAAACTGTATATATATATATATATATATATATATATATATATATATATATATTAAGGAGAGAAGATGTTCGCACTGCCACGACAGTGAACATAATGAGGCTCAGTCACAGCATCAGTTGGCTTAGAAGGCGTATTCAGCCATCTGTCGTAGTATATATATATATATATTTATTAATATCGAAATTGTAGAGCTAACCAGTTGGCTTGCTTAAATACATATATTTATTTACACACAAGCATAAAAAATAATGTGTATATATATACACACAGGGTGTCCCATAAGTCCGGCATCATAGGAGAAATTCATATTTTTCTATTTCTAAAAACATTAATTCATATTTTTCTTATGCTCGGGATGCCAATTTCCCGTCCACCATTCTGTTCAGTGACGAGGCTGTTTTTTATGGAAATTGTGAGGTAAATCGACAGAATACCCGCTACTAGTCTCAAAACAACCCTCACTGGTATACCTCTTCTAAGGAACAAGATGCATCTCGGGTGATGGTATGGTGTGGCATTTGGAAGGATCGCATCATAGGCCCCCTCTTTTTCGATGAACATGTCACTGGAGGCACCTACCTACGTATGCTCAAGGAAGAAGCATTTCCCAGTGTCTTGAACGAAGAAGGAAATTTCCCAACATGGTTCCAGCAAGACGGCGCTCCTGCACATTACAGCACCCAAGTAAGGGAATACCTGTACCAACAATTCCCTGGTCATTGGATAGGACGTCGAGGGCCTGTGGATGGCCATCTAGAAGCCCGGATCTCACGCCACTAGATTTTTATCTCTGGGGCCACTAGAAAGCGCTGGTATACGCAGAGAAAATTAGGAGTGTTGAACTTTTGCGGCAGCGCATTATTGGGGCATGTAACACCATTACTCCTGACATCATTCACCGTGTGCTTGCTGAGTGGGTATCACGTCTGAATTTGTGTATTGAAAACAATGGTGGACATATTGAGCACGTTCTGTAAATAAAGGCTTTTGTTTTGACTTTTTTTATTATTTTTCCTATGATGCCGGACTTATGGGACACCCTCTATATATATATATATATATAATTATATACACTATATACACACACATATATATATATATATATATATATATATATATATATATATACACACACACTGATGTAGATGATATACAAGATGTAGATGTGTTTCATTTAATTCGTTTGGTTTATGATAATAATTGATTTAATTGCACGTCGATGGGTGTGCATATATATATATATATATATATATACCCATCGACGCGCAATTAAATCAAATAATATCATAAACCAAACGAATTAAATGAAACACATCTACATCATTCTGTTTAGTCGCAAAACGAATCCATGCACTACCACGGCTCATAACATTATGAAGCTCAGCCTGGAGACCGTGCAAGATTGTAGAGACAGCCATCCACCAGCCAGTTGACAGCGCCACCAAAGGCAGGGATGATGATAATACATATATTAAAGGAGAGATGTTCTCACTGCCACGTCTCATAACAATGAATTTCTTTACATTATCACTTGGCTTAGAAGGCGTATTCAACCAGCCATCTGTCGTAGTGTATGCATGTATATATATTAATGTACAATAATATAGAGCCAGCCAGTTGCTTTGCTTAAATAAATATATGTATTTACACACAAGCATCCAAAATAATAATATTTACCCCCGAATATCGTTTTATATATTCGCGCCTGAAACACTCAGAAAAGAAAATACCATTTATATATTTCAATGCAACTAATTCCCAAACATTTATCAATGTCGCCAAATAATTAATTGACTTAAAACATCCAAAATATTGCCCTACTCTTTCAACTGAAACATTTTTCGAATAACTAATAATATGGGTGGTTATTTGATGTCGTGGTTAAAAACAATAAAGCACCCAATCAGAAATTGCATTTATATATTCACCTTTTTCGTTCGTATATAACTAAATCACTTATATATTCGAGCTTGAAACATTCAGAAAAGTAAATACCATTTATATATCTCTTTCGTATACAACTAATTCTCAAACATTTATCAATGTCGCCAAACAATTGATTGAATTAAAACATCCAAAATATTGCCCTACTCTTTCAACAGAAACAAATTTTCGAATAACTAATAATATGGGTGGTTATTTCATGTGGTTTAAAACAATAAGGCATCCAATTAGAAAAATCATTTTATATATCCCCGAAAACACTCAGTTAACCAAACCAACATCTCGTACATAATTTAGTCGCCAAACGAATCCGTGGAAGCAATTAGTTAATTTATTCGAGAATAGTCGGGGAGAATTAATCAAATGGAATATAAACGAAAAGAAATAAATAAAACACATTATTCTGTTTATTTGTTCGCAATGTCAACGATGAGGCTTCCAATTTTAGATATTATCTCAATCATAATCAAGTTCTAATTATACAATCTTTCTCGAGAAAAGTTTAAGGCACCCTGGGGTCTTTTTGGTCCGGCATTGGATTTTTTCTATATTTTTGGTATAGACGTAGATTTCTACGCTGATTCCATTTCTGCAATCCTTTTCTTGGAGAAATAAACACGAAAAACGTTATGGCCCAAAACTTGTATTCAAATATCCACCTATACTTAACCTAACCGAACGTACCCTACCCTAACCTAACCTAACCTAACTTAACCTACCCTACCCTAACCTAACCTAACCTAACTTAACCTACCCTACCCTAACCTACCATACCCAAACCTAACCTAACCTACCCTAACTTAACCTAACCTAACCTATGAAGTACAGTGCCCGCGAAAAGTATCCGATCACCCTGGAAATTTGTATTTTTTACATAAAAAACAATGTTTAAATGTATACTAACCTTATATTAGTATTTTGTCATCTGTCCTTTGGTTTGGATGACTTGTTCTAGACGTTTTGGCATGGATTTAATCAAGTTTTGACAAACTTCCACTGATATTTCCTTGCACCATACCTTTTTGATGGCTTCTTGTAATTTTTCGACTGAGCCAGTGTCGTGGCATTCAACCTTATTTTTTATTATTAGCCACATATTTTCTATCGGATTGAGATCTGGACTATTACCAGGCCAATCCAAAATATCAAATTTATTGTCAGTAATCCATTTTGTCACTATTTGGCCCTGTGACATGGTGCACCATCATGCATGTATGTTTTTGTCCTTTGGATTGCCATTGCCATTGGAAGTTTATCCTGTAGCATTGCTAAATACCGTGCACCATTCATAGTTGTGTTCTTCGGAAGAAAATATAGGTTTCCACGCCCATAGTAACCGAAACAACCCCAAACCATCACACTTGGAGGGTGTTTCATTTTCTTTAGGGTGTATTTAGGGTCCATCCTATTTGAGCCAATGGGCCGGCGAACCTTTTTTGGACAACTTCTGAATGTCAAAAATGTCGACTCATCACTAAATAAAACCTTCTTCCAGTCATCAACAGTCCAATGAATATATTTTTTACAAAATGCGACACGTTTTTTACGCATTTTTCATTAATGAACGGTTTCTTAGCAGCATGGCGAGATGGTAATCCGAGTTCTTTTGGAGCCGCTCCTGGATAGTTCGTTCAGAACACCAGATAACAAATTATTCATATTAAATTTTATTTCTTTCGCAGTTATTGTTGGTTTTTCAATACTAAACGTTTCATAAGTTTGTCTGTTCGTGAATTTGTTTTTCTCGGTCTGCCAGATCGTTTTTTAGGGACTGGCGTGGTTAGGCCGGCATTGTTCTTAGCCCGTGAAACCCATAAATTAACGGTACTTTGGGATATGTTTAATTCCTTAGCTATCTGTCTCTGTGATTTCCCACATGTATGCAAAGCAACAATAGCACCTCGACAATCACTCTTAAGTTGTTTTTTAGCACACATTATATATAAATTTTATTTACACCACTTTCTGTAAAAAATAACAAAATATCAATAAATTTACACAAACAGTGAAATCTGACAACTTTGAGACACAGCCACCCGCAAAGAAGGCTACCAGAACACTAATTTGAGAATGCATTGGATAGTTCTCATATCAGCGAGCAACCTCAAAGTTACCAGATGTCGCTAGAACAAATAGAAAGTGAATTATGTGTCTCTGAATATCAAGGGAAAATATTGTATTTTCTTGAGTGATCGGATACTTTTCGCGGGCACTGTATTTATGTGCACTGTTCCGAATCGTTCTCGTCAAACGCTGGAGACATGCATCAAAGCATGCATTCGACTGGGAACGACTACAATGCGCGACAAATGGAAAGCCTATGAACGCATCGAACAACTCGAAGGGTACAGCTTCAGTCACAAAACAGTGAACCACAGCGAAAACTTCGTGGACCCTTGAACTGGATACACTCGCAACGGATAGAATCGACGTGGAACCAACTCAAACGCAGTAACAAGCGCCGGGGTGGTACGCACCGTTCCATGATCGACTCGTATCTCTGCGAGTTTCTCTGGCGTCGCCGACACGCAGGCAAAGATCTAGGGCGCCAAATGCTGAACGATATTGCGCAGTTTGGCGAGTAGCAAACTTTAGTTTGTGTTCCGTTCTATGTTCTTTAAACCAGTAAACGTAATAAACTTGGCACATAATTTATTTCGTGTTTATTTCTCCATGAAACGGATTGCGGAAATGGAATCAGCGTAAAAATCTACGTCTATACCAAAAATATGAAAATAATCCAATGCCGGACCTAAAACCGAAAAGATCCGCACCCTGAAATAAACAATACCGTATTTGGAATATCCCATAAACGAAGAGCCCTCCAAAACCATCCTGTATATGATTAAGTGGACATTTGGACAAGGCATTATTGACCCAATAAAAGAGTCATATTTCCTTAACTAAATAGAACGAAATTAGGTTTTAATAACATTTTCAAGAACAACTGCGTTTAATATAACAGCTGCCAGAATCGTATTATTTACTTTATGGATTATCACTTCAATGTAAAGAAACCCTTTCGCGAATTCAGTTACCGTCCGTGAGGCATATGGTTGTAAAGAAATCAGCTGCCAACAGATAGGCATATCTTACCGATACTACTGTATTTAAATACTTCATTATTCAGAGCTAATTAAAAAAACTTTTATTAGAAGCGCATGAATATTATATGAACAAAACATGATATTTTCCTATTTGTCGTTTTAACAGACCTTTCTCGTAATATTATTCAGAGCTAATTAAATTTAATAGAAGTGTATTAACTTTTATTAGAAGCGCATAAACATAATATGAGCAAAACATGATATTTTCCTATCTTTCGTTTTAACAGACCCTTCTCGCCTTTAGGAATCCTAATTACTCAAGGTATCGTGCGATAGGCATATTTCTTTATGCAACGAAATACTTGACTAACATTATTCAGAGCTAATTAAATTACTTTGAAGTGTATAAATATTATTATATACTTGTTTCATTTTAGTAAAGTTTACCCTAAGTAAATAACATTTTCTATGCATATTTTAGAAAAAAAAAATCGAATTTAAGGTTTAACTAATCAATTTTCTACTTTTACAGTGCGATAAAGTAATCTTTCGTTATAGATATTTGAAAGGCATGTAAATGTTCGTTCAATCAAATCGTTTATAGACACTTCAAAGGTATAGAAGTGCCGCTTATGGATATACATTTTATTAGCCCCGCGTACTTTTTTGAGGACACGTTTTAACACTACATTTTAAGATAGACATTAAATTTTTAAATATTAATGTTCTGCATCAGATACCTATCTCACATTTATTTATAGTCTAGCCGAATATACTAACAAGAAATATCAGGAAATAGTTTTGGACCTCAGTGGCGGCTCGTCGGTAGGCACTGCGGAACTGCAGCACCCCTAAATTTTTTATTTACAATTGAAATAATCAAGAACAATATAAGGATGAGCTCACTGAATAACTTTTTCAATAACTTTTGAAACTTTTATTCATTGCTCAATGCTCATCCTTTTATTTCAGTAATTATTTCAACCCATTCTTAGAGACAGCACCCCTAGAATTTTTAGTCACGAGCCGCACTGTTTGGTATAAATTATAAACTCTCTCTCTCTCTCTCTCTCTCTCTCTCTCTCTCTCTCTCTCTCAGGGAAAACTTAAGGACCACCCATAAACCTCGCTCAGTAAACCCTCACTAAAATACGATCAACCAATGAATGTTCCGCTTTCTGGAAGGGAAGTGTGGGGAGGGTGGACGACTTTTCATCATCGGTGTCGATTACATCGTATAAGTAATTCAGCCTATTAAGACGCGGCTCATCCAGCTTTTCCCTTACATAAAACCTCTTTTAAAAATTAATAGAACATTTATAATAAACTCTAATAATAATTAAGCGTATATATTCATAGAAGTGCTCCGACTGTATGTTATTTTTCCTTTTGTTAGGACCCCACCCTGAATGTGAAGTTATAGGAGCTACAATGTAAGATTTTATTCTTGTGTGCTGAATAACACTTAATGACGCTAGGATTTTTCTGTATCGATATATCTGATGCAATTTGAGTGGTCAATGAATTTCATTTAGCGTATACCTCACATTTTCATGTAATATATATATATATATATATATATATATATATATATATATAGTTTTAAGATATTTATCATATCCTCTATTTTAAAGCCCTCCGTGGACCTTCTCAGGAGTGTATTCGAATACGAAGCAGCAATGGCTCCTCAAACCATTGACTTCACCGCGAGAGAATTCGTTTTTATTTTTAAAAGCCTCTTTATTCTCAAAATGTTTGTGATAAACGGACTAAAATGCGGTTATAAATACTCTACTATGGAGAACTAAATAAAACTCCAATAATAATTAAACGTATATGTTTTTAGGATTGCTCCAACTCTATAATATTTTTTCTTTTTAGGGACTGTCAGCCGTCCGAATGCGAGATTGTCGATGAGGTGGTTTAAGTTTTTATTCTTTTTTCGTGTATATGTGTGTGGGTCGGGATAAGAATAAACCAAATATTTTCTACACTCATACTTAAAAACTTGGTGGTCAGCTGAAATTCGCACAGAAAGAGCTCGTATGATCCACTCCCCATTTCGATAGGTCCATACAATTCTGTTATAAAGCTGGAGAGAATGTTGTCAGGATGCACGTCCAAAGAGGCAGAAGAGGATAGCGTGACGTAGAAGTGGTTAGGCGTCATCTTGTATACTACACTTGTATACTTTAGTTTCATTATTGTTTGAGCTTTTACATAGGAGTTGAAGCTTTCAGGGTACACTAGCGACTTCACCAGATCCATCTTTCTCTTCCCTGTACCTTTACTGCCTAAAATTTTCTCAATTTTGAACGCTTTTTTACCTAAATTAAATACCACTTTCTGCATTTCTTCACCATAAATCCCGCCCTCAACTTCTTCGCCATTCAAATCTTCAACGTAATGCAGCATCACATCATTTTTGGACCTCACAGATCTAACTTTAAAAATCTCCTGAGTCCAGCCTTGATCAAAACCTTTCGCGAACTTATTCCTCGTTCGTGACAGCCTCACATAATCATTGATTTTGAAACGACCAGAGCGTGGAGGTGCTCTACAGTTATCAGGCTCAAATGATGGTCTCTCTTTGAAATCTCATCATGCAACGCTGTGACCGATTGTAGGATAAAGCCAGAGCTCCAGAATGTCTATATATCTGTATGTTTTTATGTGTGAAATAATGATGCATACTTTCCTTTATGGTACGCTGAAATCTTTCGGCTAGAGATACCTTATGTACAGAATTGGACGTGTAATAACTGATGTTAAACTCCGTAAACATGTTCTGGAAAGCTCAGCCTATAAACTCTTTCCCCAAATTTGTACAAAAATAGCCAGGAATTCTGTTTTCTTTCAACATCAGCGCTTTGATCGCTTCAGCCACTGATTCAAGCGATTTATTCTTAAGTGGATCTAACTACAAGTATCTAGAGAACACGTCTATTATAAACAACATATATATATATATATATATATATATATACACCCTTCATTATACAATGAGTACCTCAACATGTCCGTTAAATCCGCCTGCCAAATAGAATCAACCGAGGCTGCTGAAGTCTTAGCAGTTTTAAACCTTCTCACGGGTTTAAGTTATGTATTAGCATCCTGTTCACGCAAAAATCTCTCAACATCTTTTTTCTCCACTCCCTCATCACATACCCCTTTGTACAATCTATAACACTACCGTAGGATTCTGGATTAGAAATGTCATAATAACTTTTTCTTAATATGTTAACCATTTACATATTTTAGAGGCGCGCGGGTAGTTTAGTTCGTTGGTGGATGGTCTCTTCTTCTTCAGAGATGCTACCGATGGAGGTGAAGGTGTGTTCAGTTGTGGTACCTGCGTTGCTTCCCCCAAATCTTTTAATCTGTTCTGGTCACCTATCAGCATTTTTGGAATGTTTATTTGCTGTAGTCTAGCTTTAATAGGCTCCCATCCTGTTGGTGAAGGTCTATCCCACTTTCCCACCCAATCATGCACGATATCAATGATGTTCGAGCCCTGCACCATTGACCCTCCAACAACAACCTCGCCTGTATGAGACCAATGTATAATGGGGTCCTCACTCAATAGATTGTAAAGACTTATTCCTTTATTTCTCAATGTATGAGGTAGACTACTTTTTAAAACATACTCGATGTGTTGCGATCCGTTGTTCTTTGGCTGCTCGTCTCTAACCTCGGCTCCAGGTCCAACATCATCATCAGTGCTGTCTAATAACTATGGGAACCTCGGTCGGTTTCTTGTAATCTACGAGCTCTTGAAGAAATTTATATAGAGCTTCTTGATATAAATTCTTTTCTCGTCAGTGGGCTTCTCACTGTTTAATAGATTCAGCAATTCATTCTCCATTCTTTTCAGCCTATTTTTTCAGGGATCTAGTGTGATTCCTTTGTATTTTGTAACGAAGCATACACCTCGTGTGGAGGCACGACCACTTTCTTCATTATATTATAATAGACAATAAAGGCGCCAAAATTGAAAACAAAATGGGGAGGAACGAACCACCTCTTTGCAAAATAATTCGTTTTTTCTTTCCCACACTTTGCTTTTTACGAGCGAGTGCACGTATTATGCTTTGTAACGACGTAAGCGCGACTTCTGAGGGGTCTTCATTGGTACATTGCATTTTATAACGTTAAGGCAGATTTCACAGACATTTTAAAAAGTTTGGTTCAATATTTTTAACAAACAGACGTTGGAGAGTGCGGGGCAATTGTTGGTAGATCTTTATTAATTCACGATAATTCACCCTTTATAGAACTAACATCATAAACACCTTTGTGGAACAAAATGCCATCTTGCATTGCATACGGCTTGGGATGTCGAATAACACTATATGACTTTGTGCACAAAATTTGAGAACAGTTCGTCCTCTCCTTAATGATTTTAAGCATAAACACGTTTTTTCCACAGCCTGTAGGGCCGTATATAATGCATGTAGTAGGACTTGTGAACCTGAATTTTTCTACAGAATCCATCTCGAACACGACACACTCCTAAGTGGAGCCTTCACAAAATATAAGAAAATTTAAAGTGTTGCTCCTTATATTCTTGTTTTTCTTCTTCCCCAGAACTGAATGACGATGTATAGCAGCATGTCCCTACCGTCGATATTGCTGGCGACGATAGTGTGTTTGAGGTTACAGACTACACCCCGCCAGCGACCCAACAGGTGTGACAAACGCAGTATTCCTCCAGAAGAAGAAAGCGGGAGCATGAAACATCTTCCCCGACAAAGCGCGTAAAGTCGTTAGTCGCAGTAATAGAACCACAACCCTCCACATCTTACGACACGACTCCTTCAGTAGCACTCTCTAAAAATAAAGTTGTACCCACTTACACCCATTCGTCCGTGCCCTCCACCTCATCAACAACACCTGTAGGCACCGGTATATTATTCGAACTGCTCCGCAACGTTACCACCATCCCAGACCTGACTAGAAACCGGTACATAGTCAGGATGACCCCCGAGTCATGTATAGTGACAGCTTTGAACATGGACTGCGGCGCATGATTGAACGTATTGTGGAGTTTGCCCTTCAGATTATAGGGGGATGTGAAGTTCGGACGCATCTGGCGCTCTGGTTCGGGTCAGCTGATACTGCTAGAGACGATTTTTGGGTAGTAATACCCTACAGGCGTCTAGCCCACGTAGATGTAGAGTATATCTTGGGGTGTATAATGGAGGCTGTTCAAAGCGGCATTGAGCTTAATTTGGAGAATTTTACGATTGATATAGACCATGTCTACCAATCTGAAGGCCACAACGCAACGCCTTATACACTTAACTTTAACAGTTACCATATCTACAAAAGACACTGCTTTCGATCGTCGTTGCGACTTTATAGCAATAGTCTTGGTTCATATGTTTACCGTGTTAAATACAGTTGCCCAAAAAATCTGGATGCCTACGGTAGTGGAGCGTGCACGTAAACTGGCTGCAGACTGTAAATTTGAATTGGCCTGTAATATGGCAGCCTGAAGAGCTGCGAAGGGCAGAGCAGGTAATGGGCGGACTTATAGTTGTATTTGGATTTTTAAAAGTGGTGGGAGAGAACGTACAAAGCCCCTTCTTAGTTTAGGCTTCTCTGGGGTGCCGTATCTACCCATCCGTAATATAAGGGCTCCGTACGCTAGTTATGATAAAAGTCGAAAATATGGAAGATATCACGATTTGTATAAAAGTTGTCTCGAGTTTACGAGTGATCTGTTGAAGCAATGTAAAGAGTGTCACATGGTTTGCGACCAGTGTAAAAGTCCCAGATGTGAAAGTCGTGTAGTTGAAGCTGAGAAGAGGGACTGTAATGTGTGTAGACGCACATTTTCCAATAATAGCTGTTTTGAGCACCATAAATCAATTGGCACGTGCAGGAAAATGAGAATCTGTGAGTGTGGTATGTTTCATACGCTGAATGATAGCGGCGAGTTCGGCCATACATGTGGTGAAATTTGGTACACTTCATGTTAAGAGAAATATAAAGCGGACGGTGTAAAGCATGTATGTTATATGAAAGATGCTAAACCTAAAAATAAACGCTGTATAACCGTGTATTATTTGTTGCACTACATGTTAAGAGACACACAACCCCCGAAACAAAAGAGGTTATCCCACATTTACTCGTAAGTCAGACTATTTGTGACGAGTGCATGAACATTGAATGTGATGAATGCCGCAAATGTGGTAAACGAACAAACATTTTTAAGGTGTCGGCAGGAGATTCCCCTGTGAAACTCTTTGTGAAGTATATTGTCAAGTTAGCAGATCAGTTAAAAAAAATGACTGTGTATATTCTTGCCCACAACGCTGCAAAATTTGATACACAGTTCCTTTATAAGGAAAAGAGGAAACAAGCTTATACAGATGCAGATGAGGGGAAATGTACAGTTTAAAGACACCCTGCTGTTCACACCTTGTAAATTCGCCAAGCTACCCAAGATGATGGGTGAAACGACGAAGTCTCAAAAGGCTACTTCCCTTACACATTCCTCACTCAAAACACTTTAAATTATGTCGGTCCAGCACCCCCCCCCCAAAACATTATTTTAACTATGAATGTATGAGTACGAGTGAACGTGAGCATTTTGACTGCTACTACAACAGATTTAATGAAGATAACCCTTACAGTATAACGTATGAATGTGAACGTTATTGCGTGAATGACGTACGTGTACTTAGAGTATGCTTTCAAGCCTTTAGAAGGATGTACATAACCCATTTCAAATGTGATCCACTACAAGCTGCAACCACGATCGCTTCATTATGGTTTACTGTATTCAAGAATAACTTCATGCATAAAGGCACGTTGGCCGTCATTCCTCGAAATGCCCCGCGCAGTTATGGGTATAAGGCGATTTACTGGCTCACACACATACAGCAGCAGACAGGTGTATACATAAAACATGCTTCCAACACGGGGGAAGTTGCCATTAAGATCAATGGTCGTGTTTTCCGGGCAGATGGTCAAAGCGAAGACCCCGCCACTGGTGAGAAGACGGTGTACTCCTTTAATCGTTGTTGCTGGCAAGGATGTCCACGTCCTGAGTGCGCTGTCACAGGTGATCTACATGGAAGATCCCTAGCCGACATCCTCGCATGGAACCGTACCCGCGACCAGCTTATAAGTTCACAGTTCACTCACAAGGTTTTGTGGAAGCATGAATATGATGCCTGGATAGAAATCGATGAGCAGTATCGTGAAGAAATAAGGGCCATCAAACCTACAATGGTGGTGGAGCCCAGGGCCGCCGAGAGGGCGGGGAAGCCGGAATAAATCCCCTGGGCCCGGACCTCTAGGGGGCCGGGAAGAAGGGGGATAAAATCTAAAAATATTAATAACGCAATTGATTAAATAACAGAGGAAATATAATTAATGAACATACATTTTATAGAGATTATCAGTTAAACTGAAACAGATAAAATATTATCTGCGGTCCACCAATGCCCAAAACTGACTGACAGATCTTGGAACCATCGTAATTGAAAGCCAGTTAGCCCGTACTTTAAATTTCATCAGAATCATTTACCACTTTGCTAGAAAGAAGGCAAAAAAACTACACTTCTAATTATGAAAACCTTGCAGTAAACAATTGTCTTGCCTGCATGGACTGGTACTGTATTTGTAAATTGTATGGTGATAAAATTAATATAAGTGATTCAAAAAATAAAATGGTCATTTTCTTCTGAGTTGTTTATTCATACTGTATGTTTTGAATAGTGACTTGGACATACAATCAGTTTGCTTGTTATGTACACAAAAAAACAATAAAATACTGTGTAAACAGCGGGCCCACATACCAATCCTTTCCGGGGCCAGTGGCAGCTCTCGGCAGCCCTGGTGGAGCCCCTCCATTGCGGTGACAGCTTGTTTGGAGGACGTACAAACCCCTTCAAACTTTACTTTCCGCCTACGGATGGGGTGAAGCTTCACAACTACGATTTCTGCTGATGAAGAACAATCCGTACCCCGTAGGTGCGCCTGAAAAAATAGTGGGCCCTGCCATGCCTACCATCGAGTTCTCAGCTAACTTGAGTGAGGCTACTTTGGGCTTTCTTTCGTAGACGTCCTCCCCACCTCGCGATTTATGGATGCCGATTTTTCCCTCTGTGTGTGAAGTACGCAGAGGAGAATAATAGGGATTGTAATCACACAATCAACCAGAGGAAGAGCAGAGGCGTATATACAAGTCTTGAACTGTTCCTGGCTCTCCAGCACGGATACAGAATACTGAAGATATATGAGGTGTGGAGGTTTCAGAAGCTCTACAACCTTTTCACACCATATATAAATACTTTTTTGAAGGATAAAGTAGAAGCCTCAGGATACCTACGAAGAGTTAAGTCCGAAAATGAGAAAACGGCGTATATTCAGCGCTACCATGATCGTGAAGGGATACAACTTGACCGTTTCCAAATTGTGAGGAACCCTGGCAAGCGCTTTATCGCAAAGTTGTGCCTAAATAGTCTTTGGAGCAAGTTTCCCCAGAATATAGACAAGGGGAATGTACATTTAGCGCAAATTTATAGCGAAGTCAGGGATTATGCAAACGCCAACGATAAAGTAGTTATGGATATCATGAATGTAGGTAATACGTACATAAGGTACAACCGGACCGAATTGGCTACAGATACATCACGTGTTACAAACATACCTGTAGCCAGTTTCACAACAGCCTATCCACGTATCAAGCTGGGCATCTGTTGCATTCTCACGGACAACGGGTTCTGTACGCTGATACAGATATTGTGATATTCACGGAGAGGGCAGGTGAATATATGCTTCCTATTAGGGAATTCCTTGGAGAGTTGACTGATGAGATTAAAGATGAGTATGGAGACATCGCATATGCCTACTCTTTTGCCTCAACAGGCCCAAAATCTTACGGTGTACGCGTGAGGGTGGGGGATGAGTACAAGTACATCGTGAAGGCTAAAGGCATCACGGTTAACCATGCCAACCGCCAGATCGTTAATTTGAATCGCTCAAAGGTCTAGTTAGCTTAGAAGACGATGGTAATGAACAACCGCCCCACCTGGTTATGGGGACACATAACTTCAGAGCACAGAAATTAGGGGGCGTGATGGAACTTAGGGACACGGAGGTCTGTCGTAACACCTACAGGAAACGATACCAAGTGCCTGGCACCTACGACACTGTACCCTTTTGGTACCATGGTCCTTCAATGTTTGCTATATATGTGTGTCTATTGTTGACGTTTATTTATTTATTACATGTATTTTAATATATGCCATGAATTAGAGGCTATTTACTTGTTCATGATATGTTTATTTATTTAAAATAAATCACGTTTCAATTAGCGTTTCGTTTTCTCCTTTGTGTCTTTGTGTGTATGTGTGTGCAGAGAAAAATTCTAAGCTCCGCCCACTGTATCACCACTCAAAGGGGTCACGTGACTCATGCTACTAGCTGGTCATATCTCTGCCCCGCGTGGTCAGTTGACCTCTACAAGCCCTGGATCTTAGACGTGTATTTTGACGAATTCTCACGTAGATGGAAAACAGTGATGGCTACCTTTGATATTGCGTGCTCGACATTCATGAAGTGGTATTCGATAAAGTCTACAGATGTGGTGAATACTGAAACACCCCTAGTCCTCCCTCCGTTGAGGCTTTTAAGGTTACATTGAACGGTGGGAAGTGTGAGGAGCACGAGGTCCAAATAATCTATGGATATTCTGGCGACAGCATTGCGGGCTTTCGTGGCTCAAACGATGTTAATGGACTCCGTCGTAGGAATAAACCGCGTAAAGGCGCACATATACCGCGAAGTGAAAGAAACAACACGTGCAGAAGAGAAGCAGCGAGTGTGGCTAGTGATCCTTGTTGATGATTGTTGTGACAAACGGTATTATGGCATGTTACATCATACCGAGTATGCATACCAATCGGCTGAGAATATAAATCTTATGCTTTTGGACAACCTGAAATATTTTTATCATTACATTCATATATATCATGATGAGGTCCACAGTGAGGTTGTGTCTAAAGACTTGTGCGAGTTTTTAATAGAGTTTAGGGATGAGTATCGCTTATTAAGCAAAAGGGATAAATATGGATAAATGTTTCTCTTAAATAGAGAGACGGAGTGTTAATGTGTGGATAAAATGAACGAAGCCAATATTACTTCATTTATCGGAAAAACTCTGATTGCCCGACATAATGGGCTACAAATATTCGGTTCTTTCACGTTGGAACAACTCCGTGCACGAATCACTAACGCTTGGTATGACGCGACGATATAACTCATTCCACCACACCTCCCGTCGAGCCGAACCGCCCACCAGTGGCTCATAGTCACCTCAGAGCTTGACCCCACTGGACGTGCCCTCCTCACAATAGAAAACGATGGATCTTCCGCTGAGCAGTATCCTTAATGCCGTATGCAATGTGTCCGTGACGAGGTCAGTGCGTGTGTTCAGGTGTAAAACCGGCGCTATTAATTATGTACTTGAAACGACGTGTAGACAATCAAACTCTGGTGAACGGAATGTTATTTATTTAAGTGTTGAGGAGATGAACAGAATCTTTGTGGTGGTTGAGAAGTGGGGGAGGATCGTTATAAAATACCTGCTGGGAGAAGACATGCTAAGTTACTACTTCAAATCATGATGCAAAGGTCCCCTTTGGTATGGAAGTTCCTGAGGGCCATAGGAAAAAAATTATCCAAAGAGACAAGTTATATCTTAAATCCAAGATGGCCGACTCAGAGCCAAGGAACCGTTTGTCATAGAAACTATTATACATGTTTTCCAGCTAATTTGAGGTCGCAGAACTCATGTCTGGCATCAATTTTACATTTGGAATGCATTTAAAGGTCAAATCCGGGAAATGATACACAAAGTTGACATTTTGATAAAATTTATGAAAACAGAATTTAGAGGCATGGAAGAAAGAATTGCAAATTGAATGATAAATTTACAAGTTCTGTGGTATCTAAATAGTATAATTGATACATAGTATACTCGATTAATAACTGGCCGACTCAAATATATCATCACAAAATGTTGTGACAATGTAAGCACATTCATAACATTCCTTCGTTCAGCACTAACCTGATTCCTCATCTATCTCTACCGCACTCATCTTACCAGTGTGGGAGCACGAACCTTTACATCTACAGAGATACATGCAGGGCTGCCCCTGCACGTAGCACTTACAAGAAGCCTTACAGTCTGTCTTACAATGGCAAATGATAAGCTCTGGTATGTTCTGCGAAATGGTGGGAGTTGTGGTGTAGACTGGAGTTGGCGCAGAGTCGGGAGATTCTTGCTACCATCCCTATTCCGTTGGAGAGACTGGAGCTGGAGCTTTGACGAGCGTATTACCCCACACGTGTCCAATCTGAAGTCACAAGAAAAATAACTGATTAGTTGAAATAACACTTCTAGAAATACAACTGCATGCAGTAATCTCAAACATGAGTGATGTCCCCATCCATTGCAATGCTCTCTTACCTGATAGGCTACTCTGAGGAGGGACTGCCACACTGACCAGGCCGTCTTCTTGCCTTTGCCATAGAACGCTGAGGTCGTGTCGCATCCCGTTAACGCATGAAACGCCGGCAGTGCCATTGCCTTGGATGTTCCAAGTCCGCGGGCGATGACATGCGCTGGAATGTACCTGGCAAGGAATGTAGAGATGAGTTAGACAATGGCCTCATGATCTAAAAGCTATCGGTACACTGCAGACACCTGGCTTAAAGACACCTCAATAAAATGACTGTACCTGAAGTGACGCCGCGATTCGAAGGCAATCCAAAGTTTATCAATCCTCTGTCCGAAGGCCACAAACGTGGAGACGCCCAGCACTACAACATCGCTGTCGCTGGTGAGGACGATCACTCGACGATGACCGGCGTAGGTAGCTGCAGCCACATGCAGAATCCGAGTGTCGGCTTCCTCGTGTGTGCATGGGGCAACTACACCAACATCAACGTCAGCCGGTGAACTCATACAATCACTGAGAATGGTTACGAAGAGCTGCTTGCCCTGAAATGAAGAAGTCAATGTAATTGAGGATATGCAGAGGAAGTCAATGTAATTGACTTCCTCAGCATATACTAGAGACAGGAATATTTTAAGAAATATTAATTTCTATGTCAGTAGCTCGCAACAATCTCTCAGCTAACCTGTAGAAGCGTCATGAGCTTCAAACTGTTGGCCAGCTCCACGAACAACTCTTGCTTGTTCAGGTCCACACGTAGGAAGGCAGCCCAATTGCCAGGAACTTTGACCGAGAGAGTAATCTGCCTCTGCGCTCTCCCTCTACTGCCTCTTTGATCCCGAGTTCCTGACTTCAGGCTCGTCTTGGAGTAGACATTCCAGTCAATGTCAACCCGGTCGTTTCTTTCAAACCAGGAGAGAATGTACGGCAGAAACACGTGTGTGAAATAGTCTCCGATGGTCACGGCACTTCCAGGATGAAGCATTTGAACTAGCACAGCACCATCCAGCAGAGCTGCAGTCGTCATCGGTCTGCGATTATCGAGATTCGCTGGGACAATGCAGTCCAGGATCTCGCTCTTAGTTCCATGGTGCATGTGTCCCTTCCGAGTAAGAGAGGGAGGATGGGCAGAGGTTTCATGGGAGAACACCGACTCGTTGATGTTGTGAACAGAATGCGCTGCAAGCAAAATCTGGGTCACCTTGGCTTGTTAGTCCTTGACGACAGCCACCTCCGATTTCCGGCGTGGTTGAGAGAGCAAAGCCTTGAACAACTTCAGCTTGATGTGGAGTATCGGAGCAGTGAACGCCTCCTCCTGGGAGCTGACTCGCTTGTCGACAAACACTGTATCTCTGCAATCCGATGTCCTTCACCTTCCTCACATTGTCTACCACGTCTGGAGGCATGATGCAGGTCGAGCAGCTCGCCACTGTCCTCCATGAAGGGGTTTACCAGCTACTCAAAGGCATCCACCAGCGCCAGCACATCAGACTGGAAAAAAGAAACATATATAGGCATTGCCGAATCATACATATTCATACCACTGAAAATGATGAGGGTATCTCTCAATTTGCAATTTATTAGAAAGTTACCTTGTAGTCGGCTTGGAACTTGGGGTACTGTTCATGGTGCCTCCGTTCATCTGACTCCTTCGTGCCCTCAAATTCCCTGACTAGGCGAGCCATCTCAGGGCGAACGACCTGCTCGCGGCGAACTGTGCGTGGGTCATCCAGGTTCTCGATGATGCCAGCCACATTCTTGAGCCAATCGATGAGTTGCTCGTGCATCTGGTCATGCGTGATCTTCGAGAATGCTCGCCTGGACTTCTGTCCCATGAAGTGACCACGCTGGAACTCGACATACAGCGCGGGATGGCGTTCTTCCAGTGTTGCCATGTCACGGAGATGGATGGGCAGGTTCCGAGAATAGTGGGTATGATCCAGCGCGATGACCCACGGCATCAGAGAATCAAGAGTCTCCATGTAGAGCGAGAAGTCAGCTGTGCGACACGACTTGACACACTGTAAAACACATAAATAGACCCATATGAAACACTCGGATTTTGTGGAGGAATGTATCATAGTCTTCAGCTAACAATGAGAATGAGACAAATCATGAGTGAACCTTGCATACGTTGCTTAAGGGTAGTACGTTAGCGAGTGAGACAAAAACATGACGTGAAGAACTTGTCTTACCTGAAGAATGAGAAGATCCAGCTCCATGGACTTGAACCAGTAATCTGCTTGGGACTGCGAGGCACACAGCTGCTTGAGTCATTCGTCAAAGGCAGAGCGATGAGGTCATTCGATTCAGCATAAGACACCATCATAATCAGCAGCATTCGTCGCCTTCTCTACATACTTATCATAAGCCTTCTTCATAAGCACGTAGAGAGCAGCTACCGACACCTGATGCATGTACCGAGTTCTGCAGATGTGATGGACGCCAATGAAAGACTGAGCTTTGACGCTGGTCGAGATACCGCTGTTGGTGATTGCTGTAGTCCGCCCACTTCCATCCAACCAGTCACCAGACACACTCCACAGCATCTTCTCAGTATGCATCGCCCCCAACAACACCAGATAGGAGTCCTCGCCATGCTCTGTCTGGGAGGCACTTCCACTGAAGTTTCTTGGCCAGCGTGAAGAGGGGTTCATCGGCTACCATGATTGACTGGTGTCTGACCAGGATTGATATAGCTGATCGCCTGGCGGATGACTTTCATCCCATGCGAAACCATGGAAGGGCTGTTGGTAGACTCGGTGAACAGAGGCAGCATGTGTGACTTGGTGGGGGAATAGCAGGATGCTCTGTGATGCTGGCATAGTACGCGGCCCATGAGATCCATTTACCGGCTTCGAGGGTCTGTTTGTTTAGAAGGCTTCTGGCTCGCTTTCAACCACCCGTAGCCTTCTTCAATGATGTTGGTGAGAGAGCCCGAAGCCGGAAGAGGATGAGTGTTGCTCTTCAGGGCAGGAACATGCAGCACCTCATCGTTTGGTTGGCAGCGAGACATCCAGATCCATGGTCGTGTAGATAGCTGGCAAGGACCTCACAGCCTTCTTCCCCATCTCAGCTGGATTGAGGATGTCGGCGAGATTCTTAACTTGTTGGCTGTCTGAAGAGAAGTGCTGCTGAATGCTGATGCATGTTCCATGGAGGGCTGATTTTGCCGTCGTAGAGGAAGGGTTGTGGTCGATGTTGTCAAAACCGCCTGTGGTGAACACGCCCTTGACAGTCTGAGGTGGCACTACCACACCGACCTGCTCCCAGTGACCGATGACTGAATTCGCGATGTCTGTGCTCAACACTCTCAAACGGTCGTACGAGACGCACAGTCCTCGTTGATGCATAGCATCGATTAGAGATTCACGGCCAGTTTGAAGATGTAGTTTCATAGACAGATACAGCGATGCTGGTGTTTCCCTCTCCTTGATGTGACGAGGAACACTCCCAGGTTTCTTGGATCTGCGTCCAACAGAGTTGAAGATGATCTGCTGCCCGATGGATGTTGCAACCTTGGACTTCTCAGAATCAGGAGCCGGCTCATCGATACCTGGTCCATCAAGAAGCATGTGCAAGAATGATCTCAACGTGGGCGGGATGGATTCAGCTTCACATGAGGTTGAGAAGGAGCCTGTGAAAGCCTGCTTCATGTGGAGATAATCTCGCCAGGATCTTGGCTGCTTTGTGGAGGATGGAGACTTCAGTTGATGTATTGTTTTCCATATCAACTACAGCTTTGCTTAGGTCGTCGTCGAAAACAAGAGACCAGCAACGATTCATTGGTATCGCCTTGATGTCAGGAATCATGCGCTCAATATCCTCTCGAAGGCGTGTTGTATTGCATTTGATGTAGGGAAAACCGAGAGCGGCGAGGCGCTTGTCATAGAGGGCCGTCAAGTCAGCCATTGCCAGTGACGTCCCTGAAACACGATTATCTTCAATAAAGTCAAGTAACTCGTTGAGAACATGTGCTCGGATCACCTGAGTCGCATGACTCTCAGTCGTGTCACATCCGACCGTCGCCGCTTTCCTGTAGAGCCGAGTCAGGCACGCACGATGATAGACGGCATTAATAGCGACCATGTCACCGGCAGAAAGTTTAGCCAACAGACGTTTGTCACCTAACACTCGAGCGCAATCATTGACTTTCTTATCCAAGCCAAGAGTGGAGGCCTTCCTCAGCTCTTTCTTGTTGCCCACTTCGTCACAGAAGAGGCATGGAGTGTCGACTGGTTCGCTCGAAGATGTAGAGGGTGAGGGTGAGGCCTGTGTGATGGACCTGGCACCACTGTTCATGCGGCGAGTTTTCACCGGGCTAACTGACTCTTGCCCTTGATGCTTTTTCCTCGCTCTCTGCACTTTTTGATTGTCGACAGCATTCCTGCAACTTTTGTGCCACACTACTTGATTAGACATCATCAGCTGCACTACATTCTGAGCACCGCCACCAGCACCGCCACCAATGTCATCTACGACTACAAAGTCAGGCAACTCCCCTAATTCCTTGAGCTCCTGGATGTTGTCCGTAACTTCTTTATAAGAGGCTGAAAGTCTTTCAGGTTTGTTTCTCAATTTCACAGATGATGAAGGATTCTTAGTCGGTTCATAGCTTTTGTCTGACTGACATATGAAGCATAAGCTCCAGTCGCGAGTGTCCATGATGGCAGGCGTGCTTTTAGAGTCACTCATTTCGGATTAATCATTGTGAATCTGAAACATGAAATTGAATTTCTAAAGGTCACAGAACTTAGAAACGTGTGTGATGACTCGTTTTCAGCTAAATTCAGCATGAGAAAGCCATTTCTGAGGTTATTTTGGGGTTTCAGGTTATTTTGGGGTGTCTCACTCCGTCAGTTTGGAAACTGCGGAAAATCCCCAATTTCAACATGGCGGCCAGCGGCCATATTTGTTATTGGAGGTCAAAATTACCTTCAAACCCCATAATAACCTCAGAAATGGATTTCTCATGCTTAATTTAGCTGAAAACGAGTCATCACACACGTTTCTAAGTTAATTGGCTCAAAAGTTAGAAATACGGTCATTAGCATAATTTATGCTGATTAGGCATAAAATTAAGCATGTCTATCCATAGATACAACTTGTGTCTTTGGATAAATTCTTTCCTATGGCCCAAAGGAACTTCCCTACCAAAGGGGACCTTTGCATCATGATTTGAAGTGGGCACCCTATTTTGTGCACTTAACATGTCTACTAAGGTGTAGGTACAAAAAGAGAGCAGATTAGTGATACACCCTCATACGCTGTTATTTCTACGTTGTAGATAAAAGGTGACCAACCATGCACTGATATACGCCTGATGTGGAAGGATGCAAAAGGCAATAACGTCATTATCCCCTCGCGAAACCGTTTCATTCTCGATAGAATGTTTGAAGTCGTCAGTTTCCGCAAACTAAAACCTATATTAGACGTGCGTGTTACCGATATGCTTTATTTAGACACGGTTCTCGAATACGCGTACACCGCTCTGATTGACGGTTTCACCCAGTGTAGGGAGGAGCAAGGTGAGAATGGTCTGGAGTTGGATGCGTATTTAAAAGGCATAGATCCGCGAAATATCAGGAACTTTGGTACAAAGGACTTGAGCGGTACAGGGCTGAGCTCACCTACACTGTTCACCCTGAAGAACTATTTCTTTATATAATGGTCATTTGCCGGCACGATTTAAAAATTACTTCAATTGCCGTTATACACTGTGAAGAAGAATTCACGGTTGAAAAGCTCGGATTCGAAAGAATAAACCCTTGTTTGGAAAAGAGTGTTTATAAGCTTGAATTTAATAATGATGTTTTGACAAACGATGATCTCTTTGTGCGTGCTTTTGAGTGTATTCTATCCGTGTTTAAGAGAGTGATAACGTGCCACCACAATCTGAAAGCCCTTTATATAGAATATAGACATCCCCATACTTTGAGTGGTGAAATAATATTAATTTGTATTTATTGTGTAGTACAAAGCAATGAAGATGTAACTGTGGATACGCTTACGTTTGAGCTTAGTATTTTATTTAAGCGTTGTAGAACTTAAAAAGCGCGTATTTTTTATGTATATACTGTATATTATCCATGTGCTGGAATTCTTCTGCACTAATATTTTTGAAGTTTATATATGGGTATTTTTTATGCTTGTACATATATTAAACGTGTACATAGATTTCTTCTGTACTATTATTTTTGATTGTGTATATATTCCTCGTTTAACTTGTATATGTTTTTGGTGTATATAGATTTCTTATATGATACTATTATTATTTTTGAATGTATATTTTTTTCTATATATTTATTTCCTATATATATTTTCGAATAAATTAAATAATTGTTACCATGGATTCGTTTCGTGACTAAATAAACAGAATGATGTCTTTGTGTTTTATTTAATTTTTTTGGTTTATGATATTATTTGATTTATTTGCGCGTTGATGGGTATATATATATATATTCCAGGCGGAATGTCCTCCCCCAAAGGGGTAACCTAACCTAAGGAGGTAACCGAGATGTTCACGCAGGCATGTCTCGGCGTATAATGAATTTCTTTACAGCCTTAGTTGGCTTAGAAGGTGTAATCAGCCAGCTGACTTGGAAGGGTTAGAAGGAGTGTATACATATATATATATATATATAATGGTAGAGTAGTTGTCAGATTGCGCTATTTATTTAACTAATGGTCCAGCCAGGAGACTATATACATATATTAAAGGAGAAGAGATGTTCGCATTGCCACGGCAGTGAACATAGTGAAGCTCAGCCAAAGCATCAGATGGCTTAGAAGGCGTATTCAGCGATCTGTCGTAGTGTATAAATATATACACGGTGAACCAAAAGTAGGTGGACAGTAGGTTGAATACGGTTTGTGTTATATTATATTATAACTATGGTGTTCATTATAACTATGGTGTTTGTGTTATATATATATTAAATATTATAACTAAATTTATTTAAATTTTATTTTGTATTATAGTATACAAAAAATTAAATATGTATTCTCAAAATAAACGTTATCATTTACTGTCCACCTACATTTGGTTCACCCTATATATATATATATATATATTCGATTGTTCCATTGTTCAATTGATTCCATTGTTCGAGGGCAGCTCGAGGAATTCTGTGGAAGAAACCCTCGTCGTAGGCGCCGTTACTGCTACCCTGGTGCAAGGGTGGAGGATATAACTAATAGTGTTGATCAATTTACAGACAGTACCTCCGAGGACACAACGTATGTTATTCATGTCGGTACTAATAACGTTTTAAATTCTAGATCGGAAGAACTGCTGGCTAAGTACAGGGACTTACTAGAGCGATTAAAGGAAAAAAATAATAAGATTGTTTTAACAGGTATACTTCCTCGAATTATCCAACGTAACGATTTCGACAGCAAGGCGACCTATATTAACAATAACCTAAAGTCTCTTTGCCAACAGGAAGGAGTGCATTTTGCGAATTTTTGGAACAGTTTCTACGGCAGGAGGGACTTGTTCCTCGGAGATGGACTTTATCTTAATGACGTTGGAGCTGGGCGTTTAGGAAGACTATTTCATAATACTGTCTCTTCTTTTCAGGCTGCCGTAACTCGAACAGTCCCAGCGTAAATTTCACAAATTTCCCCTACGCTCGCGAAGGTGTCACAATTACAAACAATTTGAAGGTTTATCCTTAAATGCTCCTAGCCTACGAAGTAAAAGAAACGAATTTTTTTCTTTAATTGCTTGTAAAGACTATGATATAATTGCGATAAATGAATCGTGGCTTAGCACTGAAACTCGTGACTTTGTAGGGGAGTATCAAATTAAAGGTTATAGACTTTTTGTTAAAAACAGAATAGGTAGGCGAGGAGGCGGTGTTATGCTGTATATCAAAGATAATATTGCGAACGTTATAGAAGTAAAGCACACAATTCCGGAACCGATAGATTCGACTATAGCAGAACTTAAATTGAACGATTTCAAACTTCTTGTTGCGGTTACAAAACAGCTGATACGGACGAAGCGTTATATCGTGAACTAAAGAGAATAATCGGTAGTGAGCAGGCTTTAGTTATGGGTGACTTTAATTGCGCCAACGTGAATTACGATACAATGCAGGGGGACGCGGAATGTAATCGTTTAGTTAATTTTCTCGAAGATAGCTTTCTTATTTAAAAGGTTGGACAGTATTTTAGATTTAGTAATAACTACGGATGATAGACTAATTACTGATCTTCAAGTAATAGAACCGTTAAGCAATAGCGATCACAATATGGTAGAGTTTGGCCTCTCAGTAAGTCACTCGAAACCAGGTAACTCGACTAAAATTCATAACTTCCAGCACGCAGACTTTAGTAAATTTCGAAATAAATTGTCACACATCAATTGGGAAAACGTAATGGGGAACTCCAATGTAACACTAATGTGGGAATCGTTCGAAACAGTATTTAGGACTATAAATGAGGAATGTGTACCGTACAAAATTAAGCGTGCGAAAGTAAACAAGAAGCCCTTGTGGTTTACTTCTAGAGTAGGAGACATTATAAAGAGTAGAGATAGGGCTTATAGGCTACATAAGTGCGATAAAGACAATTTGTGGTTACAAAACAACTACATATCTCTAAGGCGTGAAGCGAAAAGTGTAATAAAAAAGTTCATCGCGAATTTGAAATCTCCATAGCTCGTGACGGTAAAGAAAACCCCAAGCGATTCTTTCAATACGTCAATAATAGAAATCCAGTAAAAAGTGTCTTGGGGTCTTTGAAAAATGTAAACGGAGATCTAGTTTCGGAAAACAAGGAAATGGCTACCTTGCTAAACGAATTTTTTACTTCAGTTTTTACTATAGAAGATGTAACGAATATCCCTACTGTCATAGACATAATACCTTTTGATAATGGTAATATTTTGGATAATATCGTGGTTAGTGAAGGGGAGGTAATGCGCTATATTGATAAAATGAAAACGCGTAAATCACCGGGGCCGGATTCCAGATATCCCATACAACTAAAAGAATTAAAAGATAGCATTGTTGTGCCGCTAACAAAGATTTTTAATGCGTCTATTTCTCAGGGGTGCGTACCAGATAACTTCAAGTTAGCAAACGTAACACCTATCTTTAAGAAAGGCGATAAAGGTGGGCGGGAAATTATAGGCTAGTCAGTTTAACGTCTGTTGTAGGTAAGCTACTGGAATCAATAATTAGGGATCGTATAGTCGAACACTTAGAATTGCATAAACTAGTTAGAAATACGCAGCACGGTTTTAGGCGAAACAAATCTTGCTTATCTAATCTTTTAGAATTTTTCCAAAGTGTGGTTGACGTTTATGATAGACATCGGGCGGTTCATGTAGTGTATTTAGATTTTCAAAAAGCGTTTGACACCGTGTCGCACAAAAGACTCATTGAAAAAACTAAGGCTCATGGAATCAGGGGTGTAGTAATAAATTAGCTAGAAGAGTGGTTGCGAGGTAGGAAACAGAGGGTGGTCGTTGATGGATCGGAGTCGTGTTGGGCTAATGTAGCGAGTGGCGTTCCTCAGGGTTCTGTATTGGGCCCCTTGCTTTTTCTTATATATATTAACGATCTAGATGTCGGCCTTGTCAGTACAGTTTCAAAGTTTGCGGATGACACGAAGCTGGGTGGTAGGGCGATTAATGACGAAGATAGAGGTAAAATCCAGGAAGATCTGAATATAATCGTTGATTGGTCAGTCACATGGCAAATGAGATTTAACGTTGATAAGTGCAAAATTTTGCATATAGGTTCGCGTAACGGTAATTTTGCGTATAGTATGTTAGGGAATGATTTAGCAAGCGTAGAGCAGGAAAAAGACTTAGGAGTTATAGACAGTGGTGATTTAAATGTAGCGAAACAAAGTACAGCAGCGATCAATAAGGCAAACAAAGTGTTAGGGTTTATAGCTCGAAATTTTGAGTCCAAATCGCGCGATATTATAGTTCCTCTTTATAAATCATTAGTTAGACCCCATTTGGAGTACGCGGTCCAATTTTGGAATCCGTATATGCGCAAAGATATAGACAAAATCGAAAGAGTTCAAAGACGAGCAACTAAGATGATTCCGTCGCTTAGGTCAAAGTCGTACGAGGATAGGCTTAAGGAGTTAAAATTTACTACACTCGAGACTAGGAGGCTAAGGGGTGATCTAATCCAGGTTTTCAAAATTATGAATGGGTTCGATAACGTAGATAGAGATAGCTTTTTCGAAATATCTCAATATAATAGGACTAGAAATAACGGGTGTAAGTTGACAAGTAGAAGGTTCGAGACAGCAGTTGCGAAAAACTTTTTTACGCATAGAATAGTAAATAGCTGGAATAGTTTGCCGGTAGAAGTAATTAGTAGCACGTCTATAAACATGTTTAAAAACCGATTAGACGCATATGTTGATAGATTGGGTATAGTTTAAGTTAGTAAAATTAAGGCTTTGTGGTGATGGATCCCACAGCTCAACACAAGTGTTGTGGGATATTGGGAGGAAGCATCTTGGGTTTGGGGATACTCTCTGTCCTTACACACCCCATTTAAAGAGATTCCTCTGCCGAGCGAGCGGTGACCCCCATAGTACTGTGAGGTATTGAAAAACTCATGATCTTCACTTGCCCCACAAACATCTTGAAATGGGAGACCCAAAATGGGTGCACACACATTTCTACATTACTGTACAGTCTTTACAGCCACACCTACACTTTTCCTCCTAAGTATATATATTGTAATGTATATGGTGTTAAATTTTGACTTGTTCCGCAATCGATATGGACCGTGACTTATTTTTGGTTGGCAAGATACTAGTATTGATGGATACCGTAATGAAATTGACTGGATTCGTTGGATCTGATATATTTGCATGTCGGTTATAAATAGATATAGAGTGTAACATATTTGTGGATAGTAGTCTATTATGACTTGATCCTCTGGATCGAGAGATTCTATCTTTAGTTTTAAATCGATAATTAATTATTTTTAAATTGATAATTATTTAGTTTTGTAAAAATTGGTCGTTGCCAATGTACAGGCAGTTCTTACATAAATTTCTTATGTTCTTGTGGTTTGGAACCCACGTAAAATTGTAGGTCCCCTCCGCCACCACGGAGGACATACACAATACACAATTACGAACACAGTTAGGTAGACCAGCCATGAGTGGATCCTAGGGTCTTTGTTGGTCTGAAACATTATAACATTATAACATTATATATATATATATATATAATATATATATATATATATATATATATATATATATATATATATATATATATATATATTAATATCGAAAATGTAGAGCCAGCCAGTTGGCTTGCGTAAATACATATATTTATTTATACACAAGCATAAAAACAGTGTTGGAAAAATAATGTTGTTTATTTATATATATATATATATATATATATATATATAAATATATATAAACAACATTATTTTTTGTGCTTGTGTTTAAATAAATATATGTATTTAAGCAAGCCAACTGGCTGTCTCTACATTTTCGATATATATATATATATATATACTACGACAGATCGCTGAATACGCCTTCTAAGCCATCTGATGCTTTGGCTGAGCTTCATTATGTTCACTGCCGTGGCAATGCGAACATCTCTCCTTTAATATATATATACAGTCTCCTGGCTGGACCATTAATGAAATAAATAGAGCAATCTGACAGCTACTCTACCATTAATATATATATATATATATATTATATATATATTCCTTCTAACCCTTCTAAGCCAGCTGGCTGATTACACCTTAGCCAACTAAGGCTGTAAAGAAATTCATTATGCGCCGAGACATGCCTGCTTGAACATCTCGGTTACCTTCTTAGGTTAGGTTACCCCTTTGGGTACCAAAATTAACTATGATATGAGGTAATAAACTCGGGTAACACATAGAGTTTGCGCCTTCCTTTTTTATTCATATCATAGAATTATCCTTGGTATCATATTTTTGCTTTGAAAATACACGAGTTAGATTTTTCTTTCTTTATTAAATCTGGTGGACAAGGCAAAACAAAGAGAAGACGATGAAACTCGTACGAAGCTGTGAATGGTAATTTGTAAGTGTGGACAACGACAAATGTGAACGTGAGCAATATTGTGAATTTGAGTATATATACACATTGTGTTAATCTTTAAAGAGTGCGTAAAAGGACACTGTTGACGAGATTCTTGAAATTATTATTTATAGATGAGTGAAACAGTGAAAAGTCTTGTGAAATGAACAGGAAAATAAATCAGAATGATAAAGTTTTAAAAACAGGTATAGAGATTTTCGTCTAACAATTACTGACTATTTGTATTACCAATTATTATATATTCATAAATACTATCTAAAGGGAAGAAACACTAAATGATAGACCTTTGTGGGCAACGGACTATAAGTAAGAAATTTGCATAAAGCTCCTCAAATTTAGAAGCAGGTTTATAAAAAATTTGTAAACTCAGTGTAAAAAATGTGATTATTACTGGTTATTATTTTTATTATTATTATTACAGCAGTTACTGGTTATCTGTATTATGAAATATTTATAAGTGTTACCGAAGGGGGCAAAAACTGAATGACAGACAATTCTGGACAAGGAATTTGCACATACTAGAAAGCTTCTCGAAATTATAAGCAGGTTTATAAAAATCTGCACCTCGTTTAAAATAAAAGTTTATGAGCATACATAAGAAAGGTTTCACGGAGACAGGTTTTGCTCTGTGTGGACATTATTTAAAATTTAGTGGAGGATATTCAAAATATCATCTCATGAGGATTTCTTTAACTGATATAATCAATTCTTGTAATGTATTAAATATTTTTTTATAATTACTAGTATTACTGTTACCACCTTCTTATATATATATATATATAGGGCTCCGTCGTAGCCAATGTCGTAACACTGCTTCCCGTCGATCAGCGAAGTTAAGCGACATTCGATCTGGGAAGTAGTTGGATGGGAGACCGTCCTCCGTGTCCAGATTATGAGGTTAAACAACCCCAATCAATATTATATATACATATATATACAGGGCGTCCCAAAACAATGTATACACACTTTAACAGCTGATAGCTCAATTGATGTTTCTTTCTTTCCAAGTTAAACCCATTAGAATTAATAATGGCAGTCAGACTAAGCTTTGAACAAAGGAAATTCATTCTAAAATGCTACTGGAAGTGTGAAAACGCAGTTGAAGTGCAAAGACAGTTTAGGAGGGAGTTTCAAACAGATCCACCAACGCGACTTAGCATCACTCGAATTAGAGATAGGTTTGAAGCCGATGGAACTGTTCAGAATGTCCACAAGAAGCGTTCCGGAAGACCACGGACATCGACAAGCCCCCACAAAGCAAGAAAGAGTACTGGAAACGTATCACCAAAGTCCAAGAAAATCTGTGCGGCAAGCGAGTCGTGAGGTAGGAATTTCAGAATCGTCTGTCCAACGCATTTTGAAGCGCTGTCAATGGAAAAGTTACATTCCAAGATTAGTCCATGCTATTAATGAAGATGATGATCCGGACCGAAGAGTGAGTATTGCGAGTGGTACTTGGCACGATGTGGATGTGGATTGGACGAAGGGGTTTCGTAGAATACCCTCCGCGTTCACCAGACCTCACACCACTAGACTTTTTTTTTATGGGGATACTTAAAAGACAAAGTCTACGCTATAAAACCTGCAACAGTCGCTGAATTGAGAGCAGCCATTGAACGAGAATGCACACAAATACCAAACGAAATGTTTCGTGATGTTTGCGATTCCATTGCTTCGCGTTATCAGCAGTGCCTGGACCAGAACGGACGTCAGTTTGAAACAGGCGTTGACAAAACAATTAAATAATGTCTGTAGATTCTATTACATTTTGAAAATGAAATGTATTTTAATAAACACTGCCTTTATAATTATTTAAAGTGTGTATACATTTTTTTGGGACGCCCTGTTATATATATATATATATATATGATGAATAAAACCAAGAAGGAAAGGAAACACAAAATGGTGCTCAAGCGCTTTCGTCTAATGACATCCTCAGGAACACTGACGAAAGCGCTTGAGCCCATTTTGTGTTTCCTTTCCTTCGTGGTTTTATTCATCATAAATATTTTTCACGTGTTACTTTCGTGAATAATTTTCATATATATATATATATAATATATATATATATATATTATTATATATATATATATATATTATATATTATATATATTATATATATATATATATATATTATATATACATTCAACTGCAAAGAACCACAGTATAAATAACGTAAAGAACGACGCTTGTATAGGAGATATTCCGCGCAAGACGAGAGAGAGAGAACGAAACAAATGAAAAAATGAGGTAACCACCCGGGAATCGAACAAGCGTCGTTCTTCACGTTATTTATACTGCGTGTTCTTTGCAGTTGAATGTATATATGTTACGGCATGCGAGGGGTGCCCCCTTGGGGCATTGGTTTCTGCGAGTATGTAGAAGAATTACGGCATTTGGAGAGTGAGGCCCATGGTGTAATGGTATCGCATCTGACCGGCAATCGGAAGATCCCGGGTTCGATTCCCGGGTGGTTACCTCATTTTTTCATTTGTTTCGTTCTCTCTCTCTCGTCTTGCGCGGAATATCTCCTATACAAGCGTCGTTCTTTACGATATATATATATATATATATATATATGTATGTGTATATATATATATATAAGTTATATATATATATATATATACATATAAACCTTTGGTTTGCTTCCGCCCGAATTGTTCATTCTGACGAAGGTCAAGCTCTTCACTCCACCTTAGACCTAGAGTGGAATCCGAACCACGCCCCACCAACAGCCCAGCGTCTTAAACACTAGGCCTTCCAGGGTACCCATTTATCTACCAACCACATTCTTTTATTGTGTGGAAGGATGAACAGCTGGGTTTTGCTGCGCGCCGGCTGCCGTCACCGGGTCTCGATCCCGTGGCCGATGGATTCGTAGTCAGCGACGCTGACCACTACACCACGAAGCGCATTTTATATATATATATATATATATATATTAGGGTGGTCCATAAAATCGAACTTTCGATTTTTCCAGCTCCCACCCACCTAATCTGTCAATATAGCAGAAAATGAATTGTGAAAAATGTCACTCACATCGGTGCATAATTATTGGTCGCTCATGGAATTATATGTTCTTCTCTGAGTCACTCATTACTATGAGCTATTACAGGTGCTAATTAATGCCGTTTTCTGCTCTTTCACAGGTTGGAGTGTTAAACATAGTTATATGAAATAGATTTTAATAGATATTGGTTTACCACACATTGGTTTATATTGGTTACATTTACTTACGTTTACGGTCATGTCAAAAACAAGTGGTTTTTACTTGTTGGACAAACCGAACGAAAAGATTTTAGGCAGTAAACTACCTTCAAGTGACCAGGTCCTAGGTGATTTTTTGCACCATCATGTTGTGAATAAGAAAGACACCAAACAAAGCACCGAAGAAGTGCTGGAGGAAGGTTTTTCACTTTGGGAAAGAGCCCGCATACCAAAAAGCCGGAAGGGCCACTGTTTGGAGAAGGTTTTGGTCTTGGTCAAAGAGTGGCAAGCTTTGAAAAAGAACAAGGGAAGGCGAAATCCAGAAAAAGTCCAAAACGAGACGTCTTTCAAAAGCAAGGTGAACAATTTGTTTGACATTGTACATGGAAACGCTCTCCAGATGATCCAGTTTCAAGAAGATCGTGACTTCCTTCTCGCTCAAAGAGAGCCCGGTCGGCCTGGCACAATGGGCTCCGTCGACAAAAAATTGGCGGAGAAGGAGCAGAAGGTTGCAAAGCGGAAAGCAGAGGAAGACGTCCGAAAGAGGAAAGCAGTCGAAGAGCAAGCCTCGACATCCCAAACAGCCGAACTTACTTCTTCAAGCCCTGCCGATGACGAGTTTCTTGAGGGAGCCGCTGGAGGTTGTCCTTCTCCAACCCCCAACCCCCCCAAAAAAAGAACACGCCAGACCAAGAATATTTTCAACTCAGAATTATCTTCAGCCTTAGACAGGACGGGGGTGAGTGACCGAATGGCGCTTTACACTGTATCGGAAACATCTCGCAGTCTTGGCCAAAACTTCGAGGAACTGACTCAGTCGATCCTCTGTGAAGCGCAGCTGAGAGCGTTATCGCAGGCAGCAGGCTGAATCGGTCCATAAAGGATTCCATTCCGGACCAGTGGTGGTGCCCTGGGACGGAAAGCTTCAGCTAGACCTTACTAACAACGAGCAGGTGAACCGGTTTCCCGTCTTAGTGTCCACCTCAGATTGCAACTGCCAGCTCTTGGGAGTGCCAAAAATAGCTTCGAGAAGTGGGCAACAACATGCACAAGCGATGTTCGATCTCTTGCAACTTTGGGGACTAAGTGAAAGAGTGGTGGGGATGTGTTTCGACACTGCCGCTGCTAACACTGGCCGTCACTGAAGATGTTGTTTGCTCCTAGAGCAGAAGTTGCAGAAAGAGCTGCTCTACTTTGCATGCAAGCATCATATCATGGAGCTAGTTGTCGCCGCCGCGTTCACGGCGTGTCATGACGCAATTTCTGGTCCTAAAGTTCTGTTATTCAAGAGATTCCAGCAACGGTGGAACTACATCGACAAAAGCAAGTTCTAAACAGGTGTCGACGACCCCACTGTTGGTCCATCCCTATTACCAGTTAGAGAAGAACTTCTGAAGTTCGCCAAAGACCAAATCCAGCGTGAAACGTACCGAGACGCTTACAAGGAATTTTTGGAACTCGCCATTGTTTTCCTTGGTGGAAATCTTGAATCGCCAATTCGATTCAATTGCCCAGGTGCGATGCATCAGGCTCGCTGGATGTGCAAGGTCCTGTATTCTATCAAGATGTGGATGTTCGGGGAGCAATTGCAACATCTCACACCGAAAGAGAAAACATGCTTGCAAGACATGAGCATCTTCGCTGTGACAGTCTACCTGAAGGCATGTTTCACTGCTCCGATGGCCGCTTCCGCTCCAGCCTGGGACCTTTGCCTCTTGGAATCATTGAGGTCGTATCCACAGCAGAAGATCTCCAAAGCAACCAGTCAGAAGCTGGCAGGACAGCTTTGGTACCTCTCTGAGGAAATTATTCCATTGGCCTTCTTCGATGCTGATGTTCCATCTGCAACGAAACGTCGGATGGTCGTAGCCCTATAAAAGAAAGAGGGTGGACAAAAAAAAGGGTGGAGAGCAGATTCCAAAGCGTGTCAACCCGCCTCTCAGTTCCTCTTTGAAGAGCCTTGTGACGAAGAATTCGATGACGTTCTTCGAACGACCGCAATTATCTGCAGGTTTCTTGAACAAAGATCCGGATGAATGGAAAAAAGTGGAGGAGTTTCAGGCGGCGCTTATGGTTGTGGAAAACCTCAGGGTGGTGAATGACCACTTCGAGCGAGCTGTGGCCCTCGTCCAACAATACAGCGGCCGCCACACCAAAGACGAGGAGCAGCTGTAGTATCTGCTGCAAGTAGTGTTGGAGCATCGCCGGAAGTTTCCGGATGCCAGAAAAAGCTCTTTGACTGGGCGACAACGAGTGGTTGCCAACCATGACACCCCCGTCGTAGAACGGATAGTACTCATCCGTCAGCTCGTGGATGGGGGGTTCCTAAATGCGGTGGAGCTGTTGTGCATACCATATAATACCTGTTACAGTGATAGAAGGATAAATTTTGAAACTCGCGAGCGACCCCTAAATATGAACTGATCGAAACGAAAATTTACCTTCAACATTTCCTCACAGAATCTCACAACTTCAGTGGGTGGGAGCTAGGAAATATTAAAAAAATTTCCTCTATGTAGTTAAGGACCATCCTAATATACACCTTTCAACCTTTCACATTTCAAAGGTTCCGCGCGATGATTCCTCATTTCACGAAGGTCAAGCTTGTCGAGTTGGCCTGGTGTAGTAGTGAGTTGGTTTCTTGTACTCTCCACCTCACATAGCCAGGTACTCCCGGCTCATCGGGGATTGTTCTAAGCCAGGCGTCTAATCTTCTTTTGAAGATGTCTACTGAAACACCATTCGTGTTCCTTAGGTCTTTGGGCAGCTGATTAAACTGTTTTGGTCCTCTTACAGAAAACTATTTTCTTTCAGGGTTAAGGATGTTCCCTGTCTTGCCTTTAATTTTGGAACACGACACAGTCTTCCTTTTCTACTTTCCACCGTTGTTTGGGGAGTTACAGGGTTCAGAGTAAGATTAGGGACTAGTTTCTCCATTATTTTCCAAGTGTAAATAATGGTGTATCTCTCTCTTCTACTTTCCAGTGAATATAGGTTTAGTTCACGTAACCTTTCCCAGTAACTTAGTTCTTTGCACCCATTGATCTTGGCTGTGAAACTTCTCTGAATCCCTTCAAGTTGTCTAATGTCTTCTTTTTATATGGGGATGTTAGGACCGAGCAGTATTCCAATTTGGGTGTGATCAGTGTTTTCAGTAGAGGAATCATTACATTCCTATCTCTTCGTTTAAAGGTTCTCAATATCTGACCCGTTATTCTCTTTGCTCTGTTTACTGCTATATTATTTTGTTTTTCAAATTTCGCATCATCATTCATTACAACCACTAAATCTTTTGCTCTAGAATTTCTCAGAATTTCCTGTCCATTTGGGGTATAATATTCCATGGATTTTAGGTCTCCTTTTTCGTACCGTAACAACTGAAATTTCTCAGTGTTAAACTTCAGACTGTTGTCTTCCGTCCACTTGTAGATTCTATTCATGTCGGTTTGTAGAGATTCCTATATCTTCTGGGTTTCTTATTTTTCTACTGGTCTTTGTGTCATCAGCAAAGGATGTTACTGTACTGTCTCTGATAACGTCCTCATCTATGTCAGTTAGCATGATTATGAAGAGTAGTGAAGCTAATACTGTGCCTTGTGGTACTGAGCTGAGGACCTCTGATTCCGATGAAGATACTCCTTGTACTGTAACGACTTGCCGTCGCTCACTAAGGAAATTATATATCCATTTCCTTACTTTTCATGTTAGTCCCATATACTAATGTTGTTGTAGTGTTGTAGTTGTTGTAGTTGTTGTAGTGTTCCATTACTTGTGATTGGCATAATCTGCTTATATATATATATATATATATTTCGCCGTCTTTAAAGAAATGGAGATAGCAGACTCGAAAGGTACAAAAAAGAATGTGAATAATGGGGACACATGGGTCCGGAATGGTCCCAACGAAAAACCGGGTGGATGAGAGAGAAGACGAAATAACGAATAACAGCATAATAACGACAACAATTTAATAAAAATAACGATATAAACAATATAATACGGAAGGAATACATAGATGAAATAAAAGAAATAAATAAAAGTTGCGAAGTAAACAAACGGTCCAACGAGCGAAATGATAAAAAGATAATGACTAAAAACGTAGAAAATAAATAGCCAAAGAAAAATAATGACAATGCCAAAATTAAGAACTTTGAAAATAATAAGAAAGAAAGCAGAAGCGTAGAAAATATCGTATGTAAATACTGCGCGAAAGGAAAGTGCAGATATGGGATGGGCAATGCATATATGCACATCCCACATTATGCAAAACGCATTATACAAGTGGATACTGCAAATTTGATAAGAACTACATGTTCCACCATCTTACGGTCTGCAACAATTATGAAAGATATGGGAGTTGCAAATATGAAAAAAAATGCCGATACCATCAATGCCGATACAACGAACATCAAAGAAGAGTGGAAATTTTTTAGACGCAGCCAACACATTTCAGCTGCTAAATACTCTCCAGCAATTACAAAACCAGCTGACAAATATAAATATAGGAATCCGAGAGCCGGACAGAAGGTACGAACAAAGGCACTTCATGCGTTATCGGGACAACAGTTACCGACAAAGATAAAAAGAGGTAAATTCTCGGAGGACCACAAGGCAACGAAACCGGCACCCCCATCGGAAAACAAAGCGGAACCACCTGTATGCGAAAAAGAAAGAGAAAAAATAAAAATAATCCTAGCCAACATACAGGGCCTTAAATCAAACCAGTCCACGAACAAAGTTGTATACCTGAAAGGACTCATGCAAGAAGCCGGAGCAGACTTTGCATGCCTCACGGAAACTCATCTAAAGGACTGCCAGGCGAACTTTGAAAATTGTGAGTCCTGTATTGACAAAAAAGAAATACAAATTGACAACTATAACATCCTCCGAGCCGACAAAAGAGTGAGACGTAAAGGAGGATGTGCTATTTACACACGCGAAAGGCACATAGCAGAAATGGCTATAAGTCCCTCAAACAACTACGTAGAATGTGTAGCAGCAAAAATTGAAAAATTAAATATGGTAATAATTGTAATGTACAGACCCCCAAACACGCCAACTTCAAAATTTTCAGATTCCATTACAGAGGTAAGAAACTTGGTAAAAGATCTACACTCTCCAACCCCAAATATTTTTCTCTATGGTGATTTTAATTTCCCATTCATGAAATATAAAAGGATTGGAAAAAATATATGTATACACCAGGACAAGGGGGGCACACGAGAAGACCAGGAGCAGGTAAAAATGCTACTAGCTTTAGATGATGAATTTATGTTACCGCAAGAAATAACAGAAAGCACAAGAAAAAAACAACTGCCTAGATTTGGTATTCACAAACAACAATAAATAATCTAATTGATAATGTAGAAATATCCCCAACTACGATATCGGACCAAAACATCATTGAAATAACAACTAATATAAAGGCAACAGGAAAGGAAAGAACACGCACAAAAGAAAGAAGCAAATTCGAAATTTTTAATTTTCACTCCAAAGCTATAAACTGGGAAGATGTGATATCCAGAATGGAAGTAATAGATTGGAAAACCATTTTCGAGGCCACAACAACGGAGGAGATGCTAATGACGTTAGAGGAGAAGACGTTAGGAATTGTGAAAAATATGTCCCAAAGATACAACAAAGAGGAAAGAGAAGCAGGTTCGAAAGACAAAAGAGGGCACTGTTCCGAAAAAGAAAAAGAGTGAATGCAAAATTAAGTAATTGTAAAGATAACAACATCAGAAAAATATTAAATGATAAACTACAAATTATCGATGTCGTCATACAGGAGCTGATCGAGAAGCATACAGAAAAAGAAGATGACGCTATAGAAGCGATAAAGGCTAACTCAAAGTACTTCTATAATTTCGCAAAAAGAGAGTCGAAAAACCATGCGACTATCGGACCTTTAAAAAATGAGAACAGTGATTTATCTGATGATCTAACAGAAGTATCTGAAAAGCTCAGTACGAATCATCTTTCAGTATCCCAAAAACGGACAAATTGATATGCGATAGAAACACGTTCTTTGAAGAAGAATTACAAGGGGAAAGTATAACGGATTTTGACTTTACGCCGGATGATATTACACAAGCCATAGGGAAACTAAAAACACACTCAGCGGCAGGACCGGATAAATGGAATGCCACACTGATCAAAAACTGCAAGAATGCAATCACTGAACCCCTATACTGGATATGGAGACGATCACTAGACACGGGAGAAATACCTGGCATCCTGAAGAGCACGAACATAGTCCCAATATATAAAGGAGGAGATCGATCCGAGGCCAAAATCTATAGGTCAGTGTCGCTTACATCCCATCTCACTAAAATATTTGAAAGAATAGTTAGACAGAAAATCTATGACTTTTTGGAAACTCAGAAAAAATTCAATGATAACCAACAAGGGTTTCGGTCAGGCAGATCATGTCTATCACAACTAATGGAACACTACAACAACATTATTGATTCACTTGAAAGTAATGAAAACTATGATGTACTATACACAGACTTTGCCAAAGCGTTCGACAAGTGTGACCACGGAATCATAATACATAAACTGAAATATATGGGAATAACAGGAAAAGTAGGAAAATGGATATATAATTTCCTTAGTGAGCGGCGGCATGTCGTTACAGTACAAGGAGTATCTTCATCAGAATCAGAAGTCCTCAGCTCGGTATCACAAGGAACAGTATTAGCTCCACTACTCTTCATATCATGCTAACTGACATAGATGAGGACGTTACCAGAGACAGCACAGTAACATCCTTTGCGGATGACACAAAGATCAGTAGAAAAATAAGAAACCCAGAAGACATAGGATCTCTACAAACCGACATAAACAGAATCTACAAGTGGACGGAAGACAACAATATGAAGTTTAACACTGAGAAATTTCAGCTATTACGGTACGGAAAAAGAGAAGACCTAAAATTCATGGAATATTATACCCCAAATGGACAGGAAATTCAATGAAATTCCAGAGCAAAAGATTAGGGGTTGTAATGAATGATGATGCGAAATTTGAAACACAAAATAAGATAGCAGTAAACAGAGCAAAGAGAATAACGGGTCAGATATTGAGAACCTTTAAACGAATGGATAGGAATGTAATGATTCCTCTACTGAAAACCCTGATAATACCCAACGGTGGAAAGTAGAAGCGGTAGAATGTGTCGTATTCCCAAATTGAAGGCGAGACAGGGAACATCCTTAACCCTGAAAGAAAATAGTTTTGTAGTGAGAGGACCAAAACTGTTTAATCAGTTGCCCAAAGACCTAAGAGACACGAAGGGAGTTGCAGTGGAAATCTTCAAAAGAAGACTAGACGCCTGACTCAGAACAATCCCCGATGAGCCGTCGTACCTGGCTATGTGAGGTGGAAAGCGCAAGAATCCAACTCACTACTTCACCAGGCCTTTGTAAAGTTGTAAGGTTATATATATATATATATATATATATATATATACATATATATATATATATACATATATATATACATATATTCCTCTTTTGTTATAAAGAAAATATTTTTCTTTGAACTTTTAATAAATTTTTCGCTTTTGCGACAGTTCGTTTATTCTTACTCGAACGAATATTTTGAGGGTGTAAAAACTAAAACTAATTGATATGAGTAGTATTACCAGCATTATCAATTAAAATATCGAGTCAATATTATTACTGTTTTATACATAGTAAATTTGGCCTTAATGTTAGAAATACAGCGAGTGCCATTACTCTTTATATTATATTTATAATACACAATATTCTTTGAAGAATTACAGACTTATTTAAGGTATTGGTCTTTCGTTTTCCAATAAATAAGGGTTTTCGAGCGTTCCATATTATTCTCGATCCTATTTTATAGTTAGGGATATTCTCAGCAGACGAGAGAGAAAAGGCAGCAAGGTTTCTAATTAAAGTAATTTTGTGGACAATCATATTTTCATCAACATTTTTTAAATTATATACTATTTGACAGCAGTGAGGGAGCACTAATCCCAATTTTTTGTAAAATCGAAAAAGGGACTGCCCCTAAAGCTGGAGAGAAACACCCGAGATGATAAATTTCACGTGTAATATATATTTATGCGCCTCGGTGGTGAAGTGGTTAGCGTCGCTGACTACGAATCCATTGGCCCCGGGATCGAGACCCGGCGATGGCAGCCGGCGCGCAGCAAAACCCAGCTGTTCATCCTTCCACACAATAAAAAAAGGGTTGGTAGATAAATGGGTACCCTTGGTAGCCTAGTGGTTAAGACGCTGTGCTGCAGGTGGGGGCTTGGTTCGGATTCCACGTTAAACTCTACGTCTAAGGTGGATTGACAAGCTTGACCATCGTCAGAATGAACAGTTTGGACGGAAGGAAAACCAAGGTTATATATAGTATATATATAACCTTGGTTATATATACACACAGTATATATATATATGTATATATATATACATTATAACTGCAAACACGCAGTATAATTAACGTAAAGAACGACGCTTTGTATAGAATATTCCGCGCAAGATGAGAGCGAAAGAACGAAACAAATGAAAAAATGAGGTAACCACCCTGGAATCGAGCCAGGGATCTTCCGATTGCCGGTCAGATTCGGGTTCGATTCCCGGGTGGTTACCTCATTTTTTCATTTGTTTCGTTCTTTCGCTCTCATCTTGCGCGGAATATTCTCCTATACAAAGCGTCGTTCTTTACGTTGATATATATATATATATATATATATATATAGAGAGAGAGAGAGGGGTGTCAAGCAAAAAAACGTTGTTGGTTTTTTTAGCAAAAAACATTGGTTTTTTTTTTTTATTGTGTGTGTGTGTGTGTGTGTGTGTGTGTGTGTGTGTGTGTGTAAAATAGTTTTAAAATATTAAATAATGTAAAATATATAATTTTAAAACACTTTATATCATAATAACAGTATTTTTAACATATACAGGGTGGTCCAAAAGTCCCTGTCCATTTTGCTGAAATAATGATATTCCTATTTTATTTCTACAGGTCAAAGATGATGGTAGATGTACAAGAATGTGTGATAGTAGCAACACTACGTATCCAAGGGAAGAAGTACAAAGAAATTTGAGAAAAATTCGAAAGAAGATTTCAAAACCACGACCTACAGACAATGCAATTTGCAAGCTGGTCAATAAACTTAGAAGAACAGGATTTGTTCATGATGAGGGAAAATCTGGACGTCCAGGTACCTCTCAAGAAAATGTCGAATTGGTAAGAGATGCCTTTGAAACAAATCCTAGAATGTCAACTCGCACAGCATCACGGAGACTGAGCATACCAAAAACGACTGTTCTAAGGATTTTAAAATCAACATTAAAAAGGAAAATTTACCATATTCAAGTGCTACATGAGTTACATGAAGAGGATTATCCAAGACGAGTCGCCATGTGCACAGAAGTGATTAAAAATATTCATACTTATTAAATCTAAACCTATTAAACTTATTAAATCACATTCTCGTCAGCCATGAGGCGACATTCCACACATGCGGAAAGGTTAATCGACATAATTGCCATATCTGGGCTAGGGAAAAACCAAAGTTACTGTCTGGTTGGGTATGACAAGCTCGAAGTGTACGGGCCTTTTTTCTTTGCAAAAGCTACGGTAACAGGGCCAATTTATCTTCACATGCTTCAGCAGTTACTTGAACCTCAGCTTCGTTCAGATGGCATTCTCGACACTGTTGTCTTTCAACAAGATCGAGCGCCATGTCACTATGCAAACATCGTATCGGGTGGATACAGAAAAACGAATCGTTTTTCTGTATCCACCCGAAGAGGATGCCAGTGGGCATCGAAACTGTTGTGGAAATAAACTCTGTCTATTAGAGTGGGTTTTTATTATCATATTGTGATTTGTGACTTTCACGTAAAAAAAGCGAAGTTTTTTTGTGTCCATCTTTTGTTTGAATGACTTCAATGATTCGTTTTGGGTATTTTTCTACAAAGTTTCGACATTTCTCAGTAGAAATTTAATCCATTCTTCTTAATAAAATTGTTGCAATTCATTCAGATGAAGAGTTTCTTTTGCGGACAGCGTTTTTCAAATCAAACAATAAATTCTCGATTAAATTGAGATTTGGTCCTTGACTGAGCCACTCGAGAAACTTGAAATTATTTTGTTGAAGCCGTGTCATGGTTCTCTTACTTTTATGTTTCGGATCATTACCTTGTTGCAGTATCCAATTGCGACCCATTCGCAACTCCCAAAACGAAGGCAATACATTGATGACAAGCTTTCCTGGACCAGAAGCACTAAAGCATCTCTAAAGAACCAAACTACCACCACCGTGTTTAACGTAGGAAAGGTGTTTTTCCCTCGAATGCAGTATTTGATTTTCGCGAAGTACCAATGCTCATCGTTCATGAATAATTCAATTTTGGTTTCGTCTGTCCAGAGAATTTTCTCCTGGAATGCAAATCCATCATTTTGATTGTCCTTTGCGAACTTTAAGCGAGCTTCTTTGTGCGCTTTTCTTAGCAGAGGGTTAGAGGGTTTCTTCGTGCAACTCTTCCATGCAGACCATTCTTCTCAACGTATCACATACAATAGAGGATGGACATCGGTCTTAGTCTTAATATTTGGCAAATATCACCTGCAGTCACTCATGGATTCCCATCAACCACTCTTTCAATCTGTGTAGCTGTATGTTCTGAAATCTTACAAGGTCGTCCACACCTTGGGAGAGTTTTGATTGTTCCAAAGTTTTTAAATTTGTTTATAACTGCAGCAGCCGTCATAAATGAAATTCGAAGTTCTTCTCCTATCTTCTTGTAACTCTTTACAGACTCGTGTGCAGCAATAACAGTTCTCTGAAAATGTGTACATAGCTCTTTACTACGACGACGAAAGGTGACCTTATTTCGTGACCGTTGACCTGACCCAGGTAAAAATGCGCCACCCCCTGTTCTTTTCATTTTCTGATATATTATATTCCGAATACTGAACAATACTCTTTACAACTCCAAATCATGTGCTGGCCATGCTGGCTATATTATTTTTTCTGGTATTATATTAACAAAAAATGCAACTATTGAGTGATCTTCAAAGTCATAACTCTAGTTCTGTTTGTCCTAAAATAATGATTTAACTGTCAATTTGAAACCAATAGGCAGGTCTATCTTTCTTTCTTTATAAAGGTTTTTGTCAAATGGAAAACAAGAGTGACCTCATTCGTGAGCTTTTATCTGACCTAGATAAAAATGTGTCAACTGTTTTAAATTTTTAAATAGTCCTATATACATAATACAAGTAATGTAGGCCAGTATTCAACAAACCTCGCAGTAGATTCAATTTAAATTGTTTGTTAGAAATTTGGGAGTAATAAAAGTTACTAAATCAACAGGAAATACAACAGGCCTAGCAGATTTCCTCGCCACCAATGAGAGTGGCTTTGGCGCGTTTCTTTATACAGTGAAGTGTCGTCAGTAGCCCCAATCCCCACTAAAGGGTTCTAGTCACGAGCTTTGTGTTAATTTTTCCAGTGCCTTTGGTGCTTTGCTCGTTTCTTGTTTGGGACTGTCGATCGACCTCCATACCTATTGGTTGTCGTCACTCATATAATTTTTTTTTTGACTGACTCGCTTAATCTGCTCACTTTCTGTGTGGCGTAATTTCTTTGGCCCAGCTTTCTTTTCATAGATGGAGACTGGCTCATCAGTTCCATAGATCGGTTGCTAGGAGACAGCTCATATCCCAACTCTAATGTATCATCACAATCTGAGTTTAAGGTTTCAGGTTGTTAAAGCCGAGATGGCCCTGGATGCTCATTAATATTACCACTGCTAGATGAAATGCATTCAGTGTCCAAGGTTGGTTCATATGCTCCAAGGGCTTTCAAGCATGGATAGCATCGCATTTGGCCAGGGACAAGCTGCAAAGTTGGGTGCTGCTGAGTTTGCTTCGCAGTCACAACCCGTCCTTTTGTTCGCCTTTGTCCCGAATGTTTTTTGAAGGAGTCACAAGAAGACAAGTTTTTGGTCTTGAAAAAAGCTTTAGTTTGCTTACTATGAGGCATCTTTTTTCTCTTGATGCTCTCCAAATAGATAACACCAGTATACAAGTAAATTGTTGTTTGAAAAAACTGTATTTTTTTAGTCCCTACCGCATAAGATTACCAAAAAATACGGTACTTTCGTTTTTATCTATTACATCACTGTTCTCCAGAATTAGGCAATCATTATTTGGACCAATATGCATATATAAGCTCAAATATAACTCATTCTATAAAGTAGAAAACCTCATTTCTTGCCTGCTTAAACAATAAATTGTTTGTTTTTTATTAGTTTTTTAGATTTTCTGTTTCAGATTCTATATTTGTGTAAAGTCACGGAGTCACGGATTTACTTCACGCATTCAAGAATTCACTTCATAGATTTACGGATTCACTTCACCAACAATGTCTAAATCCCGTTCTTGCAAGACTCCCCCGGATTTGTTTTGTTATACAGGATGATTCATAAATGTGTTTCATAAATCGCAGGGAGTATTCTTGAGGCAAAAGTAAACAAAAAAGACCATATAAACATAGGTCGAGAAACCCGTAGGTTTCGAGCTATAGCAGTATAGCACGCAATAGGGGTAATATCTCGATGCTGTGTATCCTGACAGGTGGATAGGCCACGGTGGTCCTATTCCGTGGCCACCTCGGTCACCAGATTTAAATCATCTTGATTATTACTTGTTGGTCATTTAAAAAGCCTAGTTTATGTTACAGAAGTCGGAGCACATGATGAACTGTGGCAACGAGTTCGAGACAATTGAGAAATGATCCGCAATACTCAAGGAATTTTTGACTGTGTCAGACAATCACTGGTGCGACGTACTGAGGCATGCATTCAAAAAGTAGGAAAGAATTTCAAACATTTATTTTAATGAAGCAAATGTATCACACGTATTTGCATAAAATGTATAAAATCTTTAGGAGTTTCACATTTCTGTCGCGTACTATAGCTCGAAACCTACGGGTTTCTCGACTTATGTTTATACGGTCTCTTTTCTTTACTTTTGTCTCAAAAATACACCCAGTGATTTATGAAGCACATTTACAAATCACCCTGAATATGTGATAATTTCCAATTAGTAAAGCAAAGGCAGAATATCACAGAATTTGTAGGAAAATCATATCTCGCTTATTTCGGTGTGAAGCATGGTGATCAGGATAAGTCATGGGCTCCGCATAGTGTATGCCGATCATGTGTGGAGAATTTGAGGCAATGAGTTCAAGGCAAAAGGAAGTCCTTACCTGTTATTTCTCTTTGTGTAATATCAAGGGATTCAGCTCCAGCAATAAATCATCCATTGAGAGGAAGGGAAGAAGATAAACTTTATTAATAATAATAAAATAAATACATTTTTTCAATTTACAATGACATGAATAATTTTGAAGCTCGACTATTTATTTTAATTTAATTTGGCCCTTAAGCTTTAGGCTTTACTGGGCTCTTTGTGTCTCCATCATTGACATCTGTCATCCGTCCTATTCTACACAGTGATGGTGTTCCCATTCCTACATGCCCCAAAGAACTTGATGAAGTTTCTGAATCTGATACAGAACTTAGCGATCACAGTGACTTTGAAATTGATGATAAGAATTCTAAAGACCCAGAGTTATTCACTCAAGCAGAACTGAATGATCTTGTACAAGATCTTAACCTACCGAAAGATGCTGCCCGACTCTTGGGATCCAGGCTGAGTGAAAGAAATTTACTGGCGGTTGGAACTTCATATTCCTGGTACAGGAGCAGAGAACAAGAATTTGTTCAATTCTTCTCTAGGGATGGTTCTCTCGTATTTTGTACTGACAAACCTGGTCTTATGAATACTAATGGGCACAGACTAAAAGTTGTTTTGCTGCAAAATGGCAATCAACTGGCATCCATCCCCATTGGCCACTCTGTTTACATGAAAGAAAATGATGACAGCATGAAATGCCTTCTAGATAAGATAAAATATATTGATCATAACTGGGTCATTTGTGGAGATTTGAAGGTGATGTCCATGTTTCTTGGCCAACAATCTGCATATACAAAGATGCTTTGCTTCAGATGTGAGTGAGACAGCAGAGCATGGGCTGATAATTCACTAGGCAACAAATTTCAACTTTTTTTTTGTTACAGACACGTGAACTACTGATTCCTACTAAAGCGCTGATGCTGATTTCAGATCTGATATCAAAATTTCTCTATCACGTCCAGATTTTGTGTAACCGAAAACCCCTATTTTTCATTTTTTTTCTCACCCGCTTCTATTACGAAAGCCGTCTAAGCTACTTTTCCGTGCCACGTTTTATGTTAAGCATACTTAAATAATTAGTGAACAGGGATGTCTTTCCTCCTTTATTCTGGCTTAAGACAGACAGCGGAATTCCGCTGGCGGAGTTACCACCCCTGCGCCCAACCATCCACCCAAAGCGCGTTAGTATTTTGTTGTTACTACTGAAAGGCAAATTCCTGTTCTTAAGTGAAACTTTGGTGTGTCCTCTTCCTTTGTCGCTTGTAGGATGACGAGCTCTCCTTCTGCAGGAACCAACAATAATCTCCCATCATATTTGGGTTGAAATTACCTTGGTATCTGTTTTCCATAACTGAAATCTGTTGGTGGAAGCGCTCACCATGCTCGTCACTTACAGCCCCAAGGTTGGCGGGAAGAAGTCAAGATGAGAATGTAAAAAATGAATTTTCAAAGACATTCTGCATCCCATTATTTCATAAGATTTAAGCATGTTTTCTACGAGTTTACGGTGGTTTTCAGCTTTGTGGTTTCCAAGAAAATTTTTGACAACTTCAACGAAAGATGTCCATGCTCCTAGTTCATTCTCATTTAGGTTAGATGGAAACGATGAGTCGTGGATGACACTGCGGATCTGTGGTCCAGTGAAAACTCCAGCTTCTAGCTTAGCATCTGTCAATATTCCTTTGAATTTATCCTTTAAATATTGGAAACCACTACCTTGATGATCCATACCCTTCACGAAATTTTTCATAAGGCCAAGTTTAATGTGAAGTGGTGGAAGATGTACTTTCTGAGGGTCAATAAGTGCTGGGTGTTTCACATTGTATTTACCAACAACATGTTCACTGTTCAGTTCTAGATGGCCAATCATGTTTTTTGTAGTGGTTCTTGTCATCTCTGCTGTTCCATAGACACAAAAAGCACATATGCTTTGTGTAGCCCAACTGTAACCCAAGAAGTAATGATACAACTTTAAGGTCGCCACAAATTTCCATGTGTGGTCCTTATATTTGATGAGTCTTAGCAGCAGTTTCATCGATTCATAAGTCTCATTAAGGCCAGTGGCATGTGCTACAGGTATTGAAGGTTTTTCATTGCCGTTGTGCAGTAATACAGCTTTAAGGCTAGCTTTACTAGAGTCAATGAACAGTCTCCATTCTTTTGGATCATAGCGACAGCCAATCCCTTGCATCAGACCACTGATATCGTGGCAGAAACAAACGTTTTCTTCCTGTAAGTAAAATGATGAAAACTGCAAATGGCGATGGCGGAAATGGGAAACTTTGGTGTTTGGTTGGAGAAGATTAAATTCTTGAAGTCTTGAACCAAGCAACTCTGCCTTTTCTTTTGGTAATTCCAAATCGCGCACTAAGTCATTTAACTCCGCTTGACTTAACAAATGTGGGGAAATATTTGCATCTGGAACATATATGCCATCTTTCCCTGTTTCTATATCACTAGCAGAATCTTCAGATGAACTGCTGTCTGTTATCGTTGCTGGTGGAACTGGTGGTGGATTTGTTTCATCATGTGGTACTGGTTTCATTGCTGATTCGCAGTTTGGGTACGTGATCTTTGATTTGTTTTTCTTTGTGAAACCAGCAATCTTTGTCAAACAAAAATAACAATCATTGAAGTGATTTTTCGGCTCACGCCAAACCATGGGGACTGAGAACGGCATAGCTTTTCTTTTACCATTCATCCAAGCTATTAACATTGCATTGCACTGTGCACGCAAATATGTGGTGCCCAGTCCCTCTGTTGGTCTCCTAACTTACAGTCAAAATAACACTTGTAGGCAAGTTTAATCTTTGTTGTTATGTTTCTACGTTGTGGCTTAGGTGTATATTGTCCACAGACAAAGCAGAAGTTGTCTGGGTGATTTACACAAGCACGTCTATTTGATGCCATTTTGAATTACCATACAATATCTGAAAAAACGTAGAAAGTAATTATTACGATGTGCAAAATAAAAAGAAATACACACCGTAGTACAAAACAAATGCTATAAAAACACCAAGTCACCACAACCTGTCACTTGCTCATCAGCAGAGAGCTTCAACAACCGTTCTGCTTGACTGTCACGTAGCGACTGACCGTTGGGCCGTTGCCCGTTACTATGCTCTTGACTCAGTGTTGCCAACTCGGGATAAATTTTATTTATCAAAATTGTTCGAATTTGTATATAGTTGGCAAAAAAAATTGCTTTAACCTTGAAAAGCAAGTTTCATATTACTGGCATTAAGCCGATTAAAACCAAAATCTGGACGTGGTAGAAAATTTTACTAAAAGTGATTTGCATTTTACACAAAATCTAGACGTGATAGAAAAAATCTAATTATAGATTTGAAATCAGCATACCGAAATTAGCTAGGAGCACCTATTTGGTCTTCTGTGACAAAATCTTTGTTGCCTAGTGATAATAGGAAAAAGAAGGATTGGCCCCAAAGAACTAACTTAACACCAGGCAGCAAAAATGTCATCAATGAACTTCTTGTGACACTTGCAAAAGTGTTGTTACCACCATTACACATTAAACTGGGGCTAATGAAACAATTTGTAACGGCTTTGGATAGAGATGGGAACTGTTTCAAATACATTTCTGACCAATTCTTTTCTCTACAGTAAGTGAAGAGAAAATAAAAGCTGGGGTGTTCGATGACCATCATATACGGAAACTAATGAGAAATGACTACTTTCTTGATTCAATGTTAAGTGTGGAGAAAGCGGCTTTGATATCATTAAAAAATGTTGAAAATTTTCTAGGAAACCATAAAGCCAAAGACTGTAGAACAACTGTTAGCCAAATGTTGAAATAATAAACTTGGTTGCAACATGAGTGTAAAAGTGCATTTCCTTCACAGCCACTTGGAGTACTTCCATGAGAACCTTGGAACGGTTAGTGAAGAGCAAGGTGAAGGGTTCCATCAACCCATAAAAAACATGGAAAAACGATATTAAGGAAGATGAAATGTCAATATGATGACTGACTACTGTTGGTGTTTGACGAGAGATTCCGATCCAAATTTCAGGAAGATATCTACGGGTAAAATGAGAAAATTCACCCAAATTTGATGATGTTTATAGCCAAGAAAAGTAATCTAAAATGATTCTTTCTTCGAAGTTTATTGTATGAGCATTACTGTTCTTTTACTCAGATTTAAATAAATAAAATAATAGTCGTGTGGAAGATTGAGATGAGTAGATAGATGAAGGAACTGTATTCTTGAGGCACTGAAAGCCACAAGGTTTTCTCCGTCCCATTCAGAGATAGTAGAAAGATTAGAGGTCAGGTGCGCCATAGCCGTCTCATACGAAGTGACTGTTGTGAGGGATGCTTTAATAGTGCAATAAAAAGATTCAGCAACTTGATTTTTTTTAATAAAATTAAAACCGTTGTAATTGTAACTGCAGTACAGAAGTAAAACATAACCCAAATATTCCCTCAATAGTGAAAAAATTGTCTAAAAGTATATAATGAAGTAGTCTCTCAACCTCACGGCTGTCTAGTCTGCGATTTACACCCGACCAACAACAACCGTGTCCTCCTCTGTACGGCTATATTGTGAAGAAATTAAGAAAAATGTACTGTATGTGCCAAATGAATAAACGCATCGCGAAATACAAACATCTTATTCTACTGTAGATCATGATAAATTTCCTCCATGAATTCAGAATTCTTTATTTAAATTAGCCAATAATGACTTTGTAAAATGCGTCTGAGAGCTATGCTACAATGTATTAAACAGGAATATGCATGTAACAGCTTCGCAAAACCGCAGATCTGCTCATTACAAGAACATCATTAAATTTTTAGTGGACAGAATAAAAGTGGCGAATAAAAATATTATAATTAAAAAGGCCAACGGTTTTTATTTATTTTTCTATCCATAGTAACGCCTTTAATAACCTCTTTATTTAGCGGACAATAAAAAAAGTATTCGTTCTTCAGCAAGAAGTATTCAAATAAATGCAAAATAATAAAGCTGAACACAGAGTTGTTAATATAGAGCGAGAGTTAAAAGACATAGTAAATAAACCAGTTCATATTGACGAAAAAAGATTTTATATTTACAACATTGGAAAATCTTTCAAGAGAAAACTTCGAATTAAAAAAAAAGAAAAAACGAAATTCCTGTAATCCAGCATTCTGCCAGTGTTAAGAATTCTGTTGAAATGAAAGAAAAGGATTATGACCCAACCGCTAATATGCTACTTAATGTCCTACCAAAAGCACGTCAAAGATCTTTACAAAATATCTGTCGGTGGAGGATTAGTTGCGAGATCAAAAATTGTTGAAATTACTAACGATTTAGTACGCGATTGGAAGAAGAAAAACATTACCTACAGCATGGCAATCGATTGTAAGGAAAATACATGAAATGAACATACCGATACTCTCATAATAAATAAACAACTAATAAAGATATAAACGCCTCTTCTTCCCCTACATAAGCGATACAACGTCCTCAGCATTCAATAGGGAATCGTTCGAAAAGAAAGAGATTAGGCTCTAAAACGAAAATAAAAAATAAAAAACTTCATTGGGATGAGAGGGATTTAAGAAAAAATATATAATTACAGTGTTAAGCACCCAACATCTTATAGAGGTATAAACAGGTTTTATAAAGCCACAAAAAATAGAAAAATATATTAAAACAGAAAATGTCATTGATTTTCTTAGCGGATAAGCTGCTTACACTCTGCAGTATGAGTCCTTGTGGAAATAATAAAAACAATTAAAACGATCGCGGCCAAAGGTGATCGCACCTGCTGAGTAGATGACCGCAAAAGGAGAGAGTGCAATGCAATTGCAAATGTTGATCAATGTTGCAATGAGTGCCAACCCCCCTCCCCCTTGTTGCAAGACCCCCAGTGCCAACCCCAGGGTACCTAAAAAAACAAAAAAAGGGGGAGTCCACCTAGCCTCTTTGGGGGAGAAGTTGGACGGCCTCACTCCCCAAAGGGGTATACCTAAACTAAGAGAGAAAGGAGAGAGGTGTGTTCGCTTGACAGGAGCCAAGCACATATTGTGACTTCATCCCAGCGCTTGCTGTCTTATAAGGTCCTAATCTGCCAGTTGGCGTAGAAGCCAGTGCCTCCAGGCATCATCAGCCAGTTGGTACAGTGTATACATCGTTTGGACAAACACCCACAAATGCACGTACACTCCCGACTATACGCCCATAAAATATCACACACACACACAACTATATGCACGATTATATGCGCCGGGTTCGAGACCCGGTGATGGTGCACAGCAATCCTTCCACACAAATGGTTGGTAGATAAATGGGGACCCTGGGTATCCCAGTGGATGCTGGTGGTCCGGGTTAAGCTGTAGGTCGAAGGTGGAATGTAAACATCCTTCCACACAATTGGTTGGTAGATAAATGGGAATCCTGGGTATCCTAGTGGTTAAGGGTTGCTGGTGACCCGGGTTAAACTGTAGGGCTAAGGTGGAGCGAAAAGCTTGACCTTCGTCAGAATGAACAATTCGGGCGGAAGCTATCGAGAGCAAAGGAAAGCCTATATATGTACAGTTCCGGGAAAAAAGTTCATCTAAAAAATTCTGAAAACTATAAAAAAATTAGTACAAGAAACGTAAACAAAATTTATAATTAGCAATCACGGCAAATTGTAATCATTTACTACAAATTAATACAAGAGATAAAAATTTGGTAGCTGACTGGAATTCACATGGAATATATATGATCAAAAAATGAAATAAAAAATAATAATCTGATTTCTGAATATACAGGGGGCGGTATAAGACAGTTTACCGTGAATATTTATCATTTACTACAGAAATTAGTACAAGAAGAGTTAAAAATTTGGCAGGTAACTGGAATTCACATGGAATATATATAACACCGGTCTGCATGAAAATCGATTTCTTTATTTTGAGTTGTGATTCTGAAGCAGTTCGCTGCGCTGAATTAAAAAATGCTACCAGTTTTTTCTATCACCCATAGTTTTAAAGTTATTAGCAAAACAATTTTTGGGCGTTTTGTAATTGTTTACCTTTTTATCTTTAATTAATTTCGTTTTTTCATATTTTCCAGATAGATAATTCTAACATTACGTCTTTAAAATTTTAATAATGGCTTCTAGAGGATGTACCCATAGTCCAGACATATTTTGTTATATTTGTGGTCGGTAAGTTGTTGTAAAACAAAGGACAAATGTAACGACCTTCATTAAGAGAGCTTATCATGCTTATTTTGGAATTAAATTAGGAGATCAAGACAAAAGTTGGGCTCCACACAAGGTTTGTCTTACGTGTGTTGCGGCACTAAGGAATTGGAGCAAAGGTAAAAAAAAAGTTTGCCATTTGGGATCCCTATGGTATGGCGCGAGCCTAGAAACCATACCGACGACTGCTACTTCTGTTCTTGCAATGTTAGAGGTTATAATGCAAAGAATAAAGAGAGCCTTCAATACCCAAGTCTTCCATCTGCAATAAAGCCGGTACCCCATGGTCCAGAAGTTCCTATTCCCCGCCCACCCGAGAGTCTGGATCAATACAATTCAGATTCTGATTCAGCTCCAAATCCAGACAATGATGATGTTTATGAACAGCCAACAGCTGACCGAGATCCTCCTAAACCATTAACCCAAGCCGAACTAAATGACTTAGTCAGGGATTTGAATCTGCCTAAGGACTCTGCAGAACTTTTGGGGTCTAGATTGCAGGAGAACAATTTATTGGCATCCGACACATACTTAAGTATTTGGAATAAGTCCTGAAATGTTTGCAAGTAAAGAAGGTAAATATATTTTGTTTCTTTCAGTTATTTTTTTATTCTTTCATAAACAAGCAATATGCTTGTCCAAGAGCTAGGAGCTATTTAATTCTGTTTTAATTAGGTTTTACTCTATCACCTAAAGATTTCGTGCTGCAAGGGGTGTTGTAATACCTCACCTGTCCCCAAATGTTAACCACCCATTGATGGGAGGGGAGAGAGTATTTTGCTGGGAACGGGACTGGTTGTTATATATATTTACCCTACATTATTATGTAAGCGTTACTGTAGTCTATAACAACAAAATTTATGGTTTAGCATGTGCAATCCAATGTTGGTCTCGATAAGATGGTTCACATTTGGGGATAAATGGGGGATTTATGACACACCCTGTAGTAAGAAAACCATAATAATGGCATAAGGAATACGAACGAGAAATATATATATATATATATATATATAATTTAATAATATACAAAACAATGGAGTATAATCATCAACATATCAGTAGAGGAAATATATATATATATATATATATATATATATACACAATTATATTGAATAACGTTCTGAAAATTGCGGAATGGAAAGTTCTCGTCATGCGTGAATTAATAAGGTAATGTTAATGTATATATATATATATATATATATATATATATAATATATATATCGCTGTTAAAGCTTTATTCATTAAAAAATAACAAAATAACATTTTAAACATCTGTTCTACCAGCGAGGTTTTAGTGGCGCCTGGATGGCGGAAGCGAAAGATAGTATCGATTTTAAATTTCAATAAATAAACTTCTCTCGACGTTTTAAACTTTATAGCGCGTAGCCCCTCCCCTCTCATCTCTGTTAATTTTTAAAAAATAATTTTACGCGAATGTATCGTACGCAAACTCTGGATACCATAAACTTTATACCTACAAGAATTGTCTCACCTTGACGGGCAATTAATTTTTTAAGTTATAATCAAAATTTATTTTCGATTGTCACTAAGATCCTTTCTTTTCTGATTACCCGACAGCGATATAGGTAAGGCCCTAAAACCCCAGTATATAGTACGGTAAATCTCGCCTTCACGCACAGTTAATTTTTCCAATTTTATTTAGATGGGTGATCATAAATTTAAACCGATACGATCAGCCCTCGATTGCCAAATTTATTTTCCAAACAAAGCGCTTCTCTCTCTACGATTGGGTATATCTGATACGCCCCAGATTTCACGGGACATCTAATCACAGTACAGTAGGCGGCGCATGAGAACGGCCCAGGACCTCTGGTTGGAGGGTAGACGTGCTTACACGTTATGCCCCACCCAAATTTCCGAGGGCCAATGGGAAACTACTGATTCGGGTATTGTGGGTGTTTACAATTACAACCATCTATAAAAGGGGGCATTTTCATCACAAGTGCTATAGAAATATCTCGCCATGAGTCAGTCACACCAGCTTTACATCTCTCCGGAATTGTTTGAGATAAAGATTTCTACGCAGAGGCATCGCGCATAATTTTCTCAGCTGCAGACTGGACGCCCTACTTTCAACGCAGTCCATTGCAGAAATTTGCGAAGGAGTGCAAGACCAAGCATTGAATACGACATTAAAATGTAAGTAATTAATTTAATTTGTGATTCGGGCTATATACATCGTTTCATTCAGTACCAGTGTTATAATTTTTTAAAATTCATAACAAGACGAAGTGAAAGGATATCTGCTTTGTGATTATAATTTGCTGTGCGTTTTCTCTTATTGCAGCTCTCTCTCCATATATATATATAACGGTCGTAATATAACCTAACCTAGCGTAGCCTAACTGAGACATAATATAGCCTAACCTAACTTAGCCTAACCTAGCCTATCCTAACCTAACGTAGCATAGCCTGACCGGGTGTAATATAATCTAACCAAGCATAGCCTAACAAGGACATAATATAGCCTAACCTAACCTAGCCTAACCTAACCTAGCGTAGCCTAACCGGGCGTAATATAACCTAACCTGAACTAAACTAATAATCCGAAACTTGTATCCGTACTCGATAGAGCTGTGATATTTTAAATTTAGTGAACGATACTTTGCAAGATGTTAATGGTGGACTCTTTCTCGTTTATAATTATAAGTAATCTCATTTTTTCCTTTTATTCTGAGTTTTTCTTGTTTTTCTGCAACGAAAAAATTAATCCCAGGGCTCTTTCTCGTTTATACGGACGTCTATTTATTAATGTTAGTCAGGGTGTTTTGTTTTAAAATTTGACAGTTACGATCTGTACCGTTTTAATTATGTTGTACTATAGTACTATAGTACTGTACCTCACCGAACAGGACTGATCGCATATTATTTCGTAAGGTTAGGCCTAATTTATCAAACACATCGACTCTTCTAAGGACCAGAAATATGATCTCATCATTTTCAAGATTTAAAAATTTGGTGGCTAACTGGAGTTCACATAAACACACCTCTTACGAATCACGTACCAATTTAATGGGCCTGTGGAGTTCTGTTACAAAGTTGGTCAGGGTGTTGTTAGGATGTACATACAGAGAAGAAGAGGACGGGAGTGTGACATAGAAGTGGTTAGGCGCCATGTTGCATACTATTTAAGCGTCATTATTGCAACAGCTTTTATATACGTGTTGAAGCTTTCTGGGTAACCCAGCCATTTCACCAGGTAATTTTTCTCTTTCCTGAACCTCTGCTGCCTAAAGTTTTTTTTAATTTTAAACTCTTCTTCCTAAATTAAATGTCACTTTCTGCAACCCCTCGCGGTAAAAGCCTCCTGCGATTTCTTCCGCATTCAAATCTTCAACGTAATACATCATTATCTCGCCTTTAGGCCTCATTGCACTAACTTTAAAAATCTCACGTGTCCATCCTTGCTCAAATCCTTTCGCGAATTTATTTCCCGAACGTGATAGCCTTACATAATCAATGATTTTGAAATGTGTAAAGTGTGGTGGTGGTGCTCCATCTCTACTCATCTCTGTGCGCTTACCTCTTTCTAAAACTTCATTAGGTGATGTGCCAATCGTACAGTGATGTGAACGGTTGTATGACGAGGCCAATGACCCCAGAATGCTTATATATCTGTATGTGTTTTTATGCGTAAAATATCGATGTATGCGTTCCTTTATGGTACGTTGAACTCTCAGCTAAAGAGGCCTTATGTGTAGAACTGCTAGTGTAGTAACTGATATTAAACTCTGTCAGCATGTTCTGAAAAGCGCTGCCTGTAAATTCTTTCCCATATCAGCAATAAAATAGCCAGGAACCCTATCTTCTTCCATCATCAACGTTTTGGTAGCTTTAGCAACTTTTTCTGGCAGCGGCAGCCGTCGTTATACATTGAATATCTTTGCATGTCTGTTAAATCCGCTTGCCAAATAGAGTCAATCGAATCCGATGTTGTCTTGGCCGTTTTAAACCTTTTTCTCACCGGTTTATGAAGTGTATAGGCATCCTGCTCCCGCAGAAACCTCTCAACATCTTTTTTCCATACTCCGTAAACACCTCTGCACAGTCTATTAATGCCGCCATAGGAAGCGGGGTTAGAAATGTCTTAATAGCGTTTAATTAATATGTTACCCATTTGCATATTTTAGGGACACGTGGATAAGGTTGGCCGTTTATTCTCTTCTTTCTCCTCTTCAGAGAAGCTACTGCTGGGGGCGGTTGCGTACTCAGTTGTGACACATGCGAGACATGTCCAAGTCTTTTAACCTATTCATAATTTTTATCAATGTTTTGGGGACATTTATTTGTTGTAGTCTTGCTTTAATATGCTTCCATCCTGTTGGTGAGGGCCTGTCCCACTTTCTCACCAGGTCATGGACAATATCGACGATATTGGATCCCTGTACTCCTGTTCCTTCAACAATGACCTCGCCTGTATCGGCCCACTGTATGATGGGGTCCTCACTCAATAGATTATAAAGACTTAAGCCTTTATTCCGCAATGTATGTGGGAGACTACTTTTTAATACATGTTCGATGTGTTGTGTTCCGTTATTCTTTGTTTGTTCATCTCTAACGTTGGGCCCAGGTCCTATTTTGCCATGCTCAGTGTTGCTCGCACTGTGCCCAATAACCACGGGGAGCTATGTCGGATTTTTATAATCTTCGTACTTATGAAGAAATTTCTGCAAAGCCGCTTGGTACAAGATCCTTTTCTCATCAGGTGACTTTTCACTGTTTAATCGGTTTCAATTCGCTTTCCATTCTTTTAAGTCTACTTTTATAGGGTTCTAGAACCGTGTCTGGATTCTTTGAACTTTGCAATGAAGCATACACCTTGTGCGGAATCACTACCACCTTCTTCATTATATTAATCTAGTCAGTAAAGGACCCAAAACTGAAAATAAGATGGGAAGGAATGATCCTCCTCTTTGTACAATAATTTCTTTTTCTTACTCACAGTTTGACTTTTATGAGCGAGCGCACGTATTATGTTCTTGTAACGACGTTAGCGAGCCTTCTGAGGGGGTTTCATTGGCAAATTACATTTTATAACATTAAGAAATCTGTTGCAGTGCCCTGGGCAATCGTTGATAGATTTGTATTAATTCACGATATTTCTTCAGCCTATTTGTCATTCTGGAATATACACCGTTTCAGGCTCGTTTGGGAATATATTTGTTCTTAAAAGCACCCTAAACGTGTTTCGCGGGTGAAGGTCACAAAGCAAATATCCATAACGCTGACTTGTGACTTCTTTATAAACCTCCAAAAAATCCTTACGCTGATTCGGGAACATTTGATTGGTTAATACCCCAATTTCTGACACATCTCTGCGTTCCGCGAATAAGCCTAGATATTTTGTATTTAACGACACATCGAGCATGTATCTATTTTTGAAAAATAGATTCGATTGATGAAAAATACGCTTATGTTAAGATGCTCGTCTTACAATTTTTATTTTTCAATTTATTTATATTTATATATACAGGGCGTCCCAAAAAAATGTATACACACTTTAACAGCTGATAGCTCAATTGATATTTCTTTCTTTCCAAGTTAAACCCATTAGAATTAATAATGGCAGTCAGACTAAGCTTTGAACAAAGGAAATTCATTCTAAAATGCTACTGGAAGTGTGAAAACGCAGTTGAAGTGCAAAGACAGTTTAGGAGGGAGTTTCAAACAGATCCACCAACGCGACTTACCATCACTCGAATTAGAGATAAGTTTGAAGCCGATGGAACTGTTCAGAATGTCCACAAGAAGCGTTCCGGAAGACCACGGACATCGACAAGCCCCACAAAGCAAGAAAGAGTACTGGAAACGTATCACCAAAGTCCAAGAAAATCTGTGCGGCAAGCGAGTCGTGAGGTAGGAATTTCAGAATCGTCTGTCCAACGCATTTTGAAGTGCTGTCAATGGAAAAGTTACATTCCAAGAGTAGTCCATGCTATTAATGAAGATGATCCGGACCGAAGAGTGGAGTATTGCGAGTGGTACTTGGCACGATGTGGATGTGGATTGGACGAAGGGGTTTCGTAGAATACCCTCCGCGTTCACCAGACCTCACACCACTAGACTTTTTTTATGGGGATACTTAAAAGACAAAGTCTACGCTATAAAACCTGCAACAGTCGCTGAATTGAGAGCAGCCATTGAACGAGAATGCACACAAATACCAAACGAAATGTTTCGTGATGTTTGCGATTCCATTGCTTCGCGTTATCAGCAGTGCCTGGACCAGAACGGACGTCAGTTTGAAAACAGGCGTTGACAAAACAATTAAATAATGTCTGTAGATTCTATTGCATTTTGAAAATGAAATGTATTTTAATAAACACTGCCTTTATAATTATTTAAAGTGTGTATACATTTTTTTGGGACGCCCTGTATATATATATATTTTTTTAAATTTTTTGTGACCGATATATCATTCAGGCATTATCTATAAAATTGGTTGTAAACAATCCATTTGATCTTGTGTTGAATTCGTTCAGAACGGAGTTAGACAAGAAGGGCATAGTACTAAAATTAGTAGTTTTCCTTACAAATTTGTATGCTCCTCCCAAAATTTTTATTTCTATATTTATTATATACAGGGTGGGCGGAAAGTAGCTCCCTAATTTAAATTACATATAAATTATGTATAAATTGTGATTGTATTGTTATATTGTTATGGTGTGTTCTCTAAAGTGGTACAATTGTAACGGTAATCTTTTTTTCTCTAAAGTGTTCTCTTTGTGTTCTCTAAAGTGGTACAATTGTAACGTTCATTTTTTTTTTTCATTTCAGATTGAAGGGTAACATGGCTGAGCGTTTAACACTGCAGGAGCGTGCCCAGTTGGCGGCACGGTACGAAGTTTGGCAATCTGTCGTTCGAGTTCAAAGATGGTGGCGGGCCATTCACGGACCACGTGCCCAAGTGGACCCGAAAACAATCAAGAACTGCCACTCGAAGCTCATGACCACGGGGTCTGTGGCAGATGTTCGAAGATGTGGTCGCCCTTCGACATCCAGGGCCCAGGAGACGGTGCAGGCAGTTCAGGAAATGTTCGCACGGAGTCCACGAAAGTCAACTCGCCAGGCAGCTCGGGAAAGTGGACTCTCCCGCTACTCAGTGCGAACTGTGCTGAAGAAGGAGCTGAACTGGCGTGCGTGGAAGCCGCATTACTGCCAATCTCTCTCGGACGAGGACTGCGACATTCGCATGGAGTTCGGGGAAATCATGCTGGCTTGGCATGAAGACTGGCCCATCTCTTCCGCAACATCCTCTGGAGCGACGAGGCGGTGTTCCACGTCGGAGGCTTTGTCAACCGCCACAATTGCCACTACTGAGCAGGAGAGGATCCCATGGTTACCGCTGAAAAACGGCAGAATCGGTTCAGTGTAACGGTGTGGTGTGGTATGACCTCAGATCAGGTTGTGGAGCCCGTTCCTTCTGCGCAACACCATGAATGCTGAGCGGTACCTTGCTATGTTGCGAAACGAGGTCTGGCCGGTTGTCAGCACATGGGAGAACATCGACGATCTGATATTTATGCAAGATGGCGCCCCTCCGCACTTCGCTCTTGTTGTCCGTGAGTGGCTGGATGCCCACTTCCCTGGGCGTTGGATGGGTCGTCGTGGTCCACATCAATGGCCAGCCAGGAGCCCCGACTTGACACCGTGCGACTTCTTTCTTTGGGGGTGGGTAAAGGAAGAAGTCTACCGCACCAAACCGAGGACATTGGAAGAACTGGAGGACCGAATTCGGGAAGTCATGACCTCCATCCCGCCGGAGTTCCTGCTAAAGTCAGTGGACGCCATTCCTGGGCGGCTCCAGAAGCTGGTGGAAAGAGTTGGAGCCCACATTGAATTTTAGAGAAAACCTACCATGTATGCCTACCTTTTCATATTATTTCTTCTGAAATAAATGGATAATATACATATTTTTTTACCAATCCAAAATAGGGAGCTACTTTCCGCCCACCCTGTATATGTATTTTTTTTTGTGACATATATAGTCTCGAACTCTTTATTTACTTCAGTGTTCCTGAGGATGTCATTAGACGAAAGCTCTTGAACACCATTCTGTTTCCTTTCCTTCGTGGTATTATTCATCATAAATATTTTTCACGTATTACTTTCGTTAAGTAATTTTCATATAATGAACACCACGCGTTCCTTCGGCTTGCTGTTCCCTCTCTTGTCTCCGTTTGTGTCCGTGTTTTCTTCTACATTAATGAAGCGGCATGCAATTCGTATCCGACGACAGTTTCTTACTAATTGTCTAGAGGAGCAGGTCCTTCCCAAGTCCCTCCTTCCGATTCGCCTGAGACAAATTGACGACCATCCGTTCAACAACTTCAGCAGATTAATTTTAAAGAAACATATTGAAGTCACCAGACAAAATGAGTGGTTCGCCTTCCCAAATTTACGCATTGCCAAACGTAATTTTGTGACCGTTATTCCCCAACCGTGGATCCAACCTTTGTTTGATGAAATTTACAACGAGTTGCGTTGGAGAACTTCATCACTTCGTAACATTTTGGATCGCAAAATTAAAAGTCTCATTCGAAATAGACAGTGGAGTAAAAAAGCAAGCTCAAAATGTGTTTTGAACCTTTCTTCAAAAAACATTTGTGACGATGCAAAAAATGCCCTTGGATTTGGTATGTCCTTTTTTATTGTTAAAAAACCTTCTGCTTTACAAATTTGTTATAGTCTTGCTTGTTTTGAAAAACAGTGTAATCTTCATCAGTCTTTGGTTAACATAGTTAAAGGCCTTGTCTATAGTGCTGCGAATAGTACTTACGAAGATAACTTTCCTAAACGTTTTCGCAATAGCCTCTCACAATTAGAAAAAGATGGTGAGCGCCATATTACTAAAGCAGACAAGGCTAACACCATAATTATTATGGATAAAGTGGACTACATTAGAAAGATGAAAGAGCTTCTCCAGGACCCCGCCACATACAGAAAACTTAGGGAGAACCCGCAGGATGACGTCATCAAATCATTCAATAGTGGCTTGAAACGCATTCTCAAAGATCATGAGGACTTAATTCCGTTTTTCACGTCCACTTCACCTTCTCTTCCCTACCTTTACGGTCTCATTAAAACCCACAAACCTGGCAACCCCATGCGCCCTATTATTAGCTCGGTGGGTTCTATTACCTATAAACTCTCCAAATGGCTTGTCAAAGTCTTGTCCCCCATTCTCGGAACTATCTCTGATTCACATGTAAAAAATTCCATGGATCTTACTGAAAAATTGAATAATGTACGCACTGAAACCAACGAGAGATTGATCAGTTTTGACGTTTGTTCATTGTTTACAAAAGTGGCGATTGACGATATGCTTGACTTTCTCTCCCGAGAATTACATAAGTACGACCTGCCACTACCTGCACACATCGTTTTGGAACTTATTAAGCTTTGCTTCAAAGATGTAAATTCACTTCAATAGCGAGTATTATTTATCAACACGTTTTTGGGATGGCCATGGGCAACCCCTTGTCGCTCCTCCTCTCCAATATTTATATGGAGTTTTTCGAAATTACTTACATTCCGAGAATCCTGGGGGTTGGCATCCCATGGTTGCTGTACGTCGACGATATTTTGTGTATCTTGCCCATGAATCGTGACCTGGATGACTTCCTCCTTCAGTTAAATGATCAAGTCCGCTCCATTTAGTTTACTTTAGAAGTGGAACAAAACAACTCAATCCCGTTTTTGGATGTGCGTGTACATAGGGAATGCCCAGGTTTTAAGTTTAGTATCTATCGGAAAAAACAAACAATTTGTCCTACGTACGCTTTTACTCTTGACATGACACCCCCATTAAGAAAGCCATATTTTCTTTATTGTTTCTCCGCGTTCTTAGGATCGCAAGTCCGGAATACATCGATACCGAATTGGAAAAAATCAACGGTATCGGAAGTGATCTGTGCTACCTACCTGCGTTTATGGAATCTTGTCTTAACAAGGCAAAACGAACCTTCTATCGTGTGAATAATAACACTCGCACTTTGTCAAAGAATATTTTAGTACTTCCATTTTTCCCGGACTTTTTAGGCATTGTTAATGTACTTAAACTTTTGGATATTAATGTAGTATTTTTATATAACAATATTGTGAAAAATATCATAGTAAAAAATAGCCCTACCAATAATTCAGGCATTATCTATAAAATTAGTTGTAAACAATGTGATTCCTTTTACATTGGTCAGACGGGAAAGGATTTGCACACGCATGTAAAACAGCATCAATATTCCGTTAGAACGGGACAGTCGTCCAGTCCCCTTTTTGTCCATTTGTCAGTATTGATTGGAATAATGCTTCAGTTTTGTTTCACTCTAGCAACATTGTTAATAGAAATATTCTTGAGTCTGCTATTATCCAACTTACAAATAACTTTAACATGAGCCAAGGTCTTTTTCAACTTCATCCTGTTGTTTTGAATTCGTTCAGGAGAGATTTAGACAAGAAGGGCAGAGTGCTAAAACTTTGGTAGTTTTCCTTATAAATTTGTATGCTCCTCTTACAATTTTTATTTTTCAATTTATTTTTATTTTTTTGTGACCTATATATCATTCAGGCATTATCTATAAAATTGGTTGTAAACAATCCATTTGATCCTGTGTTGAATTCGTTCAGAACGGATTTAGATAAGAAGGGCAGAGTGCTAAAACTTTGGTAGTTTTCCTTATAAATTTGTATGCTCCTCTTACAATTTTTATTTTTCAATTTATTTTTATTTTTTGTGACCTATATATCATTCAGACATTATCTATAAAATTGGTTGTAAATTTTTATGCTCCTCCCACAATTTTTATTTCTATATTTATTTTATATATATAATTTTTTGTAACCTATATATAGTCTCGAACTCTTTATTTACTTCATTGTTCCTAAGGATGTCATTAGACGAAAGCGCTTGAGCACCATTCTGTGTTTCCTTTCCTTCGTGGTTCTATTCATATATATATATATGTGTGTGTGTGTTTGTATTGTTAACGAGATGTTTAATTATTACGTATATTTGCTTCAATTAAGGTTTCATTTTCTCCTTTGCGTGCGTGCGTGTGTACATTCCTAAGCTCCGCCCACTGTAAGATCGGTCACGTGGCCCCTGAGAACGTAAACCTTGTCATCATGGACTCGGTAAAGTACTTTTTCCATTGCATTCATATATATCACGACGATGTTCGCACTGAGATTGTGGCTAAAGGCCTGTGTGAGTTTTTGATAGAATTTAGAGACGAGTATTGATTGTTAAACCCAAAGGAAAAATACGGTAACATGTTTCTCTCAAATAGTGCACCGGTTTGTGAATAAAATGTGTTTAGTTCGTGAAATTTCCCCTAAGCGAAGATGCCTGGTGCGTGTTCTGGGAAGTGGGGGCGATAAAACATTAAAACCGATATTGCTTCATGCATCGTAAAATTTCTCAAAACACTTACCCAATATAATTGGATACAAATATTCACGTCGGAACAAACCCGAACACGATTAAACAGTTTATGGTGTGGCTCGCTTCCCCCGTCGAGCCGAGCCGTCCATCCGTGTACCTCACTCCTCCACACCTGAAACAAACGAGTTCGAACAAATCCGTACACGTTTCACACGTGTGACTCGCTCCTCAAGTCGAACCGATCCGCCCACCCGTGGCTCATAGTCATCTCAGAGCTTGAACCGACTGGACGTGCACTCCTCGAATACGATGGAACTTTCTTTTGGAAGCATTCTCAATGCTTCGTTCGATGTGTCCGTGACGAAGTCATTGCGCGTGTTCAGGCGTGAAACCAGTACCATTAACTATGTACTTGAAACGATTTGCTGGCAAGCAAACAAACGTAATGTTATTTATTTAAGTGTTGAGGAGATGAATAAAGTCTGTGATTGTTGAGAAATGGGATGAGGACCGTTATAAAATACCTGCAGGTGTAGGAACAAGAAGAGAACAGATTAGTGATGCCCCTCATATGCTGTTGTTTGTACGTTGTGTATAAATAACGATCAGCCACGCATTCATATACCACTGATGTGGAAGAATGCATCTGATAATAACGTTCTTGTCCCTATGCGAAACCGATTCATCCTCGACAGAATGTTTGAAATGGTCGGATTCCAGAAGCTGAATCCTATATTAGACGCTCGTGTTACGAATATGATTTATTTTGACACGGTTCTTGAATACGCATACACCGCTCTACTCGACGGATTTATCGAATGTAGGAATGAACAAGGCGAGAATGGTCTAGAGCTGGATGCATATTTAAAAGGGTTACACTCTTCGAAATATTCCGAACTTTGGTACAAAGGACTTGAGCAGTACAGGGAAGAGCTCGCCTACACTGTTCACCCTGAAGAGTTGTATCTCTATATAATGAGTAGCTGTTGTTACGACTTGGGAGATTATTTCAATTGCCGCTATGCAGAGTGAAGAAGAGTTCACGATTGAAAAGCTCTGGACGGTAAGAAAAAACCCTCTATTGGAAAGAAGTGTTTATAAACTTGTATTTAATAATGACGTAATAGCTAACGATGCCCTCTTTGTGCTTGCTTTTGAGTGTTTTCTAGCTGTGTTTAAAGATAGCTTACCACCCAAATGTAAAGTGAGCATAAAAATAGTATTGAACGATATGAAGGCCATTTATATTGACGATAGGTATCCCTATAACTTGAGCGGTGAAATAATGTTAAGCCGTATTTACCGTGTAATGCAAAGCAATAATGATGTGACTGTAGCCTCGATTACGTGTGAGTTTAGTGTTTTACGCAGTAGACATAAAGTATTTTCATGTATATTTATTTTCAATATATTTAATTATTTAATATAATTGTGTGTGTGTGTGTGTGTATATATATATTTTTTTTTCCTCTACTAATACGTTGATGATTATACTCCATCGTTTTGTATATTATTATTTTCAATATATTTAATTATTTAATATAACTCTATACACTGTATATACAGTGCCCGCGAAAAGTATCCGATCACTCAAGAAAATACAATATTTTCCCTTGATATTCAGAGACACGTAATTCACTTTCTATTTGTTCTAGCGACATCTGGTAACTTTGAGGTTGCTCGCTGATATGAGAGCTATCCAACGCATTCTCAAATTAGTGTTCTGGTAGCCTTCGTTGCGGGTGGCTGTGTCTCAAATTTGTCAGATTTCACTGTTTGTGTAAATTTCTTGATATTTTTTTTTTTTTACAGAAAGTGGTGTAAATAAAATTATATATAATGTGTGCTAAAAAACAACTTAAGAGTGATTGTCGAGGTGCTATTGTTGCTTTGCATGCATGTGGGAAATCACAGAGACAGATAGCTAAGGAATTAAACATATCCCAAAGTACCGTTAATTTATGGGTTTTACGGGCTAAGAACAATGGTGGCCTAACCACGCCAGTCCCTAAAAAACGATCTGGCAGACCGAGAAAAACAAATTCGCGAACAGACAAACTTATGAAACGTTTAGTATTGAAAAACCCAACAAAACTGCGAAAGAAATAAAATTTAATATGAATAATTTGTTATCTGGTGTTTCTGAACGAACTATCCAGGAGCGGCTCCAAAAAGAACTCGGATTACCATCTCGCCATGCTGCTAAGAAACTGTTCATTAATGAAAAAATGCGTAAAAAACGTGTCGCATTTTGTAAAAAATACATTCATTGGACTGTTGATGACTGGAAGAAGGTTTTATTTAGCGATGAGTCGACATTTTTGACATTCAGAAGTTGTCCAAAAAAGGTTCGCCGGCCTATTGGCTCAAATAGGATGGACCCTAAATACACCCTAAAGACAATGAAACACCCTCCAAGTGTGATGGTTTGGGGTTGTTTCGGTTACTATGGGCGTGGAAACTTATATTTTCTTCCGAAGAACACAACTATGAATGGTGCACGGTATTTAGCAATGCTACAGGATAAACTTCCAATGGCAATGGCAATCCAAAGGACAAAAACATACATGCATGATGGTGCACCATGTCACAGGGCCAAAATAGTGACAAAATGGATTACTGACAATAAATTTGATATTTTGGATTGGCCTGGTAATAGTCCAGATCTCAATCCGATAGAAAATCTGTGGCTAATAATAAAAAATAAGGTTGAATGCCACGACACTGGCTCAGTCGAAAAATTACAAGAGGCCATCAAAAAGGTATGGTGCAAGGAAATATCAGTGGAAGTTTGTCAAAACTTGATTAAATCCATGCCAAAACGTCTAGAACAAGTCATCCAAACCAAAGGACAGATGACAAAATACTAATATAAGGTTAGTATACATTTAAACATTGTTTTTTATGTAAAAAATACAAATTTCAAGGGTGATCGGATACTTTTCGCGGGCACTGTATATATATATATATATATATATATTTCTCCTGTACTGTTATAGTGATGATTATACTCCATCGTTTTGTATATTATTAGATTATATATTCCTTGTTCGTATTTCTTATATTATTATTAATTTTTATTGCGTATATTCCATCGTTTGATTGTATATTTATTTTCTATATATTTCGTGAAATTGATTCCAATAATTCGTCTAAATAAACAGAATGATGCAATTATGTTTTATTTAATCCTTTTGGTTATTAACGATATTATTATTTAATTATACCAAATGGCTGCCTTCTAAAACGGCCTTCTAAAACTGTCAAAAATATCTGAATATCGCAATGTGGCAGCTGAAAAGCTAATATATACACCTGCCTTCTAGGTCTTCTCCGTCAACTGGCTGGTTAAGCCAACTGCTGGATTAAGTCAGCTGGAGGATTATGCCAACTGTCGGAAAGCCAACTGTTGAGAATATATGCTTTAATTAATTAAATAGCGTAATCTGGCAACTCAATCCCAATAATGTACACCTGAACAAGCTATTTACGCCTTCTAAGAAGCTTTCTAAGCCAACTGGCTGATTAGGAACTTATAAGACAACGGGCGCTCGGATGAACTTTCAATATGCGTTTGGCAGGAGCCAGGTGAACACTCCTCTCTCTTCTCCTCTCTCCTTCTCCTCTCTCTCTTACGTTAGGTATACCCCTTTGGGGGGGTGAAGCCGTCCCACCTTCTCCTCCAAAGACCCCTCTTAGGTTAGGTATATCCCTTTGGGGGCTGAAGCCGTCCCATCTTCTCCCCCAAAGAGGTCAGGTGGATTCCTCCAGCTTGCTGTGGGAGTTCCCCTTCATTGCAACTTTGGGATACCCCTCCCCCTTGTTGCATAACCTCTTGCAACATTCCCCCTCCCCCCTTTGCAATATTGAACAACATTTGCAATTGCATTGCACTCTCTCCTTTTGGGGTCATACTACTCACCTGGCAGTTAGATTTAACCTTCGTGCAACGTTACGCTTGTTACAGTGAGTGTTTAAATATATTTTGTTTACTACTGATGAATATTCTCGATTGTCAGAATTCAGTCTCCTTGCTATTGCCTATCCTACATATTGTATACTCTAGTATGATGATATCGTTTAATTTTCCCTGCGTCAAAATGAAACGCAAATAGTATTTTACTAAAATCAGCTTTGGTGAATGAGAGATTCTCATTTACTTTCTGTAAATTTTTTTTAAATGGACAAGAGAGGTGATTTTCTTAGTAATCACACCAATTTTCTACTTTACCTTTGCAAAGTGGTAAAGCTCTTAGGTTAGTTCTTCCTCAACACACTATATTTGGATATTGAATGCAAAACTTCCCTTTTTTACGTGGAGGTCGAAATGTGTCAATAAAACCCACACTAAGAGACGGAGTTTATTTCCACAACATTTCGATGCCCACTGGCATCCTCTTCGGATGGATACAGAAAAACGAATGAACAAATGTGAGTAAGGAAACAATCCAGGAAAGGTAAGGAACATTCTAGAAAGCTAGAGACCATTAAGAAATTCACACCTTGGTTAGATCCCGTTCACCCGACACCGGAAGGGATTTTTTGACCAAGAATCTCATTAAAGGGTCAAGCTTATCAGTACCTTCACACAAATTAAAATTATCTTCTTGTTCTATACATACAGATTCTATTATTTTTCTTTTGACATAATTATTACATTTATAAAGTAACTTACTTGATTCCCGATCTATGGCATGATCATTTTGGCTGACGTAATAAAAAATTGCATTATTAGTGTCCAACATCTGAAGGCATATTTATGTTCTTTAATACGAGTTTCAATATTTCTTCCAGTTTCTCCTACATATACTAAATCACAATTTTTACAGGGAATGCTGCAGACACCAGTTTTCTCCTGTTTCGCAAAGTTATTCATAACCAATTTGCTTTTTACAGTAGACGAATATTTGAACGCCAAATCAAGCCTAAAATCTTTCATCAAAGGTTTTACATTTTCTAAGCCGGAAATGTAAGGCAAACTAAAATATTGTTTTTGGTTAACTAAAGGTTCCCAAGGGGCATAAAAAGATTCCCTAGCTTTAAAATACGCCTTTCTGATAAACCACTCAGGATATTTTAAATCCTTAAAAATGTTCCAAATCTTTTAATTTTCTGAGTCCAGCAAATGTGGGCTTCAAATCCTGAGTGCTCTGAGAAACATGGAAGAAATAATTGAGCTTTCAACACCATTATCATGACATGAAAAATACAAGTGTGGGCATGCCAAGTTCTCCGTAACATGTTGGCAATTTTCTACCTAAAAAACTAAGTACATCATCAATGGGAAGCTTTCGTAAACAATGAATCAACACCAAAACTGACCATTCTTCCCCGCTTTAAATCTAAGGACATAACTTTATTAATAAAATCATAGGAATTAGTGATGTGCGAGCCAGAAAATTTACCGACTAATGGGGACAATTTATCTGCAAGAAATTTAGATAACCTGTAACTAAAGGAACCCCTGTGTGAAATAATACGACGGAGCGGTATATTATTTTTATGGGTTTTGGGGAAGCCGTAAATGTGGGGGAGTTTGGGTTTAATCTTAGAAATCTTTTAGGGTCAATCGCCGGGACATCTTTCAATAAGTTCTTGATAGTTTTGTTGAATTCAGCAGAAAGACGCTTTAGGGTGGACGATCTCAATTTGGTGTAGGTGAACTCATCACAAAGTAATGCTTTCATTTTCTGTTTATAATCGCACTTGTCCAAAATAACCACAGTGTTACTTTTGTCCGCTTTAGTAATAAATATTGTTTCATTCTTCTTGAGCTTGTCCAAAGCTAACCGAAATCTTTTGGGAATCGAGTCCATTGAGTTGAAATGTTCCAGAAACTTGCTCAGAATCAAACCATTTAAACATGGAACATTCAACCTGGAATTAACTACAGAAGACACAAAATCGAAAACAATGTTTTAATCAGGGTTAAGGGCAAAGGACAGCCCTAAATTAAGAATTTCTCTTTCAGATTTGGATAGGACATATGTCCATAAATTTAAAATGGAACCTTCCACCGCACACTTTGACTAAGCACTTTCATCACATAAACTGGATAGCTTTCTGTTAAGTCGGTGTTTGGTGCATCTAGTCTCCACATCGCACTTATGATCTGCAGTTTCAAACAGCGCTACAAGTAGTTCACACGACAGATGCGATTTAAGGACGTGTAGACAATTTCTTAGTTTGAAATACGTATGGTCAATCTCTCTTTTAACACCGTTTACCTCTAGGAGTAACCATACACCATTTCTAAATGTTGCAAGGGAAATTTTGAAGGAACGTATTCATTGTGTTAAAAGAGAGATTGACCATACGTATTTCAAACTAAGAAATTGTCTTGACTTAATGTAAAGTATTCAACAGGAGTAGAATCCGACAATAAAGTCCTGTTTTAAATATTTTTTAGTACAAATACTCAATTTCGGTACCTTCGTCTTTAGAAAAAATACATTAATGAGTTTGAATATTTACTTCTATAGTCTTTGCCCACTTTTATATAAAGTAAATGCTTGGTGTACTGTACACTGTAGGGTGGATCACTTTTCACTTTTTTTAAAAATTATAGGTGGTCAAAGTTTTTCCCATGATTTGGTTCAGTGGAAGTACACTGACACCATTTTTACCAAAGTCGATCAATATTTAGGGGTCGCGCATCGACCTTGAAAACTTCAATTTTGGAAATTTGGCCAAATTGACAATTTTTTACTGAATAAAGATAAATCATCAAATGACCATATTTTCTGAATCCTCTCAGTGAAAGAAATCCTCTCAGATACTTACCAAGTTGATAGGACAAGTGGTTTAGAAGTTATACTCACCATGAGATAGCATTAAAATTTAAAATACCGTATTTGTCCCCGTACCTCCATATGCTGTCTGCCATTGTCTGCTTTTTAGGATAAGATAAAACGAATAAGGAAAGATCAAATGTATTTCGTATTAAAACGGTTTACCGATATCACTAAAGGCACTTACTCCGGTGCCCCTAACTAGGTTCAAAAACTGTATGAATCGTGGTTAGAACACACGTCATCTTAAGGCGTGCGCCATGTACTCTCTCTGCTAACTCCCTTTCCCTCTGCGCTACGTCATCTTGGCAAGTGACGACTTCTTGAAGTCACCGAGTTCTTTCCGGCTCTTTTCCACGAGCTGAAGAAGACCCTGCAGCTGTGACTCGTCTTTTGTGACAGTGTTCGCGTAATCTTCTATCAGTTTTATCCCTCTCTCTGCCACGTCGTTGGTAACTTTCAGATGCGAGATGACATTCTTCAGATCACAGTAGTTCTTATCTTGATCCCACTTATTCACCGGCAGAGTGAGCCACGTAGACGCGCACACCTGCAGGCCTGTGAACACGAACCACGATGACTCATCGATCAGGTCCGGAAGGCGCGTCGTGTCATCAACCGAGACGTTGTCATACGTGAAGTCCTCGGGCACAGCGAGGCGGCACAGCTTCTTTGCCATCTCGTGCTTCACAGTGTCTTCCACTTTGTCACTGCAGAGGGCGAAAACGACGGTCTGAGGCCTCAGATACCACAAGTGCCGCCTGATCACTGCCAGTGAAGCCTCTGCAATCTCGCGATCCACAGCCCTGTACTGCAGAAGACGCTGGTACAACACAAGGTCATTCAGCGGGGCATCAGCTGCGACAGGAGCCGCCAGCCAGGCAGGTGCGTAGAGGAGTGCAGTAAATAGTACCACTCTCTGAAGTTTCTGTACCAGCTCGTCGTCGAACTCCAGCTGACCGCTGAACATCAGGAGCTTCGTGTAGTAGATGATCTGAAACGAATACGCACTGTGATGTATAAATACCGATACCACTCCATATAAGTTTGTTTAATGGTAAATTATTTATCTTATTTTTTTCTGGTAGGGACTTCAAATGGCTGTTTGCAGAAGGCAATACAATATTTAACTTCTAATTCAAAATACCAACCTTGGCCATCCACCTCGCATGATGGTAGGCTCCTGGGCGCATGAAGTGTGTGCCACGACGTGGCTGGGCCCCGAGTACCAGGAGTGTAATCTCCGCCACTTCTCGGTAGTCTTCTCTGATAAGACCAGAAGCGGTGCCGAGGAACTTGACTGCCTCATCTCGGAGCTCCATCAGCCACGTCACCTCCGCCAAATGCTCGATCTCCAGCTCGCGATAAGTCGAGAGGTCGAGCTTGTCCCACCTGAAAGGGGAGTTATGAAAATATTGCATGAAAACGACTGAAGTTTCCCTTTTCGACTGCTATTAACATCATTAGTAGAAGGACGATGATATCTCAATTGCTCTGAAGGCAAAAAATCATTGGAGAAAACAAATGCGCCTTAGACTTGAAATTCACCTTCTCCTCAGATACTGGAACAAAGGTTCAGTTGGTGCTGTGGTTCTTCCAAACGCTGTGATGACCACTGCCCCCATGATGAGCTCCATAACGTGATGGCGACAGCCCAGCTGGAAGAGCGGTTTACCTAGCATGTTCTCCAGCCGGACCACCGCACCCTGCACCCTCCCCGAATTGGAGGAAGTTTTGTCGAAGCACAGTCCAATCACGTTGTTCTCGCATCCCCAGTCTTTGAGAGCACGAAAGGTCGCCTGGGCCTGGGACAGACCGGTGCCGTCAGCAACAGTCGGAACGGCCAGCAACTTTCCTTCTGTGCATTGGGGAGCTCCGAGATGAGAATCGCCTGGCGGTGCTCCAATGATCCAAGAGAGTCCTGAAACGTATGTCATACATGCCAATCCATTATCGTCCACTGGAATATGTCAATCCACTGTCGTCACTGGAACATGTTAATTCACTGTCGTCCACGGTGAGGGCCAAACTGACCTTGATTACTTTACCGTCCCAGTGGACGACAGCATGCCTCGGAGATACGAAGGATTTCTGCACAGCTGTCGACACTTCACAACGATGTGCCACTCTTCCACGGCGAGACGTGTCCTTCGAGATACTGAATTTGTCCAGGTCTGCGGGCGGATCTGCCGAACGTAGGACTGCCGCCACGACATTTGCCACCTATGTGCGAAATTGAAAGGAAATTGACAAGGATGCGTATGGTTTTTATGTGACAAAATAATCACTAAATTTTCCGTCGTTACGTCTATTATATCTTTGTCAAGGAAAGATCATTACTGATATACACACACCTGATTATTGGACATCCGGAAGCGATCAGCCACTTCAATAACAGCCGGTGCATTGCGGATGCGGTGAGGAAGGCTGATTGATACAGCTGATTCTCTCGGCTGTCGGTATGGTGGTTCTAGCTGTGATTCGGAGTTGCTCGATGATCTGCTTTCTATAGATTCATCGTCGCTCTCAGCTTCGTTCCTAATTTCGTTTTTGAGGTGCCTGGCTCATCACGAGATTGTTGTCTTGAAAGTTGCCGTTTTCTCTTGACAACGAACACTTTATCATTCCCACTCATTGTTGCCTGGCGCAGGCCCCGTTGATCCTCATAAAATTTAATATCTTCTTGTTTGTTGTTGTCTGAGAACAGTCGACTTTTCTGTATCTCTTCAATAGCATCGGGAGCTCCGATGTCTCAGAGCTTGTTCAGATTTTCTGAAAACTTCTCCCTGCCTTTTCCCGCGTCACTGTCTCTCATCTTGCTCTTCTGCAGCGAGCGCCACTCTTCCCACAGTAACTCCAGTTTTCTTTCGCAGTTACGCCTCGTGATCGTCTTTATACGTGCCATGTTCCAAAATGCGAGAACATTGGCCACCGTGTCTTTTACGGCGGCCTTCCTGTCAGTAGTTTCCTGCTTGGCATAGAAGAAGTACTGGAGAACTTGATGGGTGGTTGGCAATTTGGCACCACCGATCGAGGAAGATGGCTGACCAATTAAGAAGACGTCCGTGGCTGACTTAGAGAAGGTGGTGCTGTTGTTGCTGCTTTCTCTTTTCCAGAATAAGTAACTTTCAGTCTTCCCACTCCTGGTTGTTAACAGTTTATCGATTGTACTAAAGTCTAGACTTATCAAACAAGAATCAATTGACACAGTTGATCTGTAAAAAGCAAACTGTGATTAGTAAAAATATTGGTCATAGACAGAGTGTGTGTGTGTAATTGGGATTTTAGGATGCGCCAGCTACTGATGCTATGATTACGTCCATAACGGGGGACAAATACGGTATTTTAAATTTTAATGTTATTTCTAGGTGAGTGTAACTTCTAAACCACTTGTCTGATCAACTTGGTAAGTATCTGAGAGGATTTCTTTCACTGAGAGGATTCAGAAAATATGGTCATTTGATGATTTATCTTTATTCAGTAAAAAATTGTTAATTTGGCCAAATTTCCAAAATTGAAATTTTCAAGGTCGATGCGCGACCACTAAATATTAATCGATTTTGGTAAAAATGGTGTCAGTGTACTTCCACTGAACCAAATCATGGGAAAAACTTTGACCAGCTATAATTTTTTTTAAAAAGTGAAAAGTGATCCACCCTACTGTACAGTGTACATAGAGCATTCAAACTAACTTCCTCCTTCAGTGGTTTCGATTTGGAAATGAAGCTACTTGAAAGTTATTTTATCTCGAGTGGTTTCTCTACTAAATTTTCTAATAAATTAGTCGTAAATACTCCATAAACATTTATCAACAGAAACTTCCTAACTCAACATTTTTATTTAAAACGTCGGAGATATTTCGCCTTTTTTTACGCAGGACAATCAGGTGATTCCTCACAAAAAACCTTCAGAATGTTTTGAATGATTTTTACCCACAGACTGATTTTCACACTGTATTTTCCACTACACTTAAAATATGTATCTTATTCAACTTTAAAGATTCCCTCCGACCCTGCATGCGTTGTGGAGTAATATACTTACATAACTGTCCACGATGTGAGCGTAGCATGTACGTTGGTCCAACCAACCGAATGCTCCAGATGCGTGTTTGTGAACATATGGGTGTTAGTCACAAAATTTTTTGGCTATTCTTTTAAAGAAAAATCCCCCATTAGCTCCATTCCATCCTTCGTAAATATAATCTCTTTTCTGATAATTTTAAAATTTTGCGTGAAGCATCTGACGGTCACTCCCAGAATCCCAGAAACTTCAACCCAGTTTGAATACTGATTCTTCTTACCTACCCTTATTCATACCCTTATTCATAGCGGTATATTATTTTTATGGGTTTTGGGTAAGCCGTAAATGTGGGGGAGTTTGGGTTAATCTGTAGAAATCTTTTAGGGTCAATCGCCGGGACATCTTTCAATAAGTTCTTGATAGTTTTGTTGAATTCAGCAGGAAGACGCTTTAGGATGGACGATCTTAATTTGGTGTAGGTGAATTCATCACTAAGTAATGCTTCCATTTTCTGTTTATAATCGCACTTGTCTAAAATAACCACAGTGTTACTTTTGTCCACTTTAGTAATAAATATTGTTTCATTCTTCTTGAGCTTGTCCAAAGCTAATCGAAATTATGGCTTCGTGCTCGGAAACAGAGGGTCGTTGTTAATGGTAGTGAATAGGTGGTTGGATGTAGGTAGCGGTGTCCCACAGGGTTTAGTGTTAGGCCCATTGCTTTTCGTAATCTACATTAACGACATTGATGTCGGCTTGACCAGTAACGTGTCAAAATTCGCGGACGATACTAAAATAGGCGGTAAAGTTGTTAACGTGGACGATAGAAATAGGCTCCAAGACGATGTAAATAGGATTATGGAGTGGACGGATAAGTGGCAAATGCAATTTAACGTAGACAAATGTAAAGTTTTGCATATAGGTTCTCATAACAATAATTACACGTACACGATGGACAATAGACAGTTAGCGAGCGTTGACGAGGAAGTAGATTTAGGCGTACGCGTATCTAAAATTTAAAAGTTATGAACCAGTGCCTGGAATCTTGCGCAAAAGCTGATAGGATGTTAGGTTTCATAGCGCGTAATTTCGAATTTAAATCGAAGAATATTATATTGTCCCTTTACAAGTCCCTAGTCAGGCCTCATTTAGAACATGCCGTTCAGTTTTGGTGCCCGTATTTGCGTGAGGATATAGATAGGTTGGAAAGGGTTCAGCGTCGCGCCATGAAACTAATTCCGTCATTGCGCAACAACTCTTACGAAGATAGGATTAAAGAGTTAGACTTGCATTCACTCGAAACTAGAAGATTAAGGAGGGGAGCTTATTGAAGTTTTCAAAATCGTTAATAAAATCGTTAACGTAAATTTGGACAAGCTGTTCACTTTCGATAATAGCAATACTCATAATAACGGATTTAAGTTGCGTGGCAGACGATTCATTACTAACATCGCTAAAAACATTTTTACGTTTAAAGTAACTGATAAATGGAATAATCTTCCCGCTTCCGTCGTGAACTCTACCAGCTTTAATATGTTTAAGAACCGTTTAGATACAACCGTTTAGCAACAAGAGCTCTAGGAGTAGTGGTCGAGGATGATTCTGTTGATGATTAATGCCAGCTTGTGACATGCCAGCATGTGATATGCCTGCAATAAAATTATTAAAAAAAAATTAGACTAACATGAACGTAGATGTAGCTCGTAGCGTAAACTAACCCACTCTTTGTGTGATATGCCTGCAATAAAATTATTAAAAAAAATAGACTAACACGAACGTAGATGTAGCACGTAGCGTAAATTAACCCACTCTGTTATACTCTTCCTACTTATTTTTTCGTTTCTTCTCCTCTCTTTACTTGCACATGTCTGTAGTTTGTATGGTATGACAGTGTTTAAGTTAAGACTGTGTTTGCATGGTTTGTAAGCGTTCTTATTTAACTTCGTTTCATCTTTCACCCCTTTCCTATTCTCTTCAACTATTTTCCGACTTGTCGGCAGTGGCTGGCGGATGATGATGGTGAGTGTTTCTTTTCTCATTTTCTGAATGAATGTTAACCCACGAATGATAGTTTTTGCTACTTACTTAACCCCTTATTCTCCTCTTTTAACCCCCTACTCTTTCTTTTCTCTCGGGCTAACCTTAGAGTGGATCTTAGGGTCTTTGTTAGCCTTAGCTTCTGTAGATCTGTAGATAACCAACCAACCACAGTTAAGACATTACCACAACAGCCTTTTGTTAATTATATTCCAACCCCTTACTACGAAGTTATGTTTAGTTAAATTCTTCTGTAAGATTTGATTTTTCTTTTATTTTTAATAATTGACACTTCCTAACTTAGGACTTTTTACAATAATCTTAATTTTTTATTGTATTGACGAGTTCCGTTTCTTATGTGCTTTCAAACATGCCGCAAGGCAAGTAAGTTCTTATGCGTATATGTGTTCCTTTATTGGCTAATACTAAGTTTTGGGGACACCAGATTTTGGTGATCCGGCCATTTTATCCACTGGACCAATCAGGGCGAGCCTTACGTCCGGGTTAGGTCACACTGCGTTAGGTTGGTTAGTTATTTTCCACGTCACCGACTTTCGGCTAATCAGGGGTAAAGAAAGACTGGTATCCTCGAAACTTAATGTTTGCCCTTTCATTTTATTTTTTCTGTTCCTTTAATTGTATTCATGGATTTGTTCATTAGTTTTATTTTTTCATAAAAGATTAAATCAGTAAATTTAACCAGGTATTTAACCTAACCAGGTATTCAATTAGTCGTTCATTAAATAATTTTCACGTAGGTTTCGATTAATTTTAATCAACTTTTACCGAATAAACATATACTGTTATATGCGCTATAGCAAATTTGATGGGGAGATAAGAGGATAGTACCCGTGATTTTTATTAATAAATGAAATGTGTATCTTCATGAAGTAAATATTGATGAAATTGCTACAAAGGAGTGTACTGTAACAAAAATTCTTTGTGTAATGATAGATAAGACTTTGCACTGGAGTGATCATGTAAATTATATCGCCAAAAAGATTTCAAGGAGCGTTGCTATAATGTTTAAGCAGAGAAATGTAGTCCCTAAATAGGTTTTATTAACTCTGTATCATACTCTTTATCATACATACTGCATCATCCAACCTGACTGAGATATTCCCACTCTGTTGTGGACTTAAGTGCGTATTTACGCCAGCAGACAAGTCAGGCGTAACATCAAATGAATAAATGTTAAATTCTTTCTGCGTTGCACCAAACTCAAGCTCGTCACAGGCACCTGTATTATGAGCCAGACTACTATAAGCTCTCGCGCAGAGCGAGAACACAGCGTCTGATGAGTAGTCCGTATTCGTAGTCCCTCACAATGCAACGCCATTTACATAGAGAGTAATATTTTTAAGGCCGAAATTCTCGAATTTAAAGGCATTCTTTTTATATTTTCCATTCATCGAGGCGTGGTCCTGCATTCCAATTAATATCCTTTTAGGTAGGACCCCAAGGGCCACGTTTTCTAGTTGTTTCGAGCCCAACCCGGCGGGAACGGTGTATAGTTTGATCTGTACCCTGTTAATTGGGTATTTTACTGTGGCGTGTATTAAGTCTTTCTCAATCTCTATTTGTTTTGGCGAACTTAATTCACACGGCGTATACACAAATACGCCTGCATTATGTGAATCACAACGGGTTTCACGCCCTCTTCTTGGTCAGACCCCAGATTTATGCAGATCTCAGGACTCGTGTGGTTGAGCTTCAACTTCATATCCACCCCGTTCATAAGCAGTTTCTCCTGGAATGTGAAGTCTGTATGAAGACGTCCAAAACAATCGTATATCTTTTTTTTAGAATTTTTAAATTTATCCTTTATACCGCTTTCATCTTTAGTCTGATAAAAGCCCTCGGCGGTTAAAAAAAGTCCTTCGCTTCTTTTGAAAAGTTGAGGACATTTTTTAGACAGGATTGTAGGTGGTAGTCCCAGTTCCCGCGGAGATGTTAAACTGATTTAAATGCACCTCACACTGGCTGAATATGGAGTGTAAAAAGTTGGTTTCAAGGGTACGCTGAGTAACTATCATCGCAGTCCGTTCCATCTGAATGGGCTATATGCAGTTTAGCGTACATGTGCATGCAGCTCGGGTCAAAAAAGTAAGGGCCTGAGTTGGGTATCACGAATTCTATAGGGGCACTCGGCGAACTAATTGTGTTTAATGGGTTAATTGTAATACAGTCGCTATGCTCAATAGAGGCCTGAGTGGGGGGCATATCAAAGAGGGACAGTTCCGATTTACAGCATTGTGAACTACACGGATGGATGAAACGCGCCATGACGAGTCAGAAATAGTGCTACCTCTCTCGACAACTAGTAATCAGCCTATGATTCGTGAGAGTACTGTCCTCAGCTTATATCAGTTAAAAAAATGATCAACCATAGGTTTCATGCGCTAAGAGCACTTCTTTTTTTTCCTTTTACGTTTAGCGCCAGTGATGGTAACCCCTTCTTCTTAGCAGATCTCTTCTTTCCGTCACTACGCATTTTTCTCTTTGCTTCTTTAATGATTTCGTCCCGTGTACGTTTTAAATGTTTTTTTTAGAGCTTCTTTAGGCTTAGTTCCACTCATTATGTCTTCTGCCGCGTTTAAACCTGTTTGTAACGCCTTCTTCTCTCGGTACCTGGCACCCCTCTTCGAAGTGGGACAGCGGTGCGTAGTATGGATGAAAAAATGGATCCAAGCCCACTCCCACGCTGGTATCTCACTCCTCGATAGACTGTGAATGGCCTTCGGGTCATTATAAACGACGAAATGTAGCTTCACTGTTAAGCTCCCATCACCGAATGGGAAATTTTTTCCCTCAATCGTTCTTATATATAGCGAGATGTTGGTTAATAGATTAGTCGCAACATTCACATAATGGGGCTTGTCATATGTAATGCTCAAACTTTTCCCTCTATGGTTGGGGATGTGTGCAGTGCGCAGCAGGCGTGCCTGGGTGTCCCCAACAAATTGATGCTCTACGATATTGCTGTAAATATAGCACATGTCTGGAGGTGAAGAGTTTCACCCATTTTTTCCATCTTCAATTGATACATTAAGCTGGACATGTCATGCTGTGCCTCGTGAAAGGTATCTCTTTGGAGAGCTGCGCTATATTGGCTCTCGGCCACAATTGTGAACAGCTCTTTATGTTTAATATTTCTAGTAAGCGTTGATTTTAACTTCAATGTGTATGCAGGCGTGTCTATGTTTACGACTTCAAAAAGTAAATCGTATGATAGATACGCATTTTCAAGACTCTTGCTTAACCCCGTCACAATGTTTATGGCTGTATCATAATGGGCGATTCCTAGCGAAACATTTGTGCGATAGTACTGTACCTCACCGAACAGTACAGATTGCATAGTATCGTCTTAGGTTGTCTAATTTTTCGCACTCATCGATTCTTCTAAGGATCTGGAATATGATTTGTTCATTTTCAAGAGTTAAAAATTTGGAGATTAAGTGGAGTTCACATAAACCACCTCATACGAATCACGCTCCAACTCAATGGGTCCGTGGAGTTCTGTCACAAAGTTGGCCAGGGTGTTGTTAGGATGTACAGAGAGAGAAGAGGAGGACGGGAATGTGACATAAAAGTGGGTAGGCGCCATGTTGCCTACTATTTAAGCTTCATTATTGCAGCAGCTTTATATAGGTGTTGAAGCTTTCTGGGTAACACAGCCATTTCATCAGGAACATTTTTCTCTTTCCTGAACCTTTGCTGCCTAAAGTTTTTCAATTTTAAGCACACTTTTTCCTAAATTAAATGTCACTTTCTGCAACTCCTCGCGGTAAAAGCCTTTAGCGATCTCTTCCTCATTCAAATCTTCAACATAATACATCATTATCTCACCTTTAGGTCTCATAGCACGAACTTTAAACATCTCACGTGTCCATCCTTGCTCAAAACTCTTCGCGAATTTATTTCCCAAACGTGATAGCCTTACATAATCATTGATTTTGAAATGTGTAGTGTGGTGGCGGTGCTCCATCTCTTCTCACCTCTGTGCACGTACCTCTTTCTAAAACTTCGTTAGGTATTGTGCCAATCGTACGGTGATGTACACGGTTGTATGATGATGCCATTGACCCGAGAACGTTTATATCTGTATGTGTTTTTATGTGTAAAATAGCGATGCATGCTTTCCTTTATGGTACGTTGAACTCTTTCAGCTAAAGAGGCCTTATGTATAGAACTGCTAGTGTAGTAACAGATATTAAACTCTATCAGCATGTTCTGAAAAGCGCAACCTATAAATTCTTTCCCCATATCTGTACAAAACTAGCCAGGAACCCTTTCTTCTTTTAACAACAACGTTTAGGTCGCATTAGCAACTGTTTCAGGCGATTTATTTTTCAGTGGAATTATCAACAGATATCTAGAGAATACACGTATTATGAATAGGATGTAGCTGCATCCGTCATTATACACTGAATATCTTTACATATCTGTTAAATCCGCGGTTGTCTTAGCCGTTTTAAACCTTTTTCTCACCGGTTTATAAAGTGTATAAGCATCCTGCTCCCTCAAAAACCGCTCATCACGTTTTTTCCCTATTCCATAAACACGTCTGTACAGTCTATTAACGACACCACAGGAGGCGGGGTTAGAAATGTCATAATACCGTTTAGTTAATGTGTTAGCCATTTGCGTATTTTAGAGACACGTGGACAAGTTTGGCCGTTTGTTCTCTTCTTTCTTTTCTTCATTATATTAATCTAGTCAGTAAAGGACCCAAAACTGAAAATAAGATGGGAAGGAATGATCTTCCTCTTTGTACAATAATTCGCTTTTTCTTACTCACAGTTTGACTTTTATGAGCGAGCGCTCGTACTATTTTCTTGTAACGACGTAAGCGAACCTTCTGAGGGGGTTTCATTGGCAAATTACATTTTATAACATTAAAACAGATTTCACACATGCATTTTAAAAAGTCGGAGTCGATATTTTTAACAAACATCTGCTCCAGTGTCCGGGGCAATCGTTGATAGATTTTTATTAATTCACGATATTTCTTCAGCCTATTTGTCATTCTGGAATATACTCCGTTTCAGGTTCGCTTGGGAATATATTCGTTCTTAGAAGCATCCTAAACGTGTTTCATGGGTGAAGGTCACAAAGCAAATATCCATAACGCTGGCTTGTGGCTTCTTTATAAACCTCCAAAAACTCTTACGTTGATTCGGGAACATTTGATTGGCTAATAACCCAATTTGTGACACATCTCTACGTTGTGCGAATAAGACTAGATATTTTGTGTTTCGCGACACAGCGCGCATTTATCTATTTTTGAAAAATAGATTCTGGTTGATGAAGAATACGCTTATGTTATGATGGTGGGAGAACACTGTAAATGTCTTGGTAAACGTTTTATCCATTTCCAACATGAGATCGTCAATTACAATAATTGAATGATCATTACCTTTTAACGAATTAACGTCATATACACCTTTGTGGAACAAAATTTCATCTTGGTACTCGTTGAACACTGATTGATACGTCGAATAGCACCATATTACTTTATGCACAAATTTTCAGAACATCTCCCCCTTATCTTTAATGATTTTAAGCATAAATACAGTTTTTCCACATCCTGTAGGGCTATATATAATACATGTGGAGGGGCTTGTCAACCTGAATTTTTCTACAGATTCCATCTCTAACACGTCACACACCAAAGTGGGTAATTTACAAAATATTACAAATTTTGAGTGCTGTTCCTTATATTTTGTTTTTCTTCTTCCACAGAACCGTGAATGACGACGATGTACTGCCCCCCATCATCGATATCACAAAAGAACCCGATGACCGTCCAGCTACAGAACCCTTCCCCGCTGACGAACCCTCACCAGCGACACCTGTAGCATGCGACAGTTCAAAGCGGAAGCATGATGAAGAGCCCTCCACATCAGGTATAAAGCGTGCCAGGAATGCTCCGATTGTTAGACCCCCAGTAATAGAGCCGCAACCTTCTACGTCTTACGACACAAACCTCCGCAATAGTACCTTCCTCAAATATGCCCCATTGTTCAGTTCCTGTTAGTTCCTCCACAGCAGCTTCTCATAGTGTGGAGGATGGTATAACATTCGACTTGGTGCGCACCGCTACCCCTGCCCCTGCCCTGACTAGAAATCGGTACGTGGTCAGGGTCGACCCTGGATCCCTGTATACCAACGGACTGCGGCGCGTAGTTGAACGTATTGTGGAGTTTGCTCTTCAGACGTGCGACAACGTGAAGTCCGGACGAGGTTATCCTTCTGGTTTGGGTCAGATGAAGGGGACGATTTTTGGGTAATAATACCGTTCAGACGTTTGGCTGCTGAAGACAGAATATATCTTCGGCCGTATAATGCAAGCCTCTCAATGTGGTACATCCTTCAAAATGGACAACTTCATGGTAGATATTGACAGCGTATTCCGGGTTGCAGGTCATAGTGCCACACCTTATACTCTTAATTTCAATTCTCCGGTTATTTACAGAAAGCATTTAAACGTCGATCGTGGTTGCAGTTTTATAGCAATAGTCTTAGCTCATATTTTCACTGTGCTAAATACATGGACGCAAAAAATTTGGTTGCCTACCGTTGTGCAGCGTGCCCGTAAACTGGCTTCAGATTGTAAGCTTGGGTTTGAGTGTAATATGAGTTCTGAAGAACTGAGAATGGCCAAGCAGGAAATGAATCCACGTATAATCGTATTTGGAATGGATGATCGTCGTAGGAATGTGTATGTTTTTAAATGCAGCGTTAGAGATCGTACAAGACCTCTACTTATTTTAGGATTGTCAGGGACATCGTATCTCCCCATCCGTAACATAAGAGCTCTCTACGCCAGTTATGATAAAAGTCGAAAATATGGAAGGCATCATGAATTGTGTAAGGGATGTCTCGAATTTGCTGATGATTTGGTGAAACATTGTAAGGATTGCTACATGGTATGTGAGCAGTGTGAAAGCCCCAAATGTGAAAGTCGTATTGTTGAAACCGAGAAGAGGGAATGTAATGTGTGTAGACGTACATTTTTCAATAATAAATGCTTTGAACTCCATAAGTCAAATGGCACTTACAGGAAAATGAGGATTTGTAAGTGCGGTATGTTCCACATTTTGTATAATTGAGGGAATTTCAACTATAAATGCGATGAAATTCACTGTTCTACATGTCATGAAAAATATAAGGCGGATGGAGTGAAGCATGTATGTTATATGAAAGATGCTAAGCCTAAAATTAGGCCTTGTATAACCGTGTGCTACGATATAGAAACTTACACAAACGCTGAAACCAAAGAGGTTATTCCACATTTACTCGCAAGTCAGACTATCTGTGATGAGTGTATGGAGATCGAGTGTGATGAGTGCCACAAATGTGGAAAACAGACAAACGTTTTTAAAACGAATGCACACGACAGCCCTGTGAAACTCTTTGTATCCTACATTGTCAAAGTAGCAGGCAAATTAAAAAAAATGACTGTATATTCTTGCGAACAACGGGGCGAAATTTTACACACAGTTCCTTTATAAGGAACTGCTTGAACACGAGTCGTCTGTGATGTTTACAGGTGATCCCTTGAAAAGAGGCAACAAACTAATACAGATGCAGATAAGAGGTAATGTATAATTTAAAGACACCCTGCTGTTCACACTTTGTAAATTATCAAATCTACCCAAGGTCATGGGCGTAGCCGCTGAAGTTTCAAAAGGGTATTTCCCTTACACATTCCTCACTAAAGAAACTTTGAATTACGTAGGACTACCTCCATCCAAACATTACTTTAACTACACCAACATGAGTGATAGTAAGCGTGAAGATATTGACCGCTATTACAACAGTTTTAATGAAGCTAATCCATAAAATATAGCCAGTTGACTTAGAAGGCGTAAATGGCTTGTTCAGGTGTACTTTATTAGGGTTGAGTTGCCAGATTGCGCAATTTATTTAATTAAAGCATATATTCTGGCTTAACCAACCATTTGACGTAGAATACCTAGAAGGCAGATGTGCGTATATATATATATATATATATATATATTTGTTTTTTTTTTTCAACTGCCAGATTGCGCTATCCAGATATTTTTGACAGTTGGCTTAGAAATCCGTCAGCCGTTTTAGAAGTCAGCCATTTCATATAATTAAATGTCGTTTACAAACAAAAGAATTAAATAAAACACCATTACATCATTCTGTTTATTCAGACGAAATAATGGGTTCAATTTCAGGAAATATATAGAAAATAAATATACACGAGAGAGAGAGAGAGTTGTTTTTAATTATTGTCCCGTCCTCTGTTTCCTTCGCGGTAATATATATATACATTCAACTGCAATGACCACGCAGTATATTAATGTATAGAAACGACGTAAATATTGAGGAGCGTTCTCTACACGAGGAAGAGAAATAACGAACAAATGAAAAATGAAGTCCCCGCCCGGGAAGATGTACATATTCACGATTTGCGAGGGTGCCCTCTTAGGGCATTGGTTTCTGCCCTATGTAGGAGAATCACGACTTCTGACTATTGTGTGCCCTGTGGTGTAGTGGTTAGCATATCTGACCGGCAATCGGAAGATCCTGGGTTCGTTTCCCGGGCGGGGACTTCATTTTTCATTTGTTCGTTATTTCTCTTCCTCGTGTGCAGAACGCTCCTCAATATTTACGTCGTTTCTATACATTAATATACTGCGTGGTCATTGCAGTTGAATGTACATATTCACGATTTGCGAGGGTGCCCTCTTAGGGCATTGGTTTCTGCCCTATGTAGGAGAATCACGACTTCTGACTATTGTGTGCCCTGTGGTGTAGTGGTTAGCATATCTGACCGGCAATCGGAAGATCCTGGGTTCGTTTCCCGGGCGGGGACTTCATTTTTCATTTGTTCGTTATTTCTCTTCCTCGTGTGCAGAACGCTCCTCAATATTTACGTCGTTTCTATATATATATATATATATATATATATATATATATATGGTGTGGCTTTAATTGTATATTTCTCGATAATTTAAAAATTTAAAGAAAGTTCTACAGATAGGATTCGAGAAATAATAAAAACTTTTAAGAATTATCTGCAGGCTCGAGACCCGTTGCAGGCAGACGATGCGTAGCACACCCAGCTAATCTTCCTTTTGAGCTGTAAATTAGTGTACTCGTTTTTAATTATTGTCCCGTTCTCTGTTTCCTTCGCGGTTATTTCGTCGAAGGATATATACATATATATATACAGGGTGTCCGAGAATTATCTGTACAATTTTTGGCTGTTATTAAAAGTCAACCATGAAGTGTAGAAATTCCAGTGTTGTTCCATTTTACAGAGAATCTCATTAGGTATTTTCTGATACCAAGTTTTGACAAGTTTTTTAGAAATTCCAGTGTGTCCGAACATTATCTGTACAATTTCATCTATTAATAAAATTCTTGATAACACACGTAAAATTCTTAAACAAGATTATTTAGAATCTGTATTTTCAAAAGTTTCTTTTATTAAAGTAACGTTGTTACAAACATTCGATATGTGCACCATTAGTGATTCGCAAAACATCCAATCGATACTCCAAATGTTGCCATGTACGCTGCAGCATATCCACATCAATTCGCTCAATAGCAGCTGTGATTCTTGCTTTTAAATCATCAATGTCTGTCACCCGCGTACATTTCTAAAAAACTTGTCAAAACGTGGTATCAGAAAAAAATTAATGAGATTCTCTGTAAAATGGGACAACACTGGAATTTCTACACTTCATGGTTGACTTTTAATAACAGCCAAAAATTGTACAGATAATTCTCGGACACCCTGTATATATATATATATATATATATATATATATATATATATATATATATGTATATATATATATATATGTATATATGATGTGGTTTTAATTGTACATTTCTTGATAATTCAAAAATTCTAGAAAGTTCTACAGATAGGGTTTTAAAATTACCAAAACTTTTAAGATTACCTGATGCTTACTTTTCAAACCTGTCAGTATATCGTGAAAGGATATCTGCCAGAGGTCGAGGCTCGGTCTCTATTCATATATATATATATATATATATATATATATATATATATATAGGGTGCCCCATAAGTCCGGCATCATAGGAAAAATAATAAAAAAGGCAAAACAAAAGCTTTTATTTACAGAACGTGCTCAATATGTCCACCATTGTTTTCAATACACAAATTCAGACGTGATACCCAGTCAGCAAGCACACGGTGAATGATGTCAGGAGTAATGGTGTTACATGCCCCAATAATGCGCTGCCGCAAATGTTCAACACTCCTAATTTTCTCTGCCTATACCAGCGCTTTCAAGTGGCCCCAGAGATAAATATCTAGTGGCGTGAGATCCGGGCTTCTAGCTGACCATTCCACAGGCCCTCGACGTCCTATCCAATGACCAGGGAATTGTTGGTACAGGTATTCCCTTACTTGGGTGCTGTAATGTGCAGGAGCGCCGTCTTGCTGGAACTATGTTGGGAAATTTCCTTCTTCGTTCAAGACACTGGGAAATGCTTCTTCCTTGAGCATACGTAGGTAGGTGCCTCCAGTGACATGTTCATCGAAAAAGGGGGCCTATGATGCGATCCTTCCAAATGCCACCATACCATCACCCGAGATGCACCTTGTTCCTTTGAAGAGGTATACCAGTGAGGGTTGTTTTGAGACCAGTAGCGGGTGTTCTGTCGATTTACCTCACCATTTCCATAAAAAACAGCCTTGTCACTGAACAGAATGTTGGACGGGAAATTGGCATCCCGAGCATAAGAAAAATATGAATTAATGTTTGTAGAAATAGAAAAATATGAATTTCTCCTATGATGCCGGACTTATGGGACACCCTGTATATATATATATATGTTCCTCTGTATATATTTTGGCGAAAAACAATAAGTTTTTAATTATTCCCCTTTGCAAGGGTCCTAATCGGGATTTTCCATTATTGTATCTCTTTAATTAAACTAATTTAATTTTACTTATCTTTATTTGATTCAACATGAACTAATAATGTTAACTTCTCATTAAAGGAACGAAACGGAACTCAAACGTGTTATAGCTACTTTTCGTTTTGATCAAAGGGGAATAAATGATATGGATGCTTTAACGCACAACCAAACCAGCGACCTGAACACAGAGGTCGAGGTATTGGTTCACATCCGGTTCAACGAATGCCAGGTCATCGACGAAGTGATATAAGTATTTCTTGGGGTTAAGAACGAAACACGTATTTTCATTTAATTTACTAAGTGGTAGACAACATGTGCAAAGAGGAACCAGCGTCCATTAAATAAGTTTTAATGGCGACAAATACGCCGTTACACAATATAGATACAAACCTTTACACAATACAACGGGTGCTAACATATTGGAACTTTTTTATTTGCCTGCATACCGTTTTAAAATTCATTTCAGCGTCGCACAAATCGAATGTGCATGAGAAATGAAAGGCAATACATGCCGCACGTGTTGCTAAAATATCCTTGAAAGCGGTATGGATTCCAGACAATCTCAGGTACATGTATCTGCTCGATGAATTGTATAACCACATGGCCATTCCAGGGCTGAGTGCCGAGTGATTCAAAATAGTACATTCTTTCCCTATTTTTAAATTAGATTGCAAACCAATGAATCCCCTCACCCCCCACAATGTCGGTGTTCACGATAATCCCGTACCATTTTCTCGTAGTTGGCAATTTCAATATCTCAGTTTTCGCAAACACGCCGATAAATTTGGAGAGTATGATTCGATCACTTTTCATTACTCTCTGGAGTGTATTCGCGTCCATTTTAAAAGTGTGTGAACACGTTCCTGAAACGGTCAACTTCTATCAGAGCTTGTGATTCGAGGTACACGAGTACACTAATAGGCGCGTGTATAGGGTTGGCAAATTCCAACCTGACTGAGATATTCCCAATCTATTGTGGACTTAAATGCATATTTTTACTAGCAGAAAAGTTAGGGGTAATATCAAATGAATATATTTTAAATTCTTCGACAAACTTTCTGCGTTACGCAAAACCCAAGTTCATCACAGGCACCTGCATTATGAGCCAGACTACTATAAGCTCTCGCGCAGAGCGGGAACACAGCGTCTGATGAGTAATCAGCAATCATAATCCCTCCCAACGCGATGCCATTTACGTATAGTTATATTTTTAAAGCCGAAATTCTCGAATTTAAAGGCACTCTTTATATATTTTCCATTCGTCGAGGCGTGGTCCTGCATTCCAATTAATATCGTTTTGGGTAGAACTCCAAGGGCCACGTTTTCTAGTTGTTTCGAGGCCAACCCGGCGGGGACCGTGTATAGTTTGATCTGTAAATTAGCAAAGCTACCCAAGGTCATGGGCTTAGCCGCTGAAGTTTCAAAAGGGTATTTCCCTTACACATTCCTCACTAGCGAAACTTTGAATAGGACTACCTCCACCCAAACATTACTTTAACTACACCAACATGAGTGATAGTGAGCGTGAAGATATTGAACGCTACTGCAACAGTTTTAATGAAGCTAATCCATAAAATATAGTCGATGAATGTGAAAGTTATTGCGTGAATGACGTAAGTGTGCATAGAGTATGCTTTCAAGCCTTTAGAAGGATGTACATAACCCGTTTCAAATGCGATCCGTTTGAAGTTGCAACCACGATCGCCACATTATATTTTACAGTGTTGAAGAATAAATTCTTGCCTAAACACACCTTAGCCATCATCCACAGAAAAAAACCCGCAGTTATACACACAAGGCTATTTACTGGCTCATACACCTACATCAACAGACCGGAGTATACATAAAACAAACCCGCAACACGGGTGAAGAACCCGTTAAGGTCAATGGTCGTGTGTTTTGAGTTGACGGCCTAAGTGAGGATCCAGTCACTGGTGAGAAGACTGTTTATTCCTTTAACGGCTGATGGTGGCATGGATGCCAGCGCGATAAATGTGCCGTCACAGGGGACCTCTATTGATGATCCTCTGCCGACATCCTCGCATGGACCCCTAACCGTGATCAACTTATAGGCTCCCAGTTCACTCACGAAATTGTGTGGGAGCATGAGTATGATGCACGGATGGAAAGAGTTGTCCAGTACCGTGAAGAAGTGAGGGCGATTAAACGATCAATGGTGTTGGACCCCCTCACATGCGGTGACAGCTTGTTTGGAGGGCGCACAAACCCATTCAAGCTATACTTTCCGCCTATGGAAGGCGTGAAACTCCACTACTACGACTTCTGCTCTTTATACCCCTGCGTGATGAAGAACAATCTGTACCCCGTAGGTGCGCCTGAAAAAAGGTGGGTTCCACCATACAAACCATCGAGGTGTTTTCATCTAACTTGAATGAGCGCTACTTTGGACTCTCTTTCGTAGACGTGCTCCGCCCTCGCGATTTATGGATGCCAATCTTACCCGTCGTTATAGATTACAAACTCATATTTCCCCTGTGCGTGAAGTGCGCAGAGAAGAACAGCGGTGATTGTAACTATACAACCAACCAGCGTAAGATCAGAGGTGTATATACAAGCCCTGAGCTGACCCTAGCCGTTCGCCATGGGTATAGAATATTGAATATACATGAGGTGTGGGGGTTTCAGAAGCTACCCAACCTTTTCACACCATATATAAACGCTTTTTTGAAGGAAAAAGTATAAGCATCAAGATATCCGCGAGGGGTTGATACCGAAGATGAAAAAACGGCTTATATTCAGCGTTACCGTTCCCATGAAGGCATACAGCTTCACCGATTCCAAATTGTTAAAAATCCTGGCAAGCGCTTTAGTGCAAAGTTGTGTCTAAACAGTCCTGAGAGAAATTTGCACAGAATTCCGGCAAAGGGAACGTTCATTTGGCACAAAGTTATTGCGAAGTCTGGGTTTATGCCAACGCTCCCGATAAAGAGGTTATGGAGACCGTGAATGTAGGTAATACTTACATAATAAAGTACAACTTCACCGAACTGGCTACAGATACCTCACGGACTACAAACATACCTGTAGCCATCTTCACAACGGCCTACGCCCGCATCAAACTTTGGGGGTCTACTACACTCTCTTCGACGGAGGGTGCTGTACACTGACACAGATAGCGTGATATTCACAGCGAGGGATGGTGAATACATACCTGCTATTGGGGAATTCTTCGGAGAGCTAACTGATGATATGAAGGACGAGTATGGTGATGGTGCATACGCAGACTCATTTGTATCAACAGGGCCAAAATCCTAACGGGTACGGGTGAGGGTAGGGGATGATATGAAGTATATCGTGAAGGCTAAGGGTATCACGCTTAACCAGGCAAACCGTCGAGTCATTAACTTTGAATCGTTGAAGGATCTAGTGTGCTTGGAAGATGAGGGTAACCAGCCACCCCAACTAACTGTGGGGACCCACAATTTTCGGGCGCAGAAACTGGGGGTGTGAAGAAACTTAGGGGCACGAAGTTATGCCGTAACACCTATAGGAGGCGTTACCAGGTGCCTGGTACCTATGATACCGTTCCCTTTGGTTACCTTAATCCTTGATTGTATTTATATACCTTAGGTTAACCTTTGGTTTGTATGTGTATTTTTAATGATATCTTTGTTTATCACGTATATTTGCTTCAACTAAGGTTTTATTTTCTCGTTTGCCTGCGTGCGTGTGTGTGTGTACAGTAAAAAGCTAAGCTCCGCCCACTGTAAGATCGGTCACGTGACTCCTGTCACTACCTGAGCATATCTGTATCCCTGCGTACTCGGTTGACTTCTGCATACCCTTCAGCTCAGACGTGTATTCCCCCGCGTAGACGAAAAATAGTAATGGCTACCTTTAATATTGTGTGTTCAACGTTTATGAAGTGGTATTCGGCAAAGTGCCAAGATGTGGTGGATACTGAAAAACTCCCTATTCCCCTCTCCTTTAATACTTTTAAGGCTACATTGAACCGTGCGAAGGACCAAGATGTTCAAATACTCTACGGGTATTCTGGCGAGGGCATTGTAGGATTTCGTAGTACAAATGATGAATTGAAGCATGTTGTAGACCTAACCTTTATAAAAGCTCACATATACCGCGAAGTAGAAGAAACAACACGTTCAGAAGATAAGCAACGGTTATGTATAGTGAGTATTCTTGACGAGTGGTGTGACAAGCGATATTAAGTCATGTTACATCATACCGAGTACTCGTACCCTACGGTTGAGAATGTAAATCTTGTCATCATGGAGAATCTTAAGTATTTTTACCACTATATTAACATATATCATGAGGTTTGCAGTGAGGTTGTGGCTAATGGGCTGTGTGAGTTTTTAACAAACTTTAGAGAAGAGTACCGCTTCTTAAAAAAAAAGGATAAATATGGGCATATGTTTCAATCAAATAGTGCACCAGATTGTGAAGATGTTCAATTTGTGGAAATGAACGTCTGGTGAGTGATAAAACATTAAAGTCGGTATTGTTTCATATAGCGGAAAAAATGTTTGTCCAGGGGCACAATTATTCGAACAAGCCTGTACACGCTTCAGCAGTTTATGGTGTGACTCGCTCCCCCCGGCGAGCCGCACACCCATGTACCTCACCCCTACGAAACACACGAGTTCGAACAAACCCGTACACGTTCCATTAGCGTGACTCACTCCGCCCGTCCAGCCATTCCGCTCACCTGTGGCTCATAGTCATCTCAGAGCTTGAACCGACTAGGCGTGCGAATACGATGGAACTTCCTTTGAGAAGCATTCTCAACGCCTTGTACGATGTCTCCGTGACGAAGCCGTTGCGCGTGTTCAGTCGTGAAACCGGCACCATTAACTACGTACTTGAAACGATTTGCAGGCAAGGAAGCTCTGGTAAACGCAATCATATTTAAGTGTTGAGGAGTTGAATAGTCTTCGTGGTACTTGAGAAGTAGGGAGAGGACCGTTCTAAAATACCTGCAGGTGTAGATACAAGAAGAGAACATATTAGTGATGCCCCCTCATATGCCGTAGTTTGCATGTTGTGTATAAATAACGATCAGCCATGCATTGATATACGGCTGATGTGGAAGAATGCATCCGATAATAACATTCTTGTCCCGACGCGAAACCGTTTCATCCTCGACAGAATGTTTGAAATCGTCGGATTCCGCAAGCTGAAGCTTATATTAGACGCTCGTGTTAGGGATATGATTTATTTTGAAACGGTTCATGAATACGCATACACTGCTCTGCTCGACAGATTTATCGAATGTAGGAATGAACAAGGCGAGAATGGTCTAGAGCTGGATGCATATTTAAAAGGTTTAGACTTTCGAAATATCCCGAACTTTTGTACAAAGCACTTGAGCGGTACAGGGCAGAGCTTGCCTACACTGTTCATCCTGAAGAGCTGTATCTCTATATAACGAGCAGCTGTCGTTACGACTTGGAAGATTATTTCGATTGCCGCTATGCAGAGTGAAGAAGAGTTCACGACTGAAAAGCTCTGGACGGTAAGAAAAAACCCTCGGATGGAAAGTAGTGTTTATAAACTTGTATTTAATAATGACGTGATAGCTAACGATGCCCTCGCATAAAAATAGTATCGAACGTTATGAAAGTCATATATGTCGAGTATAGGTATCCGTATAACTTTAGCGGTGAAGTGCTGCTTGGACGGTTTTTCGTGTAGTGCAAAGTAATAACAAAGTGAATGTAGACTCGACTGCGTGTGAGTTTAGCGTTTTGCGCCGTAGAACATAAAGTATTTTGATGTATATTATTTATTTAATTATTTAATTGTGTGTATATATATATATATATATGAAAATATATTTATAACTTCACTCTAAAAGGCAAAGTGTAAAACCCGGGCAGATTTCCAGTATAAATTTGTATTTTTATAATTCATTTGATCTTGTGCTAAAAATCGATATTTTTCCTTACAAATCTGTGTGCCTCTTTGTTAATCCTCTCATTTTTAATTTTTAATTTTTATTTTTACTTCTCCGTTTATTGCATATATGTATGTGTGTAGATATGTATGTATATATATATATATATGTTTGTGGGTATGTATGTTATTTATTTTATTTTTTTTCTGTAACCTATATATAGGCCGTAACCTTTTATGTACTTCAGTGTTCCTGAGGATGTCATTAGACGAAAGCGCTTGAGCACCTTTTTGTGTTTCCTTTCCTTCGTGGTTTTATTCATCATATATATATATATTATTATATATATATATATTTCCTGTACTAATATGCAATTGCTTATACGTTTCATATATTATTATTTTCAATATATTTAATTATTTAATATAACTGCAATTGCTTATACGTTTCATATATTATTATTTTCAACATATTTAATTATTTAATATAACTGTGTATATATATATTGATGGTTATATTACAACGTTTTGTATATTATTGATTATATATTTCTCGTTCGTATTTCTTCTATTATTATTTTTTGATCATATATATTCCATTGTATATTTATTTTGATTATATATCCATCGTTCATATTTCTTATTCTATTATTATTTTTGATCATATATATTCCACTGTGTATTTATTTTCTATATATTTCGTGAAATTCAATCCATTAATTCTTCTAAATAAACAGAATTATGTAATGGTGTTTTATTTAATTCTTTTGGTTGTACACGACATTTAACTACAGCAAATGGCTGCCTTCTAAAACGGATTTTTAAACTAACTGCCAAATATATCTGGATAGCACAATCTGGCAACCCTAGTAATGTGCACCTGAACAAGCCAGTTACGCCTTGTAAGTCAACTGGCTGGTTAAGTCAGAATATATGCTTTAATTAAATAAATAGCGCAATCTGGCAGCTCAGCCAGATAAGCCAACTGGCTGATTAAGGCAGCTGGCTGATTAGGAACATATTAAGACAACTGCCGCTCGGCTGAGGTCTTAATATGCGCTTGGCTCTTCCCAGGCGAACACCTCTCTTCCTCTCTCTCTTTCTCTCTTTCTCTTTGGGAATAACTCCGCCTCCAAATTGCATAACCCTTGTTGCTCTTGCAACATTACCCCTCCCCCTTTGCTGCATAGCATCTTGCAACATCCCCCTCCCCCTTTGTTGTACAGCATCATCTTGCAACATCCCCTCCCCCTTTGTTGCATAGCTTATGCAACATTTTCAATTGCATTGCACTCTCTCCTTTTGCGCCCATACTACTAACGTTCTTCATTAGCATTAGCATTCCTGATATTGTTAGTTTGCAGTTGTGGTATTTTTTCTTGGACATGATCCGTTAAACTAATTTCAATTGGATGTTTTCTCAGTTTTCTTTACCTCATTTATATTATTATCGGCGTTCCCAGTCTTTTCGTGGTGCAATATTTGCGAGTTTTATGCGTTCCTTCCTTTATCTGCATGCCTTAATATCCCTTCTTTTTCAATACTGTTCTCTTTCGACATAAATTATAAAAAAAATGTAACCAAACATCAAAAGTTAAGGAATAAAAGGAAAAATTCTATTATTAATGCGTCACAAACTAGTATTATTGGATTTTTCTTTAATATGACTAAGACATTAGAATTTCATTTTGGATATATTATGATTTATGAGACTACTCCAATATTCTACTGAAAGTTCGAATGAAAATTATATTTACTAAATATGTTTACAGTATATATATATATATGCATGTGTATGAATGCAACTTTTTACCATTTGTATTAATCATGCAAATTGTTCGTATAAATAAAGAAAAATTAAAAAAATATCCTAATGAATATCTATTCCCATTTTACTATGAAACGTCAAACACTAAATCGTGTTCGCTCTTTATTTGTTAGCTACTTTTTTTGTTACATCATTCCGGGCTAACGACATCTGATCGATTTAACATAAAATCGACAAGTTACTGTGGGTTAGGTTAAGTTAGGTTAAGTTAGGTTAGTTACGCTAAGTTAGTTTACGCCAGGTTAGTTTACGCCACGCTCAGTTACGTTGTTAGTTTTTTGAGTGTCGATATTATGTCTTGTCGACCAAATAGATATATAGGACAGGTCCGATCAATCAGTTTTCCCTTTCTTTGGTATGCTATATTGATAACTGGCATGAAACTAGAACCAAACTTAAAGCTCATTTAAGGATAATATAATAACTGAAACCCAGAGGTACATGAGAAAGGATATTAGTATAAAATTTATTCTGGATCTTCTCTTCCATTATTTAGTTGGTTTATTTGTTTTTCCTTCTCCCGCTTATTTCTTCTGTTGTACAATTCTAATTTTAGTACAGCGGTTTAAAATCAATTTTACATCCAAATAAATTTAAAAAAATTCTGACAAAAATATCTCTAAATTTCCCAGAAAAAATCATCAAAACTGCGCTGAATTTTCAGACGGTTGACTGAAACAGCGCATTAAGGCAATGATAGTTGAGGATTACTTTGTAATTAAGAACAATTCTTCAGTGAATAAGTAATTAAGAGCACCAAAGAACAGTGAAGGTAAGCGGGGAAACCCCTTGCTTTTCTTTTTAATTAGAGAACATGAAGAGTAGCTAAGAAACGGTTGAGCAGCATGCAGCAGTAAATTATTTCTAGGTACTCGTAATATTCCATGTGAACTTGTAATGAAAGCAAACTTTTCGGACATAATAATAGGATGATTAGTCTTCAAACTTTGGTCTTTATTCCGTGACAGGAAATGGTTAATTATTAGTTTATTAACACGAAACTCAAGTTCACGTTTGTTATACAGTTACTTCCTTCCCTTCAGGCGTCATTATATATAAGTGTGTGTGTGTGTGTGGTGAATAAGTAATGTTTGTGTAGTGTTAATAATGTTCATCCCAAACAGAAGAAGAAAATGTCTATGGCAAAATAAATCTACAACTTAAATCTAAAACGAGAAAAATTAGTACATGCAAAATATTAAACAAAACTGAAAGCCATAATTTTGATGTTATGATATTCACACTTAAAAACAGTTTACGTACAAAACCTTACTTCATCACATTCAGAAAAAAAATAATTAAATTTAAAAAAAAAAAATTGCCTGTTACGCTGAATATGTAAGCTTGTTTTGTTGGTGCCCCTATGGATAAAATCTTTCTATCATATCGTGTCCAAAGCGGATATTAAATACATGCCATTTATTCAAGCATAAGTGCCGTACCAGCACTATTGTATAGATAAAGTATACGACATTCATACAGTGATACCTACTCATTAATCGAAGTGTTAACTTTTTTCGCCAAAAATGGCAAATTGGTTCAATATATATTAATATTCAAAATCGTCCAAGTTTAAAGTAATTTCAAAACTTTGAAAAGAAAACTGAATTATTTTATAAAATATTATTATCTAATTTTCACTACATTAAATTATTTGTTTACATTCATTCTATATACAGGGTGTACATAAAGTCAGGATCTATTTTTGTGAAATAATTATTTTTTCTATTTTTCTTTTCAGAAGCCCTTAGAATGAATACAGAAGAGCGTGTGGCAATAGTAATTTGGCGAATCGAGGGAAAGAAATACAATGACATCAGAGAGAAGTTTAGAACGAGATTTCATAAGCCGGGCCAATAGACAAGACAATACGAAAATTGGTGAACAAATTTAAACGAACGGGATCTGTAAATGATGAAGCAAGATCAGGACGACCGTGTATGTCAGATCTTACCGTAATGCAGTACGCGGAATTATCACTGAGGAGCCACGTACGTCCGTTCGTGCTGCATCACACAGACTCGGCCTCCGACGTCATCTGTGCACAAAATTCTGAAAGTTAATTTGCAGAAGAAAAGCTATCATTTGCAGGTTTTACATGATTTACATGAGGAAGATTTCCCTCGACGAAGTGCTGTGTGTGCTGATCTCGTATAACAAATCTGGAGTGATAATTTAATGGACAACATTCTCTTTAGTGATGAAGCCACTTTCCATACGTGTGGAAAAGTAAATCGCCATAACTGTCGAATTTGGGCAGATGAAAGACCGAATGATTTCGTCCAAAATTGGGAAAGAGACTCACCTAAAGTTAATGTCTGGATGGGTTGAACAAAATCTAAGGTTTATGGTCCTTTTTTCTTTGCTGAAGCTTCAGTTACGGGGCTTATTTATCTGGACATGTTGCAGCAATTCCTTGAACCTCAGCTGATTGGGGATAGGATTGTTAGTACCGTCGTCTATCAACATGATGGTGCTCCTTGTCACTATGCCAAAATTGTTCAGGATTATCTAAATGGACGTTTTCCAAATCGCTGGATCGGACGCGGAAGCAACAGACCTTGGCCAGCGAGATCACCAGATTTAACCCCTTTAGATTTCTTTGCATGGGGCTTTATCAAATCGCACGTCTATCAGACGAAGATTACGAGTCTTGAAAACTTACGTACACGTGTACGAACTGCTGCAGATAACATAACCCCGCAAATGCTCCAGAATGTGTTTAGAAATGCTGCGGAACGATTTGAGCTGTGCAGGAATACTGATGGGCGTCACGTCGAATCCTACTCTTAATTATTTAATAAATGTTACCACTTTATCATTTTATGATTGAATTCCATATAATTTCCAAGTGCTTCACAAACATAGATCCTGACTATATACACCCTGCATTTTTTAATACAAAAATAACTAAACTATTTGTACACATACAATATGCTCCTCGTGGTACAGTGGTCAGCATCACTGACTACGAATCCATAGTCTGGGTTCTATTCCCGTCGTGGGCAGGTGGCACGCGGATCACACACCTGTTCATCCTTCCCTTGATTCGTAGATAAATGGGTACCATAAAAATCCCCCAAATGAGGCAGGATAGTACAGAAGTGTCGAACACAGGTCTCTTCTGAACATTTGTTTAAACACATCTACACCCGCACATATATACACACACACTATCTATACTATGTATATATATATATATATATATATATATATATATATATATGTCGCGCGTGTGCGCGAGCCACTGCCCGCTTGCAACTTTTATGATGAACGCATTTTGTACAAGCGAACGAAGGTGGTTCTTGTTGGTTAAACTCGGCCTTCACCGTAGAGCATCCGAGTAACAATAATGTGACAGTTTCTACCAAGTTTTTTTCCGAAGAAGTGAATGGAAACACTTCAATTCTCAATGGGAGTTTTCGTTCACTCAATGATTTTTATTACACAAAGTAGCTACAGAACGAGGCACTGAAGGAGGGAAATGAATTTACAGCCTCTTACGATAACCACTGAAAGCTCAGGCAGGGGTTTACAGGGAGAGAGGTGCAACCTCTGGTCACAATGGCTCAGGCAGGAATTTTTTTAAAGGGGAGGAAGGTCGTCCTCCGCGAGTAGGGGGTAAGGCAGGAATTTAAAGGGAAAGAGGTGCTACCTCTTGTAACAATGGCCCAGGCAGGAATTTAAAGGGAGGAAGTCGTCCTCCGCGAGTAAGGGGTAAGGCAGGAATAATTTAATTTACAATACAAGAATAAATAATGTAAGTCTAAATTTTGGGGGAGTGCAGTTGAAGGCTAAACTCCCACTTCAACTGGAGAGCTAAAGAATTCTGACGTTAAGCATAATTAAGCATGCAACGAAATTTAGAAAGATAAAAAAATTAACAAAAAAATACTAATTTTTGTAAGGTATACACTTTTGGATGGCGACATAAGGTCGGGGTGCCGATATGTACCGAATACATTAAGTACACTAATAACATCGTATTAAATTATTGCTGTTAATTACAATTTTAGCAGATTGTTGATTGACATATCTGTTACTGAAATATTCGAAATAGGTGATACAATTTACATAATGAAGGAGAGTTCTCCGTTGTTCTATAATTTAAAGGGAATTAACAACAATGTTATATATTTATAGTGAACAATAATTACGCTAAATTATGTCAAATATTATTAGAAGAATGGTTGGTTATCATAGTTTGAAAGCCTAACAGCCAGCGATGATTAAAACGGGGGAAAAATACAGTGTACTTTCCATTGGAAGTACACGGACATTTATGATAACGTAACACATAAGTAACATAGAATTTGAATGACAATTAGGTAGAAATAGTAAGTACAAGTAATGAGAATGTGGATAACTATGTGACGTAAGCAGATAACGAACCAGTGGCCTGGCATGGAAACAATACAGTATATTATAATAACATAACATAACATAACATCTTAACGTTATAAATTGGTAGTAGAAGCAAGAGAGAAGAGTTCGGATTGAGCGGCTCACTTTTGGCGACGTCATCGGAATTCGAACATTCATATCAGCATTAACGAATATCTTGCGAGAGGTGAAATAATTAAAAGAAAAAGTAAAAAGCATACATGTGGATGTATTTGCCTGTACGAAATCATGATCATCAAGGGACATGTACGACTGCACAAAGTATTGTACACATATCGGTTGTCACACAATAGGTTGTGTGCGTAATATAGACACGAGTACACATGGACTGATAGGTTGATAGGGCATAAGTAGACAATAGGTAGATGAATGAATAAGTAATAAAATTGATAAAGGATAGCGGTTAAGAAAGGACATGGATGTATGAATGAGTATGGTCGAATAATATTTATATTGTATAACACCAGACAGGACACAACATATAAAGAATTTACCATACATTGAATACGAAAGATATCCACATACTAAACACGTGATTCAGTATTCAAGGTATGGAAACGTGAAGGAAATTAAGTTACTTTATGACGTCATAGTGATTTACTTTGTACTTACAGTATAAGTCATTATTGGGAGAAATTATAGGAGTCGAATTAGAGAGACACAGTTAAGGGACATTCGCTTCTCACAGCGAACTTCTGATGGCACAAACATGGATACTGCTCAACCATAGAAATGGTAGGTCGCATGGTTGTGACACTGCTCCTTCCTGTGAAAAAGGATGTGATGGTGGGGTAAAAGTTTATTTACAATATATTAAAAAATAAAACAGTGGCAATTTCGGGATGGACTAATCAATGCAATTTAGTGGGAAGAATGATAATTATATTAATGAAATAAGAAGAAATCAAGGGAAAAAAATTTAAAATTACAACAGATGAATTAAAAAGGTTGAAGTCTGATTACTAGGATTGTAGTGGAAACACTAGATCAACAAGGTACGATAAAGGGTGCTACTGTAGTATGCGGTCTACCTACGATTCGGCGGTCTACCTTTTAATTATAGCTTCTTATCTTGTTTACTAATTGTTTGTTTACATCCCATTGTCAATCGCCCTTGACGATTGGTTAGGTTTAGTCATGATATTTTCGTTAGTTTTAACGAAAATATCATGATTAAACCTAACCAATCGTAGGTAGACCGCATACTACAGTAGCACCCGATAAAGTCCGAAGTTGTCACCTTTAAAAAAATAAATTATAAGTATGATCAAATGTGGCAATCATACTACATAAACAATCTTATAAACTAATGAACCATCTAAGTTATTACTGGCATTTCGACCTAACTATTTTAGCTAAAGTTCCAATTACAGGATCGAATCTAATTTAAGTTAAATTTTTTTAAGTTTGCCCAACGTTATAGTAACAAGATTACCTACTGAATCGTGATAAATTCGGAAGGATTACCTGGATTAAGATGATTTTAGGGGAAAAAGATATATACATAATAAATAATGGGTAAAAGAAAAATTCAAATTTTAAGGTCCAGGAATTTTCAATTCATATAACTATTTAAAGTGGAATTTAATCCGTCAGAACTGACAGAGATAAGAATTTCCGAAGTTATCATGATCGTACAGTTATTAAACTAATCTTATTCACTATGGTAGGTAAAAAATCGAAGTAAATTTTATTGGTGGATGGAGTCTTTTAGCGGTGGGAGAACGGTCGCAGAATGTAAACTTATTGCAAGTGCGAATAAGTTGGTATAATCTAAAAATTTATTTAAAGAAAAGTAAAATTAATTTAGTGGAAACATTAAAATTGATTTAGTTACAGTTTTAGATACTTAGATGTTGTTAACCATTAAGAAAATCCATGGAGAAGGAAGAGAATTTCGTAATGGACGATGTATAGACCTGGAGTCACGTATGTATTTATGTGCATTAGGTACAGAGTGTAAGTGGTTGGTGATTTGCCCAAAATGGGGAAAAGGAATTTATAGTTGAAGTTATACGTAATTGCGTATACGGATGTACGTATAAATATGGGTAATAAGCGTATATCGCTGAGTGGGTATGTACAGTAGTCTGTAGAATATGAAAATAATTGGTTCATCCCGTGAAGAACTAAATCTTTAGTGGTCAGTGGTGAATCATGAAATTTTGAAGAACGGATTAGCTTAGAGGTTGGTTAAAATAACTTAAATAAGGCAAAACGCAAGATTATATATTGTAAGCAGCAATTAAGATTAAATGAATTCAAATAATCCAGAGTAAATATCAAACAGTTTCCTGTAATTAAATATAATTTATCGCGGTAGCCAATGATTTTAGAATAAGGTTTGTATGATACAAATAAGATATGAGTAGTGAATTTCCTTTCCAATAAGTATGCCAATGATCACAAGTGTTTCAGAGTGTGGGTGAGTGTAACTGGGTGAAAGTGTAATCAGTATCCGTAGATTTTTAGTAGTATTTACGCGTACGAGTTTCACTGTAAAGGTGACTTGAGGTACGGAAGGAAAGTGAATTCGAATGTGTCAAAATTGGCTATAATTTTGGTTGATACCTTAACAAATGGTATAATAACAATTTAATGACAATTACTCAAGATTAATTGAATAAAAAAAAATCAAGAATAAAAAGTTGAAAATAAAACTCAATTGTGAACTATACTGAACTGAACATGTGGTGATAGGTTCCGTATAATTAAGAATAAATTACGAATAAAAACAAAAAACAACATAACCTAAATTTAGGGTATGTTCGGTCATACGGGTAAATTTCACGAACATACGGAACAAGATAAATTAGGCGCATGGTTAGGTTGTCATGCGATCGGGCATGTGAGTTATACGGTTAAAAGGATTCGCAACATACCGGGAAGCAGTGGACTGACCATGCGAGCCTTGCTCACTCAAAAAGGAGGTGGTGTATCGGGATTAAGAAGAATGGCTTTCACTGGTTTCAGAAGAGGGTCCAGGAAGAGCCACAGGGAAAAATTCGCAAAGTAGAAAGTAAGAAGGGCGAAAACATGAATTTGCGGAAGAAAAATGAGAATGATCGATGGAACGATCATATTATGGTACTGAGGGATATTCCGCGCTTGCCCCTCACTGCGTACAACTTCAGACAGTGGAGTAGATTCGGGTTCGCTCCGGGAACCTGTGGGCTTAGCCTCGGAATTGGGTGGAAAACCCTCTACCTTTGAAAACAGAATCAAGTCATGTTCCTTAAATAGGGATTCAAGCGAAATGACCAAATCGGAACTCAAAAGAGATGAGTCTTCAAATTTATTTGGAATAGCCGAAACACTGGGAACTTCAAGTTCCGACCTACCTGTAACTGAAGGGAGTGACTCGCTCTCGATGGAGTCACAGGGGTCTACTGTGAAGACATTCGAGTCTTCATACTCAAAATTACCAAAAGTATGTTGGCTTCCTAGCTCTTCGTTCGTCGGAACTGGAACGGAACAATTGACGATTGATGAAGAATCTTCCCCATCTAGTAGCAGTTCCTTTTTATTTTGAACTGGTTCCAGGGAGTCCGTCGGGCTCTCTGAAATGAGTCTTTCACCCTCAGCTGAAAAGAGCGAAGAATAGGGGTGACAAACATACTCGAAAGGTGGGTTCTCTCCTCGAATTAGGCCTGCTTCTCTATCGGCCACATAGAAATCGTGCGTAATAAAAACATTCATCCCCAGGAGTAAATCTCCTTCCCAGTCTACGCCAGAAACGACCACAAATGGGGTTAGATAAGGGACTGAATCAAACTCAATAGGAAGGTTAATTTCTCCGGTACTGTATTCTTCCCAACCATCATCAGTGCAGGTTAAACGAGAATGCAAGTCGAATTTTCTTGTAGCCATCTTGAGTAACTTCTTGTATACGTCTTGTTTAATGTAATTCGCCTGACAGCAGTCTTCAACAAAAGCCAAAACTGCTTGGTTGTTGATAGAAGTTTTCATGAAAATTTGTGAGCTCTCGCCAAAAAGCACCATTTCATGAGCCCAAGAAGGCGTCTCCGAAACCTGTGAACAGGCTTCGTCTGCGTCATCGATGGTTTCGCGCTGGGTTGGGGTATTGGGAGGAAGAACAAAATTTGGAATATTGCAATCAGGGGAATTGGGTGACCAATGGGAAGACATGATGTCTGAAATTGACAATATGTCTTTATGTGAGCACTTTGCTCTTTTGGAAAAGATTGCTTGCCACACTGCTCAGAACACAAATTAACGGAGTTTACCAAGAAGTCATTGGGACATGATCGATTCGTTACTAGACTGTTACTGTCCTCATAAACATCACAATGATTATCAAAATCATTAACAACATTCGTAAAAACTGACTCGCCTACAGGACCTTGCGGGGCATCTTCCCCAACTGCTACTGAAGCAGAAAAAGCATCATCTGAAACACGATGACGGTCATCACGACCAAAAAAATCAAAGCAGGGTCATCTTTGTGATCACTTAGACGAGGCAGCATGGCCGAAGTAAACTCAAAACAATTAGGGTCCTGTGGAGAAAAGTTATCAGAAACATGGTAATCCTGACCATCTAAAACAATATTAGTAATAAGATTCGCGTCTTCCTTAGGACATACATGGATATCTGATCCATCTGAATAAAAAAAAACATCAGTAACACAATTCGCGTCCTCTTTGGGACATGCATGGATATCTGATCCATCTAAACCAAAAACAAGGTCTTCTTGACCAAAGTTCACTGAATGAACTATATCAATTGAACTAACCGAATCAGTTGAATCAATGTCCGAATGACTAAAATTACTAACAATTTGAGGAGCAGTGTCTAAGTCATCGTACAAGTTATGGCCATCGGGACCAACATGGTTGTCCTGACCATGGTGAGAATAAAATAAATTCTGATTTTCAACATCAGTTACACAGCAATCATCCAAGTAGTCTGAATTCACATCAAAAAACGATTGGTCACATCCCATCTACATCAAAACAATCAGCCAGACTCTGTACTCATTCGTCAGCCAGACTCTGTACTGAACGGACGCATTTCCTGAGCTCTCTGATATTTCATCTACTTTTGCATATTGCTAAGAATTTTACTTTCGGAAAGTTTTGAATTTTATATACTTGCGTTTATATTCACATTGTTATAGTTAAGTAATTGGATATTAGTGGTTTTTAGCGATTTAGAAGTTTTCATAGCTTGCAGGCTTAATTTAACTTAAACTTGTGACGGTTATAAACTATTTTTAACTGCGCGATGCCGTCGCAGAAAGCGTCGTGTGTTAGGTGTGGGGTAAACCGGTGGTATTCGGATTTTAAAGATTATAATGGCGGTCCTATGGCGATTACCGAGAGATCAGTTTGTTTCTTTTGCGAGTTCAGGGAGGAAATAGTTGACATAAAACGCAGTGTACGTGAGGTAACGGAAAGACTTGCAACGCTTGATGAGGGCAGAGGTAGGGCTACGGTTGACGAAAGCCGAACCAATACTAAAGTTGAAGACGTTAGTAATTTGAAGGGTGAGGTGTGTAACCTAGTTTCTAGTTTAGGTAGCTTATCGGGAAGGTTGGATAGAGTTGAGGAAGGGGTTAAGGTTGGTCCGAGTTTACAGTCGTAGATGGGGAAGGATTTAGAGGAGTTAAGGGTGGAACTAGGCCGGGTACGTTAGGTGATAGGCATCCCCTCCCCTATCGATGTTTCGAACCCTTTCTCTCATTTGGAAAGGGACGTGAATGAGGGGGAAACTATTTAAATTGGAGACTCTTTAGTGCGCCATATGGAGAAAGAGTTCGTTGAACGGCATCCAAACAAGAGGAGGAGGGTTTGTCTCGTAGGGGCCAGGTTGACAGAGTTAGGGACGAAGTGATAGGATTGACGTTGCCTCCCGTCCCTCGATGTTGGTGACGATGGTAGGAGGCAACGACTCGTATAGGCCTGATACGAGAGTGCCTGACCTTTTGGAGAGATGTAGGGGGTTAATTAGGTCCCTGAAGGGAGGTCAGAGGGTTTGAGAGTGATTGAGTTCATGGAAGATAATTTTTTACGAGAGAGACAGATGGTTACCGAACCAACGCGCGGTGACAATATTTTAGATTTGGTGATGACGAACGGCGAAAATATAATCGAAGGTTTAGAAGTAGGCGAGAGTTTAGGATGTAGTGATCATCAAATTCTTAGGTTTAAGTTATTGACAGAAAAAACAAAGGATAATAACGTAATAGAAGTCCCTGATATTCGTAGGGCTAATTTTGATAGTTTGAGGATAGGATGAGAGTAGTGGACTGGGATAACTTATTTATGGGTAACGACACAAATTTGCATTGGGAGGCGTTTAAAGAAAGTTTTATGAATATTGAAAGGGAGTTTATTCCTCGTAGGCCCAAGCGCGCTAAAAATCATGGGAGGCCCAGGTGGTGGACTAAGGAAATAGGCGAGTTCATAATCGAGCGTAACAGAGCATATAGACTTAATAAGCGCAATGGCACGGCAGCTAACTTTAATAGATATATCGAGCTCAGACGTCAGGTTAAAAGATCAGTTAGGAATGCTAAGCGTAATTTAGATACTTTACTTATAGCTGCGGATAGTAAACATAATCCCAAAAAGTATTTTGAAAACGTCAATAATCGTAAGCCAATAAATTATAACATAGGCCCTTTAGTGGATGTTAACGGCGCTTTGGCTTCTGACGCTCAGGCGATGGCGAGCATTTTCAATAACTTTTTTGCGATAGTTTTTACCGTAGAAGACGTAAATAATGTCCCCGACGTGGACGATATCGTTCCATTTAGTAGCGACACTATTTTGGATGAAATAACTGTTTCCGAGGGTGAGATTGCGCATTATATCGATAGGCTAAAAGTTAGCAAGTCTCCAGGCCCTGACGCTTTTTATCCCAGACATTTGAAAGATTTGAAAGACGTTATTGTAGGCCCCTTAACGAAGATTTTTAAACAGTCACTCGAAACGGGGATTATTCCTGAAGACTTCAAATTAGCTAACGTCACGCCTATTTTTAAAAAAGGCGACCGCACAGTAGCCAGAAATTATAGGCCCATTTTGTCGGTAAACTTTTGGAATCCATAGTTAGGGATCGTATCATCGATCATTTAGAAACTAGAGATTTGATTAATAGTAGTCAGCATGGGTTTCGACGCCATAGATCTTGTTTAACTAATTTGTTAGAATTTTATAACGAAATACTGTGCAAATACGATAGGCATAGATTTTAAAAAGGCGTTCGATACAGTTCCGCGAAGAAGATTAATTGCGAAGGTTAAAGCGCACGGTATACGCGGTCAGGTAGCTAACTGGTTAGAGGAATGGCTTCGTGCTAGGAGCCAGACCGTCGTTGTTAATGGTAGTGAATCGGGGTGGTTGGATGTAGGTAGCGGTGTTCCACAGGGTTCAGTGTTAGGCCCATTGCTATTCGTAATTTAAATTAACGACATAGATGTAGGATTAGGTTGTGTCAATTTTGGGGGTGAAATGACTAAACTGAAAATCATGTGATTTGGTAGCAATTTAATGTAATCATTTGGCATACAAAATAATATCCTTGCTTCAAAAACAATAAAACATAACTCCTACCTACATCAATTTTAATTCAAAAATTCAATTTTTCCGTAAATTCGTAACAAAATAACAAATGTGCGCAAACATCCTATCAACATTTAAAGTGGCAATAAGATATCATTCAGAGTCTTTATTTGAAAGTAACGAATGCAGTCATGTCCTTTTTGCTGCGGTTCCTTGACATCAGCATTCGGCTTGCTACTTGCGCTTTGATGTAGCCTTCTCGCCTCTCGTGACTGTAAACTTGACTAGCTGCTTCTGTGACCATTTTCACACATCTCTCCACACCCTGAGTGTGAGAAGGCCACTTTTGCACTTGCATTGGGGCCTCTTTAAGTTGTGTTAAATCTTTGTTTGTTATACATGTTGTCAGTGGTGGCTCCAAAAGTTCCGAACTCAAGTTAACTAATTCTGACAATTTCGTGGCATTGACGTTTATCGGAGGTACCTTCCTTGTCTGAACAGAGCAGTCTCCCAGCTGGTCATCATCTAGTGATGTTCCTCGAAGCTTTAGAATGATTTCCACAGCCTCAGTTCGCTCTTTGGTACATTGACTGCAGAGTATTGCTTGCAAAACTGCCTCTGGCCTAGCATACCAAGCGGACCTTCTCACCACAGGTAACACGATGTCCACCACTACTTTCCTTTGCGTTCTCAGTAGCTGTAATTGAAACAAGATATGGTTGGGCCCCTCCATCCACATTGGATTAAGTTTTACATTGAACCAGTGAGGAAGATAAAACCCAATAATAAATTCAACAATCAACATCAAATTCTGTAGCATTTTGCCCTTCAGTGCATGTTTGGAAACCCAAATCCTACAGAAACGAATCGCTGTAGTTAACCAACGACTGTGACTTACGGGTCCAATCTCCAAGAGAGCCAGATTTTGAGGCAACTCTCCTGATCTGATTGCTTTAACAATACGATAAGCGTAAGATTGATCCGTGCTGAGGTCTTTGATAACTTCTTCAGACAACATTGGAAGGGGAGGGCCTACTTCGACCTTTGGAAATTTTGTATTTATTTCTAATTCCGTTGCTTCATCTAGCATCTTGCCAAGGAGGCCTGACCACTTGTTGTTGCTCTTTGTAGGACCATCAAGTTCCTGGATGAGACGACGAAGAGGTAGTTCCCCTGTGTGCAAATCACATACAATCCAAACAAGCCTTCTTCCAATTTTTTTCTCTAAATGCGTCATAACGCCGCCCTGCCATCCAATGTTCACCGCAGTTGAGTCTCCACCCACGGCCTGCAGTGAACTGTCAAGTCTTCTTTCTTGAAGCCAACATATTATTTGATCAGCAATTGCCTTTGCATGTTTCTTGCCTTCTACTTCTGCTTCAGGAACAAAGTGAAACAAATAGCGGCCACCAGGTTCGGAACACACAGAGTTGGTAGTTCTGATACGGGAAGCTCCTTGCCTGTACCGACTAACAGGCTCAAGTGGCATGACGACTGACCTCTTGTCTTCAATTTTGGCATCTTAAGAATATCTGAAAAGAAAGAAAAACATTTATGTATTTTATATCAATTACGATGTTTCAAAGTTTAGTCATTCGATGTTCTAAAATTCAATAAAAAAATATTTCTTGGGATTACAGCATAATTAGACAGAAGAATATGATAATAATAAATAAATGTAATAATAAATAATCCATACTTACAGTTAAACTGTAGTATTCGTCTAGTAGAATAACTATGAAGTAGGTACAATAGCAATAACAGCAAACCACCGTCTATGACATCTAAGAGGCAACTGAGGACTGAGAGTGAGGGACAGTTCTATTCATGTTCTGACTTGTACATTGTACAACAACTATATGACCTTGAAAACACTCCATATGCGATCAGTGGGATAATTCTGTGACAGATGAATAGTTAATCAACTTATGTCCTATTATTTAGTAAAAGTCAATTTCTGAAACTTTAAGGTAAAATTGATGTAGGTAAGGGTTATTTTATTTCATTTTGGTTGGCCAATTTCAAGTTTTTACATGAAAAGACTATATTTTCACTACCAAAATTGATTTGAAAAAAGTTGACAAAATTGACACACCCTAATGTAGGATTGACTAGTAACGTGTCAAAATTCGCGGACGATACTAAAATAGGCGGTAAGGTTGTTAACGAGGACGATAGAAATAGGCTCCAAGACGATGTAAATAGGATTATGGAGTGGACGAATAAGTGGCAGATGCAATTTAACGTAGACAAATGTAAAGTTTTGCATATAGGTTCTCGTAATAATACTTACACGTACACGATGGATGATAGAGAGTTAGCGAGCGTTGACGAGGAATTAGATTTAGGCGTAGCCGCGTATCTAAGGATTTAAAGGTTAGGAACCAGTGCCTGGAGTCTTGCGCAAAAGTGAATAGGATGTTAAGTTTCATAGCGCGTAATTTCGAATTTAAATCGAAGGATATTATATTGCCCCTTTACAAGTACCTTGTCAGGCCTCATTTAGAATATGCCGTTCAGTTTTGGTGCCCGTATTTGCGCGAGGATATTGATAGTTTAGAAAGGGTTCAGCATCGTGCCACGAAACTAATTCCGTCATTGCGCAACAAGCCTTATGAAGATAGGATTAAAGAGCTAGACTTTCAGTCAGTCGAAACAAGGAGATTAAGGGGAGAGCTTATTGAAGTTTTCAAAGTCGTTAATAACATCGATAACGTAAATTTTGACAAACTGTTCACTTTCGATAATAGCAACACTCGTAATAACGGATTTAAGTTGCGTGGCAGACGTTTTATTACTAATGGAATAATCTTCCCGCGTCAGTCGTTAACTCTACTAGCGTTAATATGTTTAAGAACCGTTTAGATAGGCATTTAAAAAATATTAACGTTGTTTAAAATAAAAAATCAATTATTAACAGGAGCTCTGGGGGTGGTGGTGGTCGAGGATGAGTCTGTTGACGATTAGTGCCAGCTTGTGACATGCCAGCGTGTGATATGCCAGCAAAAAAAAAAATTAGACTAACACGAACTTAGTTGTAGCTTGTAGAGTAAATTAACCCACTTTTTGTTACTCTTTATACTTTTTTAATCCTCTCCTTACTTGCATGTCTGTAACTCTCTTTACTTGCATGTCTCTAGTTTGCATGGTATGTCAGTGAGTTAAGACTGTGTTTGCATGGTTTGTAAGCGTTCTTATTTTACTTCTTTTCATCTTTCACCCCTTTCCTATTCTCTTAGACTATTTTTCTGATTTGTCGGTAGTGGCCGGCGGATGATGATGGTGAGTCTTTTTTCTCTTTTTCTGAATGAATGTTAACCCACGAATGATAGGTGTTGCTACTTACTTCACCCCTTATTCTCTTCTCTTAAACCCCTACTCTTTCCTTTCTCTCGGGCTAACCTTAGAGTGGATCTTAGGGTCTTTGTTAGCCTTAGCTTCTGTAGATCTGTAGATCATTAACGTAGGTATTACACTTACTTTCAACTAAACTTTCATCCGAAAAACTTTCAACAAAAGTTTCATTATAAAGACTTTCAACAGAAGTACCTTTACAATTACATAAATCAACAATTTCATTGTTGTCGTTACTGTTTTCAATATTAGCATCACAAACACTGTCACAAGATGCATCACAAAAATCATCCTCAGCAGAGGCTATGAGGTCTAGCCTCGAAGGAAATTAATTTGAAGAACAAGCCGAAACAAACGGTTCAGAGCCAGCTGAGTTAGAGAAGAAAGTTGGGTCAGGATTACCCAAATTTTCTAAGGGTGACGTTTCATCGTCACAATAATGGTCCTGCTCGGGTGCATTGCACCAGAGAAGGGAATAACGTTTTTTATCCAATTTATAGACGAAGCATCGAGCCGAAAAATCGAAATAGAATCCGTTGGGTCATAGGGATTCTGGGCCAATAACTAAATCATAACTGGGACAATATTCCGAAAGGACTAACAAGAAACCTTTACAGACAAGACAATTACCAAACCACATGGCAAATATAGTTTTCGCAAGGACGAGAATAAGGTTACCATCGGAATCTCGAATGTGTGAAACAGATGGCGGCTCATTAAAGAGAGGACACAGCAATTTATCCGCTATAGACGCAGAAAGAAGACTATATGAACATTTAAGATCAAAACGACCTAAAAGGGTCTCCTTTGGGCAACTGAGTTTGAAATCGATTTCGGGAATGAAATAACAACTTTTTGGAGATTCCGAATGTACAGAACTCAAAACGGAAGTATATTGAGAAAGTGGGTCAGAATAAGGTACATTCAACCCCTTTCTCCCCTGACCAGAAGGGTCAGCGGAATCACTCCGATTCTCTACAGAAACAACATTATCGGGAGATGCATTTTCACGCAACACAGAAGGATAGTTACATGACTCATGAACAAGGGAATGAAGGAAAATCCAGAACTGGCGTGTTCTGCTGTCTTTTATACTTTTAACGTCAACTAACCATTTGACGGATCCCTGCCGGTCACAATACTTCGTGATTTCATGCAGACCTTTATATATTAAATACGAAAGACGTATAAATTCTACCCAAGACAATTGATATACTTGTCCATTTGACTAATTAATAAGAAAAGTCCGGACGCGCGTTGCGTCACCGGGATTTGGGTCACAAGTATCAAAAGCAAAACCGATTTTATTGGCATCTGAAGCCTGACAACCCCTAAACGAATCGTCAATTTTACCGAACTACTCCTTAAGGCGGGGTTCTACAAATTTATTATTGACGCGACCACGAAAATGAGGGATATCAATTGTATGTTTCAGTATTGAAGAGTAGAGTGGAGCGAAATACACTTTTTTCAAAAATCGAACTTGGATAGTCGGGAAAAGTTGCCATTTGGTGTAAAAATAATCACTGTAAAACATCATTGCAATCGGAGTTCATTTACAGGTGCCCCTGAGAGTGTAAAGTATGCTAAACTATGTCATTTATTATATATATTCAAATATTTGTACAAATCAATATATTTCAGTAGTTACTTAGCGGTAGTGATAGATACATCAGGTATAGATAGATACATCAACATCACCACTATCTCTCTCTCACGGACTCACTCTCTCACTGACACAGCCTGACAGGCCAGTGTTAGCCTGGCAGTGACAGAAGACGGTGCTGTTCGTTGTTCTTTCAAGATGCAGGACTCAAGTAGACCATCTACCTCGTGTACGAGGGAAGCAAACTTGTGCCCCATTTTCGGCAGTGGTAACGACTTAAATGAGAGTCAACTTCTAACTTATGAAGACGTGATGAAGTGTTTTCTCTGCGAAAGGTATCGACTAAAGCAACGTCGTATCTCTTTAATTAAAGTAATTTAAATTTACTTAGCTTTATTTGATTCAGCATGAACTAATCATGTTAACTTCTCATTAAAGGAACAAAAAGGAACTTGAACGTGTTATAGCTACTTTTCGTTTTAATCAAAGGGGAATAAATGATATGGATGCTTTACCGCACAACCAAACCAGCGACCTGAACACAGAGGTCCAACGAATACCAGTTTATCGAGGAAGTGATGTAAGTATTTCTTGGGATTAAGAACAAAACACATTGTATTTTCATTTAATTTATTAAATGGTAAAAAACGTGTGCAAAGCGGAACCAGCGTCCATTAAATAAGTTTTAATGGCGACAAATACGCCGTTACACAATATAGATACACACATTTACACAATACAACAGGTACTAACATATGGGAACTTAATTATTTGCTGCATAACGTTTTATCATTCATTTCAGTGTCGCACAAATCGAATAATTTTAAAAAAATTATAAATCCCTTCCCACGTGACATGTGCATGAGAAATGAAATGCAATACATGCCGCACGTGTTGCTAAAATATCCTTGAAAACGGTATGGATTCCATACACTCTCAGGTACATGTATCTGCTCGATGAATTGTACAACAACATGTTCATTCCAGGGCTGAGTGCCGAGTGAATCAAAATAGTACATGCTTTCCCTATTTTTAAAATATATTGCAAACCAATGAATCCCCTCACCCCGCACAATGTCGGTGTTCACGATAATCCCGTACCAGTTTCTCGTAGTTGACAATTTCAATATTTCATTCTTCGCAAACACGCCGATAAATTTGGAGCGTGAGATTCGATCACTCTTCATTACTCTCTGGAGTGTATTCGCGTCCATTTTAAAAGTGTGTGAACACGTTCCTCAAACGGTCAACTTCTATTAGAGCTTGTGATTCGAGGTACACGAGTACACTAATTGGCGCGTCTATAGGGATGGCAAATTCCAACCTGACTGAGATATTCCCAATCTGTTGAGGAGTTAAGTGCGTATTTATACTAGCAGACAAGTCAGGGGTAATATGAAATGAATATATGTTAAATTCTTCGACAAACTTTCTGCGTTACACCAAACCCAAGTTCATCACAGGCACCTGCATTATGAGCCAGACTACTATAAGCTCTCGCGCAGAGCGGGAGCACAGTGTCTGATGAGTAATCAGCAATCATAGTCCCTCCCAACGCGATGCCCTTTACGTATTGAGTTATATTTTTAAGGCCGAAATTCTCGAATTTAAAGGCACTCTTTTTATATTTTCCATTCGTCGAGGCGTGGTCCTGCATTCCAATTAATATCGTTTTAGGTAGAACTCCAAGGGCCACGTTTTCTAGTTGCTTCTAGGCCAAACCGGCGGGGACCGTGTATAGTTTGATATGTACCCTGTTAATTGGGTATTTTACTGTGGCGCGTATTAAGTTTTTCTCAATTTCTATTGGTTTTGATGAACTTAATTTCACTCGGCGTACAGGCAAATACGTCTCTATTATGTGAATAACAACGAGCTTTGCGCCCTCATCTTGATCAGACCCCAGATTTATATAGATCTCAGGACTCGTGCGGTTGACCTTTGGTTTCAGATCGATGCCGTTCCTAAGCAGTTTCTCCTGGAACGTGAAGTCTGTATTAAGACAACGAAAACACTCGTATATCTTTTTTTTAGAATTTTTAAATTTATCCTTTATACTACTTTCATCTTTAGTCTGATAAAAGCCATCAGCGGTTAAAAAGGTGTCCTTCGCTTCTTTTCAAAAGTTGAGGACATTTTCCAGATAGGCTCGTAGGTGATAATAACCCGTTCCTGCCGAGATGCTAAACTGATTTAAATACACCTCACACTGGCTGAATATGGGGTGTAGAAAGTTGGTTTCAGGGTATGCAGAGTAACTACCATCGCAGTTCATTCTATCTGAATGGGCTATTTGCAGTTTAGCGTACATGTGTATGCAGCTCGGGTCAAAAAAGTAAGGGCCTGAGCTGGGTATCACGAATTCTATAGGGGCATTCGGCGAACTAATTGTATTTGATGGGTTAATTGTAATAAAGTCGCTATGCTCAATAGAGACCTGAGTGGGGGCATATCAAAGAGGGACAGTTCCGATTTACAGCATTGTGAACTACACGGATCGATGAAACACGCCATGACAAGTCAGAAATAGTACCACCTCTCTCGACAACTAGTAATCAGCCTATGATTCGTGAGAGTAGTGTCCTCAGCTTATATCAGTTAAAAAAATGATCAGCCATAGGCTTCATACGCTTAGAGCACATCTTTTTTATTTCCTTTTACGTTTATCGAAACGTGATGGTAACCCCTTCTTCCTGGCACCTCTCTTCTTTCCGCCACCACGCATTTTTCTCTTTGCATCTTTCATGATTTCGTCCCGTGTACGTTTTAAATGTTTTTTTAAAGCTTCTTTAGGTTTAGTTCCACCCATTATGTCTTCTGCCGCGTTAAAACCTGATTGTAACGCTTCCCTCCATAGGTATCTAGCACCTCTCTTCAACAGTAGGACAGCAGTGCGTAGTATGGTTGAAAAAATGGATCCAAGCCCACTCCCACGCTGATATCTCACCCCTCGATAGACTGTGAATGGCCTTCGGGTCATTATAAACAAAGAAAGTGTAGCTACACTGTTAAGCTCCCATCACCGAATGGGAATTTTTTTCCCTCAATCGTTCTTATATATATCGAGATGTTGGTTAATAGATTAGTTGCAACATTCACATAATGGGGCTTGTCATATGTAATGCTCAAACTTTTCCCTCTATGGTTGAGGTGTGTGCAATGCACAGCAGACACGCCTGGGTGTCCCCAACAAATTGATGCTCTACGATATTGCTGTAAATATAGCACATGTCTGAGGAAGGATAGCTTTCACCCATTTTCTCCATCTTCAATTGATACATTAAGCTGGAAAAGTCATGCTGTGCCTCGTGAAAGGGATCTCTTTGGAGAGCTGCGATATATCGGCCTTCAGCCACAATTGTGAACAGCTCTTTATCTTTAATATTTCTAGTAAGCGTTGATTTTAACTTCAATGTGCATGCAGGCGTGGCTATGTTTACGACTTCAAAAAGTAAATCGTTTGTCAGGTAAGACTTTTTATGATTCTTGTTTAACCCCGTCACAATGTCCATGGCTGTGTCATAATGACCGATTCCCAGCGATATATTTTTTGCTATAGTACTGTACCTCACCGAACAGGCCTGATCGCATAGTTTTCTAAGGTTTTGTCTAATTTTTCACATTCATCGATTCTTTTAAGGATCACAAATATGATTTGCTCATTTTCAAGAGTTAAAAATTTGGAGACTAACTGGAGTTCACATAAACCCACCTCATATGGATCACGCTCCAACTCAATGGGTCCGTGGAGTTCTGTCACAAATTTGGCCAGGGTGTTGTTAGGATGTACAGACAGAGAAGAAGAGGACGGGAGTGTGACATAGAAGTGGCTAGGAGCCATGTTGCATACTAATTAAGCTTCATTATTGCAGCAGCTTTCATATCGGTGTTAAAGCTTTCTGGGTAACCCAGCCATTTCATCAGGTACATTTTTCTCTTTCCTGAACCTTTGCTGTATACAATTTTTTGTTTTAAACACACTTTTTCCTAAATTAAATATTACTTTCTGCAACTACTCCCGGTAAAAGCCTCCAGCAATCTCTTCCCCATTCAAATCTTCAACATAATACATCATTATCTCACCTTTAGGTCTCATAGCACTGACTTTAAAAATCTCACGTGTCCATCCTTGCTCAAATCCCTCCGCGAATTTATTTCCCGAACGTGATAGACTTACATAATCATTGATTTTGAAATGTGTAGAGTGTGGTGGCGGTGCTCCATCTCTTCTCACCTCTGTGCGCGTACCACTTTCTAAAACTTCATTAGGTGTTCTGCCAATCGTACGGTGGTGTGAACGGTTGTTTGATGATGCCAATGACCCGAGAACGTTTATATCTGTGTGTTTTTATGTGTAAAATAGCGATGAATGCGTTCCTTTGGGAACATTTATTTGTTGTAGTCTTGCTTTAATATGCTTCCATCCTGTTGGTGATGGCCTGTCCCACTTTCTCACAAGATCATGGACAATGTCAACGACGTTTGATCCTTGTACCCTTGTTCCTTCAACAATGACCTCGTCTGTATCGGCCCATTCTATGATGGGGTCCTCACTCAATAGGTTATAAAGGCTAAAGCCTTTATTCCTCAATGTACGTGGAAGACTATTTTTTAATACATGTTCGATGTGTTGTGTTCTTTGTTTAGTCATCTCTAAAGTCTGGCCCAGGTCCTGTGTCGCCATGGTCAGCGTTGCTCGCGCTGTGCCTAATAATCACGGGGAGCTCTGTCGGATTCTTATAATCTTTGTACTCATGAAGAAATTTCTGCAAAGCCTCTTGGTACAAGATCCTTTTCTCATCAGGTGACTTTTCACTGTTTAATAGGGCTAGCATCTCGCTTTCCATTCTTTTAAGCCTACTTTTACGGGATTCTAGAGCCGTGTCTGGGATCTTTGAACTTTGGAATGAAGCAGACACCTCGTTCGGGATCATTACCACCTTATTCATTATATGAATCTAGTCAATAAACGAACCAAAATTGAAAATAATTCGCTTTTTCTTACCCACAGTTTGACTTTTACGAGCGAGCGCACGTATTATGTTTTTGTAACGACGTAAGCGAGCCTTCTGAGGGGTTTCATTAGCACATTACATTTTATAACATTAAGACAGATTTCACAGATGCATTTTAAAAAGTCCGAGTCGATATTTCTAACAAACATCTGTTGCAGTACCCGGGGCAATCGTTGATAGATTTTGTATTAATTCACGATATTTCTTCAGTCTATTTGTCATTCTGGAATATACACCGTTTCAGGTTCGTTTGGGAATATATTCGTTCTTAAAAGCACCCTAAACGTGTTTCACAAAGGTCACAAAGAAAAGGTCACAAAGAAAATATCCATAACGCTGACTTGTGGCTTCTTCATAAACCTCCAAAAACTCCTTACGTTGATTCGGGAACATTTGATTGGCTAATACCCCAATTTGTGACACATCTCTACGTTGTGTGAATAATACTAGATATTGTATATTTAGGGACACATCGCGCATGTATCTATTTTTGAAAAATAGATTCTGGTTGATGAAGAATACGCTTATGTTAAGTTGGTGGGAGAACACTCTAAATGTCTTGGCAAACGTTTTATCCATTTCCAACATGAGATCGTCAATTACAATAACTATATACTCATTACCTTTTAAGGAATTAACGTCATATACACCTTTGTGGAACAAACTTTCATCTTGGTACTCGTTGAACACTGACTGATACGTCGAATAGCACCATTTTACTTTATGCACAAATTTTAAGAACATATCCCCTTATGTTTAATGATTTTAAGCATAAATACAGTTTTTCCACATCCTGTAGGGCCGGATATAATACATATGGAGGGGCTTGTGAACCTGAATTTTTCTACAGATTCCATCTCTAACACGTCACACCCCTAAGTGGGTCATTTACAAAATATTGCAAATTTTGAGTGCTGCTCCTTATATTCTTGTTTATTTTCTTCCACAGAACCGTGAATGACGACGATGTACAGCCCCCAATCATCGATATCACAGATGAACCCGATAGCAGTGTAGCTACTGAATTCTTCACCGCTAACGATCCCTCACCAGCGACACCTGTAGTATGCGACAGTTCAAAGCGGAAGGATGATGAAGAACCCTCCCCGTGAAGTATAAAGCGTGCCAGGATTGCGGCGGTTGTTAGACCCCCAGAATTAGAGCCCCAACCCTCTACGTCTTACGACACAACCCCAACAATAGTACCTTCCTCAAATATACCCCATTATTCCTGTTCAGTTCTGGGTAATTCCTCCACAGCAGCAGCAGCAGCAGCTTCTAATACTGTGGAGGATGGTATGACATTCGAGTTGGTGCGCATCGCCAACCCCACCCCTGCTCTTACTAAAAAACGGTACGTGGTCAGGGTTAAGCCTGGATCCCTGTATACCAACGGTGTTGGACTGCGACGCGTAGTTGAACGTATTTTGGAGATTGCCTTTCAGACCTGCGATGAACGTGAAGTCCGGACGAGTTTGTCTTTCAGGTTCGGGTCAGATGACGGGGACGTAGATGATGTTTGGGTAAGAATACCGTTAAGACGTTTGGTGGCTGTAGACATAGAATACTGTATATACTGTATATCTTGGGCCGTATAATGCATGTCTCACAAGGAGCGCTGACAATTGAGCGCAAGACAGTTGAGCGCCGACAATTGAGCGCCGACAATTGAGCGCACGACAATTGAGCGCAACGACAATTTTGCAACGACAATTAAGCGCAGCAAGAATTGAGCGCTAAATGTTGCCTAAAAGAGACTAACCAACCAACTCCCTACAAACAAGTTTAGCTTGTCGACCCTTCTTAAGTTATGGTCAGTGTCTCTCCTCGCGTCACCCTGTTTAAAAAGGTTAGTTTCACTCCAAGGCGTTTTTGCATTTTTAAATTTATTTTGTTTTTACTCCACTATTGTATTTATTTTTTTAGTCCATGTTATATTAGCGGTATAAAGATTTATTTATTGCATTTCTTTATCTTTATTACTGTGCTTTTATTTTACTTTTTACGGAAAAATGTTAAAATGCATTACATCAAATGTTTAAATAACTTAAACCAGCCAAGTAAGCTAACTGTGCTCTTAAGATAGAATATTTATATATTTTTTAAAACTTCGTTCTTTTTATCCCACACAGCATGGAGCGGATAACGTCGGAGAAAGGAAAAACGAATATGTTATATGAAGGATATTCATATCGAATGGACAGAGTATTGGCTTCTGGTAAAGAGTCATGGCGCTGTGTCAATGCTCATTGCAGAGGCCGTATTTACGTCATTGAGGATGAATGTGCAACTGCAAATGAACATAACCATGTCCCCAATCCAGCAAAGTCAGCCGCAACTGCATCCGTATCGCAGCTTCGGGAAAGAGCAGCTACATCGAATGATACGCCTCGTCGAATAATCACAGAAACTCAAGTCAATTTGCCTGCTGAATCAATCGCCGTCCTCTCAAAGTATTGCTCTCTTCAGCGAACTGTACAACGTCAACGCAAATGTAAAGGTGATCCAATTCCAGCACCAACCAAAGTTGCAGATATTTCAATACCTCAACAACTTAGTTATACGTATTCTGGAGAAAAATTCCTTGCTCATGATTCTGGTGCTAATGACCCTGATCGATTTTTCATATTTTGTACTCCTGAAAACTTGACATTAATCAAAGAAACCAAAAATTGGTTGGCAGATGGAACGTTTAAAATAGCCTCACAGTTGTTTTATCAGCTTTATGTAATTCACGTAATTTATAGAGGAAGTGTCCAAATCAGAGGAAACATATCGTCGTGCTCTGAATCAAATTCTTCTGATGGACGAAGCAATAGCACCCAACACCATACTGTGTGACTACGAAAAGCCTTTCATAATGCTGTGTGTTCAGTTTTCAGTAATGCGCATGTGGTAGGATGTCTGTTTCATTTAGGCCAGGCTGTTTGGCGGAAGATTCAAGCTCTATCTTTGGTACAACTGTATGGTACCAACGAAGAGATACGTAGTTTCTCCAAAATGTTGGTTGCTTTGGCCTTTCTTCCTGCAAATGACATCATTGATGTATTCGAATCATTACAAGACATAATGCCTGAAGAGCTTGAAGATTTGTTGATTTACTTCGAGGACACGTGGATTGGTAGACCATTTAGGAGAGGCAGGAGAAATCCTCTGTTCCAGCCAACAGTGTGGAGTGTTTACGATCGTGTCCAATGTGAGCACCCTCGAACAAACAATTCAGTTGAAGGTTGGCATCGAGCAATGCAAATGTCATTCGGCCATTCCCATCCAACAATTTATAAGCTTATAGATATCCTGAGACTTGAGCAAAGTCACACACAAAATAAAATTGTGAGACTAGATTCTGGACAAAAGGATAAATCAAAACACAGCAAGTATATTCGAACAAATAAAGCCATTATTGACATTGTTAAGGACTACAGAAACAGACATTGCTTCGATTATCTCCGTGCTATAGCTTATCATATAGACCTTCAAAAGTAGAGAATTCTTGTTTTACTTATTTTAATAAAATTTTAATAAAATCTAATGTCGTGTTTTATAACGGATATTTATTTCACCTTTTGACCAATTGTCGTTGAGTTCAATTGTCGTTGCGCTCAATTGTCTTGCGCTCAACTGTCTGCCCACGGTCTCACAAAGTAGTACAGCCTTCAATATGGACAACTTCATGGTAGATATTGACAGAGAACTCCGGGTTGCTGGTCATAGTGCCACACCTTATACTCTTAATTTCAATTCTCCGGTCTTAGCTCATATGTTCATGCTAAATACATGGACGCAAAAAATTTGGTTGCCTACGGTTGTGCAGGGTGCCCGTAAATTGGCTTCAGATTCAAGCTTGAATTTGAGTGTACTGTAATATGGGTCCTGAAGAACTGAGAAGAGCTGAGCAGGAAATGAATGCATGTATAGTCGTATTTGGAATGGATGATCGTCGTAGGAATGTGTATGTTTTTAAAAGCTGCGTTGGAGATCGTACAAGACTTCTACTTATTTTAGAATTGTCAGGAACATCGTATCTCCCCATCCGTAACATGAGGGCTCTCTACGCCATTATGATAAAAGTCGAAAATATGGAAGGGATCAGGATTTGTGTGAGGGATGTCTCGAGTTTGCTGATGATATGGTAAAAAATTGTAAAGATTGCTACATGGTATGTGAGCAGTGTAAAAGCCCCAAATGTGAAAGTCGTGTAGTTGAAACCGAGAAGAGGGAATGTAATGTGTGTAGACGTACATTTTTCAATAATAAATACTTTGAACTCAATAAATCAATTGGCACTTGCAGTAAAATGAGGATTTGTAAGTGCGGTATGTTTCATATGATGGATAATTGGGGGAATTTCAAATATAAATGCAATGAAATTCACTGTTCTACATGTCATGAAAAGTATAAGGCGGATGGAGTGAAGCATGTATGTTATATGAAAGCTGCTAAGCCTAAAAATAGCCCTTGCATAACCGTGTACTACGATATAGAAACTTACACGAACGCTGAAACCAAAGAGGTTATTCCACATTTACTCATAAGTCAGACTATCTGTGGTGAGTGCATCGAGATCGAGTGTGGCGAGTGCCGCAAATGTGGAAACAGACAAACGTTTTTGAAACGACTGCACACGACAGCCCTGTGAAACTCTCTGTATCCTTTATTGTCAAATTAGCGGACAAGTTCAAAAAATGGCTGTGTATATTCTTGCCCATAACGGGGCGAAATTTGACACGAGTTTCTTTATAAGGAGTTGCTTGAACACGAGTCGTCTGCAATATTCACAGGTGATCCCTTGAAAAAAGGCAACAAACTTATACAGATAGATGCAGATAAGAGGTAATGTACAGTTTAAAGACACCCTGCTGCTCACACCTTGTATGTTAGCAAAGCTACCCAAGGTCATGGGCGTAGCCGCTGAAGTTTCAAAAGGGTATTTCCCTTACACATTCCTCACTAACGAAACTTTGAATTACGTAGGACTACCTCCACCCAAACATTACTTTAATTAACTACCCCAACATGAGTGATAGTGAGCGTGAAGATTTTGACCGCTACTACATCAATTTTAATGAAGCTAGTCCATACAATATAGCTGAAGAATGTGAACGTTATTGCGTGAATAATGTGCGTGTGCATAGGGTATGTTTCCAGGCTTTTAGAAGGATGTACATAACCCGTTTCAAATGCGACCCGCTGCAAGTCGCGACCACGATCGCCTCATTATGTTTTACAATGTTCAAGAATAACTTCATGCTTAAAGACACCTTAGCAGTCATTTACAGAAACAACCCCAGTAGTTATGGGCACAAGGCTATTTACTGGCTTATACACCTACAGCAACAGACCGGGGTGTATATATAAAACATGCCCGCAACACGGGTGAAGTACCCGTTAAGGTCAATGGTCGTGTTTTTTGGGTTGATGGCCTAAGTGAGGATCCAACCACTGGTGAGAAGACTGTGTATTACTTTTACGGCTGATGGTGGCATGGACGCCCGCGCGCTGAGTGTGCAGTCACAGGGGACCTCTATGGAAGAGCCCCCGCCGACAGCCTCGCATGGACCCGTAACCACGATCGACTTATAGACTCCCAGTTCACTCACAAGATCGTGTGGGAGCATGAGTATGATGCACGGATGGAAACAGATGGCCAGTACCGTGAAGAAATAAGGGCCACCAAGCGTTCAATGGTGCTGCACCCTCTCAAATGCGGTGACAGCTTGTTTGGAGGGCGTACAAACCCATTCAAGCTATACTTTCTGCCAATGGAGGGCGTGAAACTCCATTACTACGACTTCTGCTCTTTATACCCCTACTTGATGAAGAACAATCCGTACCTCGTAGGTGCGCCTGAAAAAATGGTGGATCCCACCATACCAACCATCGAGGTGTTTTCAGCTAACTTGAATGAGTACTACTTTGGACTCTCTTTCGTAGACGTGCTTCCCCCTCGCGATTTATGGACGCCGATCTGTCGTTATAGATCACAAGCTCATGTTTGCCCTGTGCGTGAAGTGCGCAGAGGAGAACAGCGGTGATTGTAACCATACAACCAACCAGCGTAAGATCAAAGGTGTATATACAAGCCCTAAGCTGGCCCTAGCTGTTCGCCATGGGTACAGAATATTGAATATACATGAGCTGTGGAGGTTTCAGAAGCTACCCAACCTTTTCACACCATATATAAACGCTTTTTTGAAGGATAAAGTATAAGCATCAGGATATCCGCGAGGGTTTGATACCGAAGATGAAAAAACTGCTTATAGTCAGCGTGACCGTGCCCATGAAGGTATACAGCTTGACCGAACCCAAATTGTTAAGAATCCTGGCAAACGCTTTAGTGAAAGTTGTGTCTAAACAGTCTGAGGAAATTTGCACAGAATACTGGCAAAGGGAACGTTCATTTGGCACAAAGTTATAGTGAATTCTGGGATTATGTCAACGCTCCCGATAAAGAGGTTATGGAGATCGTGAATGTAGGTAATACTTACATAATAAAGTACAACTTCACCGAACTGGCCACAGATACCTCAGGGATTACAAACATACCTGTAGCCATCTTCACAACGGCCTACGCCCGCATCAAACTTTAGGGTCTACTGCACTCTCTTGGACGGAGGGTACTGTACGCTGATACAGATAGCGAGGGAGAGTGAATATATGCCCGCTTAGCCCTGTTCAAAAATCAACTTTTTCTTATTTTCATAGGTTTCTGTACTTTTTCCCATGCTTTTTGACCTGAAAAGGCTGAAAATCACAACCATTTTGACCTAGGTTGTTGGGAAGCATTGCCGCATGGAGCTTTAAGTTTTCTGCCTTGAAATCGGCCAAAAGCACAAGCTCCGGGGTCCCTTGAATCATGTTTTGCACTATAACTTTTTATCTAAACAAGATAGAGCAACAAAATAGGCACCAAATTAAAGTGTTTTTAATCCTCTTTCTAACTTATACAATTATGATAGTCTTGGAACAAGAAATGGCACATTGGTACATACAAAGATTTCAGAAATATCACAAAATTCGTTTTCTCACACTCAAGGCAGACAAGGCGCCTTATTCATGACACAAATTTGAGATTAACATTTTGTCACAAGTCTAATCGATCAAGAAGTGAAAGCATTACATGATGATTAATTTCATAATGACATTTACACAGTCAGTTGTTGAGAGTTTGTTTCTTGAAGCTGTCAAAGCGGCGTCTGTTGAACTCCACAGCTTGAAGGAGATAGTCCCTTTGCTTGGCATCTGTTGTTATGACATTTGCAAAGTCGCTCATCATCTTGACACCACGTTCAGCAATGTCATTCACCGCTTTCAGATTCTTAACATAGTCCAACGCTTTTCTGTAGTCCTCATTCTGTGGCCAAGACGTGACAGGTTCCAGAAGCCACTCGGATCCAATGTTCAGTGTGTCCAGTAGGAAATGTGATTCTGGGCCAATGAGATCAACCAGGGTGGTCTTAGCTGTGACTCTCTGGAATAGAGGCTTTCCTGTTCTGAAGCTGTCTGGCTTCTCAGTGGCATGTAACTGGGCAGCAATGTCGTGCTTCAATGTGTCACTCAATCTACTGCTGAACAGGGCAAATGGCACGACTTCCTGCGTCAGGTACCATTTGTGGTTTTCCATCTTATTAAGTACTGCATCAGCAAGCTCTGGGTCAGTTTTCTTGTACTTCAACATGTCCTGGATTAGACTTAGATCATTCACGGGAGCATCTGCAGCAGACATTGACATCATCCATACAGGAGTGTAGAACAGCGCAAGGAAGGTGTTGAGTCTTTCCAGCTTTGATACAGTGTCTTCGTCGTACTCAAGTTGATCTGCAAACATCAGCATTCATGGAGTACAGGTTTCTGGCCATCCATCTGGCCAGATGAATGGCGCCTGGTCGACTCCAGTGAATACCTCGAGGAGGCGTTCCTCCAAGAGCAATGACTGTCAGTTCAGCCATTTCCCTGTAGTCGGCTCTTGGAAGCCTTTCTGCTGTTAGAATGTCTTGGAGTATTTCTTCACTGTTCTTCTTCTTTTCCTTCAGCCATTTGCTGTTGATAGCCAGCATCTTTGGGTTTTCCTTGGACAAGTCCGTCCAAACATCCTTCAGATGCTCAAACCAGGGATTATCTGGCCCCTTCAACTTCCCAAACAGCTTCTCCCAAACTGCTCCTACTAGGATTTCCAGGATGTGATGTCGACAGGCCAGATAAAACACCTTTTTGTTCAGCATTTTCTCTAGCAGTTTGGCAGCTCCTCTGTGAACTCCACTGTTACTGGATGTAGTGTCAAAAACAAGGGCAGTAACATTATCCGTAAGTTCCCATGTCTCCAGTAAATCCATTGAAGCCTCAGCCTGAACTGTGCCAGAAGAATTGTCGATGACAGGTACTCCCAATAACTTTCCTTCAGTGTATGAAGGTGGACCAGACACTAGCACAGCTAAAGTCTCTGAGGTACTTCCAGGTTCACTGCCCAAGACATCTTTGAGCAACTTTCCATCCCAGTGTGTAAGGCAGCGTACTGTGGTGGGTTTTCACAAAACTTGGACATGTGACTCTGGCTGATATTATACCTGGACAGCATTCTGTTGCGACGTGTTGTTGAGGTTGAGATGACGAAGTTATCCAGATCAGCCCCTCCAGCTTTCAAGGTGGCAGAAACCATGGCAGTAACTTGATTGTCTGATAAACCAAGACGATCAGCTGTATTGCAGATGACATCACATTCCATGACCTTCCTTGGAAACGTCAAAGTCACACTAGTCACAGTGTCTTGATGGTGAGAACATCCAGGACGAGGCTGATGGTAATCCATGTCCTCTGTGTTAGCGTCGTTGTCAGTTGAGTCACCCCAGGTAATGTCATCCACATGAACAACTGCCTCTTGTTCTGCTGCAGCTGTAAAATAGTACAACATGTTAAGACAGTAATTGTTAAGTACATGCTAAATATCGCAATGGAGTAAAACTTAAAACTTTTTGTGACGTTCAAAGTAATTAGTTTTACCTTGTTCTTGTCTATGCTGCAGTCTTTCATTCCTCGCTGCTTGCTGCAGGGATCTTGTCTCAAAAATCGTAATGACCAGACATATGACCTTTCCTCTCAGTCTTTTGGTCTTCGTAGAACCTGATATCCTCATCTTCTTCTCTCTGGATAACAGTCTGTTGTTCTGTATTTCCTGGATTGCATCTGGAGCTCCTATATCGAACAGGCTGTCTAATTCCAGCACAAATGCTCCTCTTTTTCCTCCAGGGTTACTTGCTCTTCCTTTGCTTTTCACCAGAGCACGATGTTTCTCATGTAGTTTCATGAAGAGCTTCATTGCGTTGTACTTGGTCATTGTCTTGATCCTAGCCATCTGCCAGAATGGGATGATAGATTCAACTGTTTCATATGCAAGGTCTTGAACCATGGGCCTCCTCCTGCATTTTCCGGTAAATTCTGAAGATTAAGGAAATACTGGAACGCCTGTCTGTTGGTGGGAAGCTGGGAACCACTGATAAAAGCTGAAGGGTATCCAACCAGGAAAGTTTCAGTGAGAGATCTGGTAGATGGCCCAGTTGACACCTGCCTGTGGACAGTACGTGGAGGTTCTGAGATATCAACTGTGCGCCCACGGAGCTCCCTCAGCTCCTTGCTTAATGCCATTGTGAAGTTGTAACTTGTAGATAGTTTTCTAGATTCTGATTGAGTTTCTGTTGTTTCCTGAAAAATGATAGATAATTATTATTAATATTATTATTAATTATTATTTATTTATTATTATTATTATTATTATTATTATTATTTATTAATTTTATGTTCTTTCATTTGATACCTAATTTGTTGCTTTATCTTGTTTAGATCAAAAGTTAAAGTGCAAAACATAATTCAAGGGACCCCGGAATTGGCGCTTTGGCCGATTTCAAGGCAGAAAATTTAAAGCTCCATGCGGCAATGCTTCCCAACATCCTAGGTCAAAATAGTTGTGATTTTCGGCTTTTTCAGGTCAAAAAGCATGGGAAAATGTACAGAAACCTATGAAAATAAGAAAAAGTTGATTTTTGAACAGGCCTAATGCCCGCTGTTGGGGAATTCCTCGGAGTGTTAACTGACGAGATCAAGGATGAGTATGGTGATGGTGCATATGCAGACTCATTTGTATCAACAGGGCAAAAAACCTATGGGGTATGGATGAGGGTGGGGGATGATATGAAATATAACGTGAAGGCTAAAGGTATCACGCTTAACCATGCGAACCGTCGAGGGGTTAACTTTGACTCGTTGAAGGATCTAGTGTGCTGGGAAGACGAGGGCGACCAGCCACCGCACCTGACTGTGGGGACCCACAATTTTCGGGAGTAGAAACTGGGGGTGTGAAGGAATTTAGGGTCACTAAGGTGTGCCGTAACACCTATAGGAAGCGTTACCAGGTGCCTGGTACCTATGATACCGTATCCTTTGGTTACCTTAATCCTTAACTGTATTTATATATATGTGTATTGTTAACAATATGATTATTTATCACGTATATTTGCTTCAATTAAGGTTTCATTTTCTCCTTTGCGTGCGTGCGTGTGTGTGTACAGTAAAAAGCTAAGCTCCGCCCACTGTAAGATCGGTCACGTGACTCCTGTCACTACTTGAGCATATCTCTATCCCTGCGTACTCGGTTGACTTCTGCATACCCTTGAGCTCAGACGTGTATTCCCCCGCGTGGACGAAAAATTGTAATGGCTACCTTTAATGTTGTGTGTTTGTGTTCAACGTTTATGAAGTGGTATTCAGCAAAGTGCCAAGATGTGGTAGATACTGAAAAACTCCCTATTGCACCCTCCTTTGATACTTTTAAGGCTACATTGAACCGTGCGAAGGACCAAGATGTTCAAATACTCTGCGGCTATTCTGGCGAAAGCATTGTAGGATTTCGTAATACAAACGATGTACTGAAGCATGTTGTAGACCTCACCTTTATAGAAGCTCACATATACCGGGAAGTAGAAGAAACAACACGTTCAGAAGATAAGCAACGATTATGGATAGTGAGTCTTCTTGACGAGTGGTGTGACAAGCGATATTATGTTATGTTACATCATACCGAGTACTCGTACCCTACGGTTGAGAATGTAAATCTTATCATCATGGAGAATCTTAAGTATTTTTACCACTATATTAATATATACATTATCATGACGATGTTTGCAGTGAGGTTGTGGCTAATGGCCTGTGTGAGTTTTTAACAGACTTTAGAGACGAGTATCGATTGTTAAACAAAAGGATAAATATGGGCATATGTTTCAATCAAATAGTGCACCGGAATGTGAAGATATTTAGTTTGTGGAAATGAACGTGTGGTGAATGATAAAACATTCAAACTGGTATTGCTTCGTGTAGCGGAAAATTCTGTTTGCTCAGTATAATGGGCAGAAGTATTCGAACAAGCCCGTACACGCTTCAGCAGTTTATGGTGACTCGCTGCCCCCATCGAGTCGCCCACCCGTGGACCTCACCCCTCCGAAACACACGAGTTTGAACAAACCCGTACACGTTTCATCAGCGTGACTCACTCCGCCCGTCGAGCCGATCCGCCCACCTGTGGCTCATAGTCATCTCAGAGCTTGAACCGACTGGACGTGCGAATACGATGGAACTTCCTTTGAGAAGCATTCTCGATGCCGTGTATGATGTGTCCGTGACGAAGTCATTGCGCGAGTTCAGGCGCGAAACCGGTGTCATTAACGATGTACTTGAAATGACTTGTAGGCAAGCAAGCAAACGTAATGTTATTTATTTAAGTGTTGAGGAGATGAATTGAGTCTTCGAGATAGCTGAGAATTGGGGAGAGGATCGTTTTAAAATACCTGCAGGTGTATGTACAAGAAGAGAACAGATTAATGATGCCCCCTCATATGCCGCTGTTTGCACGTTGTGTATAAATAACGATCAGCCATGCATTGATATACCACTGATGTGGAAGAATGCATCTGATAATAACGTTCTTGTCCCTACGCGAAACCGTTTCATCCTCGACAGAATGTTTGAAATCGTCGGATTCCGCAAGTTGAAGCCTATATTAGACGCTCGTTTTAAGGATATGATTTATTTTGACACGGTTCTTGAATACGAATACACCGCTCTGCTCGACGGATTTGTCGAATATAGGAATGAACAAGGCGAGAATGGTCTAGAGCTGGATGCATATTTAAAAGGTTTAGACTCTTCGAAATATCCCGAACTTTGGTACATAGCACTTGAGCGGTACCGGGCAGATCTCGCCTACACTGTTCACCCTGAAGAGCTGTATCTCTATATAATGAGTAGCTGTTGTCACGACTTGGAAGATTATTTCAATTGCCGCTATGCAGAGTGAAGAAAGGTTCACGATTGAAAAGCTCTGGACGGTAAGAAAATACTCTCGATTTGAAAGGAGTGTTTATAAACTTGCATTTAATAATGATGTTGTGGCTAACGATGACCTCTTTGTGCGTGCTTTTGATTGTATTCTAGCCGTGTTTAAAGATAAATTGCCAACCGAATGTACAGTGGGCACAAAAATAGTATTGAACGACATGAAGGCCATTTATATCGAGTATAGGTATCCTATATCTTGAGCGGTGAAGTAATGGTTGGACGTGTTTTCCATGTAGTGCAAAGCAATAATGATGTGACTGTAGACTCGATCACTTGTGAGTTTAGTGTTTTGCGCCGTAGATCATAAAGTACTTTGATGGTATATATATATATATATATATTTCCTGTACTAATATGCTGCTGATTATACTCCTTCGTTTTGTATATTATTTTATTATTTTCAATATATTTAATTATTTAATATAACTGTGTGTATATATATATATATATATTTTTTCCTGTACTAATATATTGATGGTTATACTACAACGTTTTGTATATTTTTGATATATATATTTTCCTCATTCGTATTATGCTATTATTATTTTTGATCATATATATTCCATTGTTTGATTGTATATTTATTTTCTATATATTTCCTGAAATTTTACCCATTAATTCGTCTAAATAAACAGAATGATGTAATGGTGTTTTATTTAATTCTTTTGGTTTAAACGACATTGAATTATGTCAAATGGCTGACTTCAAAACGGCTGACGGATTTCTAAGCCAACTGTCAAAAATATCTGGATAGCTCACTCTGGCTGGTTAAGCCAGAATATATGCTTTAATTAAATAAATAGCGCAATCTGGCAACTCAACCGTAATAATGTACACCTGAACAAGCCATTTACGCCTTGTAAGTCAACTTGCTAGTTAAGCCAACTGGCGGATTAAGCCTGAATATATGCTTTAATTAAATAAATAGCGCAATCTGACAACTCAGCCAGTTAAGCCAACTTGCTGGTTAAGCCAACTGGCTGATTAGGAACATATAGGACAGCGGCCGCTCGGCTGAAATCTTAATATGCACTTGGCTCCTGCCAAGCAAACACCTCTCTTCCTCTCTCTGCTTCTCCTCTCTCTCTTGGGGGATAACTCCGCCTCTAAGTTGCATAATCCCTTGTTGATCTTGCAACATCCCCCTCCCCCTTTGTTGCATAACATCTTGCAACATTCCCCTCCCCTTGTTGCATAGCCTTATGCAACATTGATCAACATTTGTAATTGCATTGTACTCTCTCCTTTTGTCCCCATAGTACTCAGCTGGAACAGAAAACCAAGGTTGTTGACTGTTTTTATGTGACAAATTCTGTGACGCAGGTGCAGTGCAACTTTTGTAGAGAATATGGAAAAGAAAGAAAATATCACAAATTGTTAGAAAATTTAAAACAAAAGGAATTATAAGCAATCATCATTAGGGTAATAGTGGTAGGCAACGATTCACAAAAACTGCAACACGTATATATGGTTCATGAAATTATTGCGCGCAGTCCACAGATCACAATTCGTCGTTTGTCGGCAGAAGTAACTATTTCACGAACGTGCATCGTATACTTCGTACTGAATTAAACCTTTTTCCCAACAAAATTCATTCACAAACTTCACTGACTAATGCTAAAATTGAAAAAAAAATGGAATTCGCAACATGGATTGTAGCAAAGGTAGGAGGAGGTCCTGAGTTTTTGAAACCTATTTACTTTACTAATGAGTGTTATGTACAGTACATCTGTCTGGGAGATTAATAAGCAAAACTTTCATTCCTGAGGAATTCATGTTGGTGTTCCAAATAGAGCTTGCACGTAGTATTGCTGAACTTAACAGTTTGGTCGCTGTTGGGTGATATGGTGGAAAAGCAGTAACAGTAATGCAAAATTTATTTCGTCAGATGCTACAAGATTTCTACTTACCACAACTAATTAATTTGTCCCGTAAAAGAAATAACTGCATTACCCCAATTTCACAGTGGTTCCAGCATATACGTAGCACCTCCACACATGCTTGTGAGGCTCCAAATATTTTGAGGATCCCCAGGAGTGAAATGTTTTGGATGATGTTTTCATAAAATTTATCAATAAACTGTTTCCTTCATGGGTATTTTAAAAGTGCTTCTTTATACTTACAAAGATTAAGCCACCTCACTTACTTTTGTACTTTTCGGATATCCTGTAATGTTAATTTAGGAACATTTCTTTAGAATAATCATTTTGAACTATATATCATTAAAAAACCCACAACAATTCCTTTCTAATGATATATATAGTTCAAAATGATTAATCTAAAGGAATGTTCCTAAATTAACATTACAGTAAATCCGAAAAGTACAAAAGTAAATGAGGTGTCCTAATCTTTGTGCACAGCATTGTAAAATACTTTCAGCAAACATGGTATACACGTACTCTACAGTGGGGTGAAGACACTTCATGTGACCGATTTTCTGGTGTAGTGTGTCTTCGAAATTCGAACACATGCTATGCTATGACACTCTCCATTTCCTGAAATCTACATTTTAGCTGATTTCAATGTTCATCACCGCCGCTGGCTTTCCTCCCATTTAACTAATATCCCTAGTGAACTAGCTTATAACTTCTCTATCATGAATGACCTAGAGCAGATTATACAGCATTCAACTCGTATCCTCGATCACCTTGGAGATAGGCCCAACATTCTGGATTTATCTCTAACAACTTATCCCTCTTTTTACTCTGTCAAACATTTTCTCCATTGGTCTCCTTTGACCACAATTTTGTATCTATTTTCTACCCTATCGCTCCAATTCGGTCTTTAGATCCTCCCATTAACACTTCGGCGTCTACGATTGGGAGGCCCATTTGCAGTAGTTCTTTGATTTCCCATGGAATGATTACGGGCCACCTCCGAGTGCGCTGAGCGCATCACGCAAGTGTTTCTCGGGCAAGGAGACGTACATTCCATATTCTTTTCCAACAACTAATGCAAAAAAAAAATTTAACTTTGCTTGTTTTAATGTCACTCATAACAGAGAAGAGACTTTCAGAAGGTGCTGTTGCCATCAAACTCCTGACTCTCAATCTGATTATATCTCTGCTCGGAATCGTGCAAAATCTATTCTTCAACTTTCTGGCCTGCACAAGAACCAACCTCTCCAACAACTTTACTTCTTTCCCTCCTCTTTTACATTCTGATGGATCAGCTGCCGTCTCTTCTCCTAATAAAGCTGAAGTCTTCGCTCAAAGTCTTCCCCTCCAACTCAACCCGAAACGAATCCGGTGCTCTTCCTCCATTCCCATCCCCTTCTAATTTAATTATGTCAGAAATTAGAGTCTCTATAAAGGATGTTTCTCCTCTATCTGGGCTCAACTCTAGGAAGGCGTATGGTCCTGATGGGACCCCTCCTGTTATCAAAATCTGTGCTTCTTTGAAGACACCCTGCCAGGCAAACTTTTTCGTCTGTATTTCATCTGGTATTTTTCTCTCGTGCTGTAGGTTCGCTTTCATTCAGCCTGTCCCAGAAAAGGTTGAGCACTCAACCCTTCAATAATCGTTCAGCTGCCTTGAATTTTTCCTTTGTAATTTTTTTAATCTATCCTTAATAGAACGATTTTTAAACACCTCCCTACTCACAATCTTCTTTAAGATCGTCAGTATGAATTCCGCAAGGGACGCTCTACTGGCTTTACTTCCTGTTGAGGAAGATTGTTCCAGAGTTGACCAGTGGAGTAGATGAAAGATTGAAAATACTGATTAACCCTTGCGTTAGAGAGTTGGACAGTAGAGGAATGAGAAAGTATAGAAAGTCTGGTACTTCGTGTTCTCCTTAAAGGATGAGGCATGTAGTTAGAGAGTTCAGAAGAGCAGTGTCCGTTGTAATAACGACAGTAAAGAGAAAGTGAGGCAACGATGCGGCGAAGAGAGAGAGAATGATGACAGTGAGTAAGTGGCAGAGAATTGGAGACAAAAAGCCTTTGATTCCACCCAGGTCAAGTACGGCTGAGTGGGTTGAGCCACCCCATACATGAGAAGCATACTTTATACAGGGGCGAACAAGGCCCCTGTACACAGAGAGCAACTGAGTGGAGGTGAAGAAACTGCGGAGGTGGTACAGAACACCTAACCTCTTAGAAGCTGTTTTGGAAAGAGAGTATATGTGATGTTTCCCTTTTCAGGAACGATCACGAGAAAAGAAAACGCCAAAAATATTAAGAGAAGAGGAAGGCTTGAGTTGTGTAGTATTGAAGGTATGGGGATAGTCGTGTGGAAGATTGTGACGAGTAGACAGATGAAGGAACTGAATTTCTAAGGCAATGAAAGCCACAAGGTTTTCTCTGCCCCAATCAGAGATAGCAGAAATATCAGAGGTCAGGTGTTCCATTGCTGTCCTACGCGAATCATGAAGTGACTGTTTCAAGGAACGCTTTGGGAAGCGGGTGGAGAAGTGAAGAGTGGAAACATCGACATAGGAGTGAATAGGACAGGAAGTGCGACTTAAAAGAGTATTGATAAATAAAAGGAAAAGAGTGGGTGACAGTTCAGAACCCTGAATAACACCACTGTTAATAGCTTCAGGAGAAGAACAGTGGTCATTTACAACCGCAGTTATAGATCGGCCAGAAAGGAAATTAGAAATGAAGGCACAAATAGAAGGATAGAAACCTAGGGACGGCAGATTCGAAATTAAAGATTTGTGCCAGACTCAATTAAAGCTTTCGATAGGTCAAGCGCAATAGCAAAAGTTTCACCGAAATCCCGAAAGGAGGATGATCAAGTGTCAGAGAGATATACAAGAAGGTCGCTAGTCGAGCGTCCCTTTCGGGACCCATACTGACGATATGAAAGAAGATTGTGAGTAGAGAGATGTTTAAGAATCTTCCTATTAAGGATAGATTCAAAAACTTTAGAAAGGCAAGAAATCAAATCAGTTGGACGATAGTTGGAGGGTTGAGAGCGGTCACCCTTCTTTGGGACAGGCTGAATGAAAGCGAACTTCCAGCAGGAAGGAAAAATACCAGATGAGAGACAAAGGGGTCACTAAGCCGAAAGAGTTTGGCTGGGCAGGGTGTCAGCACAGAAACACAATTCTTAAGGATAACAGGATGAACACCATGAGGACCGTACGACTTCCTAGAGTTGAGCCTTGATAGGGCAGAAAGAACATCTTTGGAAGTGATTCTAATTTCAGACTAGTAAAGTCAGAGGGAGGAGAAGGTAGAGGAACAGCACAAGAATCGTCCAGGGTTGAGTTGTAAGCGAAGGTTTGAGAGAAGAGTTCAGCTTTTTCAGGAGAAGAGACGTCAACTGAGCCGTCTGAATGGAAAAGAGGAGCGAAAGAAGAGGAAATAAAATTGGTGAAGAGGTTCTCACTGAGATGCCAGAAAGTGTGAGAAGAATTAGAATTGGATAGGTTTTCACATTTTTGTCTAATGATGGAAGTTTTGGCGAGTCGAAGAACAGATTTTGCACGATTTCGGGCAGAAATATAAGCGGAGTGAGAGTCAGCACTTGGATAATAACGGTACCTTATGGAAGACCCCCCTCTTTTGCGGATAGCATTAGAACAAGTAAAGTTAAAGCAATGTTTCTTTGCATTAGTAGTTGGAAAGCAATATGGAATGCACGTCTTAATGCGCATAGAGAATCACCTCCGGCCACGGAAGCATTAATCATTACGTGGGAAATGAAAGAGGTTCTGCATTAGGGTTATTTTATATATAAAATTACACACACACACACATATATATATATATATATATATATATTAGCAATAATATTATTGTATTGTGAAGAAGGAAGATTTAATTAATTGAACGGAATTGCATCGTTGGAAATTTTCAAGGTAAGATTATACTGTCTTTGGTAGAGTTATAATAATCATGAAATAGTTATTCCATTATTTATTTAAATATAAATGCAACTACTGTGGACACCAATCTAGCAGGGAAGTACTCCGGGGGGGTCGTTAGACAGAAGAGAGGGAGTGCTGGAACTCTCGTTTCTCCTGTCTCTGTACTCCTCAGGTGATCTTTTTCCGTGTCTCATCTACCCTGTGAGCAGTCCAGCATGCTCTCAAACACATACTTCTCTTCCGATTCTTCACGACACAAACATCCAGCTTACCCACTATATAATCTTTTCCAAACCCTCGGAGTCCTCTGGGGATGGGACCATAAATGTCCCCACTTCTGGCTCCCCCACTGCCGATACCGAGAATGCAGACTCGGGCAACGGGGCTGGATCTGCTGCCGCCCATTCGAGATGTTCTGGACCTCTGTCTGATTCACTTTACATAAACTTCTGAAATATTCGTGGCCTTTTCTCAAATTTTCAATGTGTTGAACACCACCTCTCCTCCTCTAAACCTCATCTTCTTTTCAGACTGAAACTCAGGTGTTTAGGAGGACTGAGAGCGATCCCTTTTCTGTACCCTCTTACTTTCTTTATAGTCAATTTCACTCCAAAGGTGGATGTTACGTATATGTACGCTATTACCTAACCTGTTCGTATTCCCGAACTCAAATCTTCCGAATTCTATAACCTCTGGCTACGGCTTACATGCCAATCTCAAACTAAATACATCTGCGCTGTTTACCCTTCTCCTAATTCTACTGACTATTCAAAGTTCTTTGACTACCTCATTTCTAAAGTGGAATTCATTCTATCCCGCTCTCCCTTTGCTGAAATGACCATTTTAGGAGATTTCAATGTTCACCACCACCTTTGGCTTTCCTCCCATTTCAATGACATCCCTGGTGAACTACTGTAGCTTACAACTTTTCTATCCTAAATGACCTGGACCAGATTGTACAGCACCCTACTCGTATCCCCGATCGCCTTGGAGATAGGCCCAACATTCTAGATTTATTTCTTACCTCTCATCCTTCTTCTTACTCTGTGAAAATTTTCTCTCCGTTTGGCTCCTGCGATCACAATCTTATATGTGTTTCCTGTCCTATCGCTTCAATTCAGTCTTTGGATCCTCCCAAGAGGAGGCGCCGTTGATTGGGAGGCCCTTAGGCAGTACTTCTATGATTTCCCATGGATTGATTACTGCTTCCGTGGCCGGGACCATTCTGAGTGTGCTGAGCGCATCAAAGAGGTGATTCCCTCGGGCATGGAGGCGTACATTCCATATTCTATTCCTACTGCTAATGCAAAAAACCCTTGGTTTAACTTTACTTGTTATCATGCTATCCGCAACAGAGAGGAGGTTTTCAAAATGTACCGTCGCCATCAAACTCCTGACTCTCACTTATCTTATATTTCTGCCCGAAATAGTGCAAAATCTGTTCTTCGACTCGCCTAAAATTCCTTCATCAGACAAAATGTGAAAATCTAAACAATTCTAATTCTTTTCCCTCTTTCTGGCGGCTAACTAAGAACCTCTTCAATAACTTTACTTCCTCTTCTTTCCCTCCACTTTTCTATTCCGACGGCACAGTTGCCGTCTCTACTCCTGACAAAGCTGAACTCTTCGCTCAAATCTTCGCTTACAACTCAACCATGGACGATTCTTTTGCTGTTCCTCCACCTCCTCCTCCCTCTGACTTTACTATGTTTGAAATTAGAATCACTTCTAAAGATGTTCTTTCTGCCCTATCTGGGCTCAATTCTAGGAAGGCGTATGGTCCTCATGGTGTTCCTACTATTGTTCTTAAGAACTGTGCTGTGGTGACACCCTGCCTCAGCAAACTCTTTCGTCTTTGTCTCTCATCTGGTACTTTTCCTTCCTACTGGAAGTTCGCTTTCATTCAGCCTGTTCCAAAAAGGGTGACCGCTCTCAACCTTCCAACTATCGTCCAATTGCTTTGATATCTTGTCTTTCCAAAGTTTTTGAATCTATCCTTAATAGGAAGATTCTTAAAAAAATTTCTTCTCACAATTTTTTCAGATCGTCAGTATGGATTCCGGAAGGGACGCTTTACTGGCGATCTTCTTGCATATCTCTCTAACTCTTGGTCATCCTCCTTTCGGGATTTCGGTGAAACTTTTGCTATTACGCTAGACATATCGAAAGCTTTTGATAGAGTCCGGCACAAATCTTTAATTTTGAAATTGCCCTCCTTCGGTTTCTATCCTCCTAGCTTTGCCTTCATCTCTAATTTCCTTTCTTGCTGATCTATAGCTGCAGTTGGAGATGAGCTTCTCCTGAAGCTATTAACAGTGGTGTTCCTCAGGGTTCTGTCCTTTCACCCACTCTTTTCCTTTTATTTATCAATACTCTTTTAAGTCGCACTTCCTGTCCTATTCACTCCTGTGCCGATGATTCCACTCTTCACTTCTCCACCCACTTCCCAAAGCGTCTCTCACAGCAGTCGTTTCATGATTCGCGTGGGACGGCTATGGGGCACCTGACCTCTGATCTTTCTGCTATCTCTGATTGGGGCAGAGAAAACCTTGTGGTTTTCAATGCTTCAAAAAATCAGTTCCTCCATCTGCCACTCGTCACACTCTTCCACACGGCTATCCCCTTACCTTCAACAACACACAACTCAAGCCTTCCTCTTCTCTTAACATTCTTGGCGTTTCCTTTTCTCGTGAGCTTTCCTCAAAAGATAACATATACTCTCTTTCTAAAACAGTTTATGAGAGGGTTTATAAGAGGTTAGGTGTTCTGTACCGTCTCCGCAGTTTCTTTACCCCACTCAGTTGCTGTCACTCTACAGGGGTCTTGTTCACCCTTGTATGGAGTATGCTTCTCATGTGTCGGGTGGTTCAACCCACACAGCCGTACTTGACCGTGTGGAATCAAAGGCTTTTCATTTTATCAATTCCCCGCCTCGTACTGATTGTCTTTAATCTCTCTCTCTTCGCCGCAATGTTGCCTCACTTTCTCTTTACTATCGCTATCATAAAGGACGTTGCTCTTCTGAACTCCTTAACTGTATGCCTTCTCCTTTAAGGAGAGCACGCAGTTAGAGACTTTCTACATTTTCTCATTCCTTTTCTCTCCAACAATCTACTGCAAGGGTTAATCGGTATTTTCAATCTTTCATCTACTCAACCGGTGAACTCAGTCAGACTTTATAATGAACGGATGCATTTCCTGAGCTCTCTGATATTGCTACTACTTTTGCATATTGCTAATAACTTTACTTTTGGAAAATTTTGAATTTTATATACTTGCGTTTATATTCACATTGTTATAGTTAAGTAATTTTATATTAGTGGTTTTTGGCGATTTAGAAGTTTTCATAGCGTGCCGGCTTAATTTAACTTATACTTGTGACGGTTATAAACTAATTTAACTTGCGCGATGCCGTCGCAGAAAGGGTCGTGTGTTAGGTGTGGGATAAAGCGGTGGTATACGGATTTTAAAGATTATACAGGCGGTCCTATGGCGATTATCGAGAGATCAGTTTGTTTCTTTTGCGATTTAAGGGATGAAATAGTTGACATAAAACGCAGTGTACGTGAGGTAACGGAAAGACTTGCAACGCTTGATGAGGGCAGAGGTAGGGCTACGGTTGGCGAAAGCCGAACCAATACTAACGTTGAAGACGTTAGTAATTTGAAGGGTGAGGTGCGTAACCTAGTTTCTAATTTAGGTAGCTTATCGGGAAAGTTGGATAGAGTTGAGGAAGGGGTTAAGGTTGGTCCGAGATTAGTAGATGGGGAGGGATTTAGAGAAGTTAAGGGTGGAGCTAGGCAGCGTACGTTAGGTGATAGGAATCCTCCCCCCTATCGAGGTTTCGAACCGTTTCGCCCATTTGGAAAGGGACGTGAATGAGGGGGAAACTATTTTAATTGAGGACTCTTTAGTGCGCCATATGGACACAGAGTTCGTCGAACGGCATCCATCCAAGAGGAGGAGGGTCTGTCTCCCAGGGGCCAGGGTTGACAAAGTTAGAGACGAAGTGGATAGGATTGACGTTGCCTCCCGTCACTCGATGTTGGTGACGATGGTAGGGGGCAAAGACTCGTATAGGTCCGATACGAGAGTGCCTGACCTTTTGGAGAGATATAGGGGGTTAATTAGGTCCCTAAAGGCGAAGTCAGATAGGTCTTTAGTTCTAGGTATTATCCCTAGGCACGGTTTGGGTCTTAGGATTACGTCTAAAACGATATTTTTTAATAATAAATTAGAAGAGATTTGTGCTGAGGAAAATGTACCCTTCGTAAAGATGTGGTCAGAATTCAGTGATCCTAGCATTTTTTTAAAAGATGGGGTGCATTTTAATGGGTCATTATGCAGAAAATGACATGGCCTGAAGTTGAATTCAAAAATAAATTTTTCTTGTGTATTTTGGTAGGCTCTGTTCAAATTAACCTTCATTTCCTGTGCAAATGAAAAGAAATATGATTTTCGGTACATTAAAATAATGCACCAAAAATCATATATATTTTCCATTTGCACTGGAAATAAAGGTTCTATTTCAACAGAGCATACCAAAATATACTAGAAAAATTTATTTTTGACTACCTAACCTAACTAAACCTAACCTAACCTAACCTAACTAAACTTAAACTAAATAAACCTAACCTAAGAAATCAAAATAATACAATATTTTTACCTTGGATTTTTCTTGAAGTGGATAAAGAAGGGCAGCTTGTTTAAGAAAATGATAAAGTCGGCGTGTCCGTGTGTGGCTGTTAATGAACAGGTAGCGGGCAAAGTACTAGGAGTAATTATGGCTTCTATTCCCAGCCCTAAGTACCCACTTCTTCACGTCTTCCCAAAGTCTCTCGATATTCTGTGTGTGAGCTCTGCTTTCAGGGTCGACGAAGTTCTGGGAATGGTTTACCGTAAGATGAGTATAATCTAATTCTGATAGAGCACTGAATGCCTGCCAACAGTCACTCTGCACAATAGATCCAGGTTTGATATATTTGTTGATTAACGGAATGAGGGTTTCTGCCGACCGATCCTTCACAGGCACTATAAATTTTTTATTCGAGACCCTCTCAATACCCAAAGATCCACACTCCTTCACTAAACGACCCCGATTATATTTCGTTTTACCAAATTTACTTTCGTCGATCTCACAAACTATGCCGTCCACTGCACTATGAGACGTGAGTTCTAATTCATCTTCCACAAAAGATTGGCACAAATATTTAGTTAGAAACACATTTACGTAGAAAAGATTTTGCCATGGTTCCATGTGCACCTTGTCAAGCCATGTTCCTTTCCGAATGGTACAAAGAAAGTTACACTGGACAACACGTTTATTTTTCGGATTTGTCTTTTGCCGGTTACAATAGAAAGCCTGACGATCTTCGCGATAGTAACAGGGTTTAGAACACTTAGGACAGTTTCTAGACTTTGGTAGCACACCATGCAATTGAAAACATTTGATTGATTCACTATTATTTTGGCCAAAACGTTCTATGGCATTTAAGAATGAAACAGCACAACCTTCACACGTGGACATTTTAGGGAAATAAAACTTATGAAGGGGTACCCGAAATTACCAGTTCAGAAGATGCTATTCACTATAAAAATGTAACTTGTAATTTTTTCCATAATCTTGCATTTGCACAGGAAACGGATAACATATTAAGAAAGAGCGACTAAAAATACATTATATAAACTTAGTCTCCATTGCCGGGGCAGGCCATGTCAATTTATGCATTTTGACCTCTTAATGAAATAGGTAATGCTAGGCTAGGTAGGTTAATTGACGAAAACGTACGAAAGCTGTATAGATCGAAGCCTTCTTTAAACGTTGTGGGTCCGGGGAACGCGGGCCCGACGTGAAAAATAGTTTAAAACGCGGGCCCGTGGTAAAAAATAACTTAAACGTCTTTTATTGTAACGCGCGTAGTATTAGAAATAAATTAAACGAATTTAAGGCGATAATTTATTCTGGTAACTACGATATAATTGCTATCACTGAAATGTGGTTAAATACCGTGACTCGGGACTTGTTGCGGGAATTTGATATACCGGGTCTTAAACTCTTTACTAATGATAGGTTACATAGGACTGGTGGCGGCGTTTTGCTGTACATTCGTAATTCCCTTAGGGCTATCGAGGTTAAGATAGATTTTCCGGCAGCAATTAATGTGATATGCGTTGAAGTTAGGGCACTTAGTATTATTTTTAATTTTGTTGTTGTTTATAGACCTCCCGTTCAACCCCTTGATACCGATACTAGATTTTACTCACTTCCTGGTAACTTTATTGACAATCGGAATAGTATAATTGTCGGAGACTTTAACTGCCCTAATGTTAATTACGAGACTTTTACTGGTAATGATGAAGGTTTGTGATTGATTGAGTTCATGGAAGATAATTTTTTACGACAGAGACAGATAGTTACCGAACCAACGCGCGGTGACAATATTTTAAATTTGGTGATGACGAACGGCAAAAATATAGTCGAGGGTTTAGAAGTAGGCGAGAGTTTAGGATGTAGTGATCATCAAATTCTTAGGTTTAAGTTATTGATAGAAAACACTACGGATAGTAACGTAATAGAAGTCCCTGATTTTCGTAGGGCTAATTTTGATAGTTTTGCGGATAGGATGAGAGTAGTGGACTGGGATAACTTATTTATGGGTAATTACACAAATTTGCAATCGGATGCGTTTAAAGAAAGTTTTATGAATATTGAAAAGGAGTTTATTCCTCGTAGGCCCAAGCGCGCTAGAAATCATGGTAGGCCAAAGTGGTGGACTAGGGAAAAAGGCGAGTTTATAAACGAGCGTAACAGAGCGTATAGACTTAATAAGCGCAATGGCACGGCAGCTAACTTTAATTGATATATTGAGCTTAGACGTCAGGTTAAAAGATCAGTTAGGAATGCTAAGCGTAATTTAGAAATACTTATAGCTGCGGATAGGAAACATAATCCAAAAAAGTTTTTTGAATACGTCAATAATCGTAAGCCGATAAAAGTTAACATAGGCCCTCTAGTGGATGTTAACGGCGCTTTGGTTTCTGACACTCAGACAATGGCGGGTATTTTCAATAACTTTTTGCGACAGTTTTTACCGTAGAAGACGTAAATAATGTCCCTGACGTGGACGATATCGTTCCATTTAGTAGCGAGACTATTTTGGATGAAATAACTGTTTACGAGGGTGAGATTACGCATTATATCGATAGGCTAAAAGTTAGCAAGGCTCCAGGCCCTGACGCTTTTTATCCCAGACATTTGAAAGATTTGAAAGACGTTATTGTAGGCCCATTAACGAAGATTTTTAATCAGTCACTCGAAACAGGGATTATTCCTGAAGACTTCAAATTAGCTAACGTCACGCCTATTTTTAAAAAAGGCGACCGCACAGTACGTAGCAATTATAGGCACATTAGCTTAACGTCAATTGTCGGTAAACTCTTGGAAACCGTAGTTAGGGATCGTATCATCGATCACTTAGAAAGTAGGGATTTGATTAATAGTAGTCAGCATGGGTTTCGACGCCATAGATCTTATTTAACTAATTTGTTAGAATTTTATAGTGAAATATTGCGCGGATACGATAGGCATAGAGCGGCTGACGTTATTTATTTAGATTTTAAAAAGGCGTTCGATACAGTTCCGCATAGAAGATTAATCGCGAAGGTTAATGCGCACGGTATACGCGGTCAGGTAGCTAACTGGTTAAAGGAATGGCTTCGTGCCAGGAGACAGAGGGTCGTTGTTAATGGTAGTGAATCGGGGTGGTTGGATGTAAGTAGCGGTGTCCCACAGGGCTCAGTGTTAGGCCCATTGCTATTCGTAATTTACATTAACGACATAGATGTAGGATTGACTAGTAACGTGTCAAAATTTGGGACGATAGAAATAGGCTTCAAGACCATGTAAATAGGATTATGGAGTGGACGGATAAGTGGCAGATGCAATTTAACGTAGACAAATGTAAAGTTTTGCATATAGGTTCTCGTAACAATAATTACACGTACACGATGGATGATAGAGAGTTTGCGAGCGTTGACGAGGAAGTAGATTTAGGCGTACGCGTCTCTAAGGATTTAAAAGTTAGGAACCAGTGCCTGGAGTCTTGCGCAAAAGCTAATAGGATGTTAGGCTTCATAGCGCGTAATTTCGAATTTAAATCGAAGGATATTATATTGCCCCTTTACAAGTCCCTACTCAGGCATCATTTAGAATATGCCGTTCAGTTCTGGTGCTCGTATTTGCGTGAGGATATTGATAGGTTAGAAAGGGTTCAGCGTCGTGCCACGAAACTAATTCCGTCATTGCGCAACAAGCCTTATGAATATAGAATTAAAGAGTTAGACTTGCATTCACTCGAAACTGGGAGATTAAAGGGGGAGCTTATTGAAGTTTTCAAAATCGTTAATAACATCGATAACGTAAATTTTGACAAACTCTTCTCTTTCGATAATAGCAATACACGTAATAAAGGATTTAAGTTGCGTGGCAGACGTTTCATTACTAATATCGCTAAAAACTTCTTTACGTTTAAAGTAATTGTTAAATGGAATAATCTTCCCGCGTCAGTCGTTAACTCTACCAGCGTTAATGTATTTAAGAACCGTTTAGATAGGCATTTTAAAAATATTAACGTTCTTTAAAATAAAACAATTAGTAACAGGAGCTCTAGGGGTGGTGGTCGAGGATGAGTCTGTTGACGATTAATGCCAGCTTCTGACATGCCAGCGTGTGATGCCAGCAACAAAATAAAAAAAAATTAGACTAACACGAACGTAGATGTAGCTCTTAGAGTAAACTAACCCACTTTTTGTTATACTCTACCTACTTTTTTTTTTTTTAATCCTCTCCTTACTTGCATGTCTAACTCTCTTTACTTGCATGTCTGTAGTTTGCATGGTATGACAGTGAGTTAAGACTGTGTTTCATGGTTTGTAAGCGTTCTTATTTTACTTCTTTTCATCTTTCACCCCTCTCCTATTCTCTTCGACTATTTTTCCGACTTGTCGGCAGTGGCCCGCGGATGATGATGAGGGAGTCTTTCTTTCTCTTTTTCTGAATGAATGTTAACCCACGAATGATAGGTTTTGCTACTTACTTAACCCCTTATTCTCCTCTTTTAACCCCCTCCTCTTTCCCTTCTCTCGAGCTAACCTTAGAGTGGATCTTAGGGTCTTTGTTAGCCTTAGCTTCAGTAGATCTGTAGATCTTCCTCAATCCATTTTCCTCCTGTCCATGACCTCCCATCTTTCAAACGCAGACTGTCTAGGCATCGAAAACCCTGGAACTTGATTTTGGCTCTCTTCTTCTACGATGGTAGGGGCGCTTTTGCGGGCATTTGCCCCTGGCCCCTCCTCCCTCCATAAAAAAAAAAAATAGTTTGCTAATCATTTATGTAAGTAGTATTTATAACGTCAAGTAGTTGATTATGTTAAATTAATTATTAAGTTGTTCGTATAGGAGGGCCTGTATTCTCAATTTGCATCTTTTCCTAAAGACGTGGGCTTTCCCACTTTCAGTTTTTGAGTACCGTGTAATGTTATTTTATATGTTTTTTGTTTCTTCAGCTAGAAACCAGGTCGGAAACCAAACTGTATTTGCAAGGAACTTTGGTCAAAGGGATGGTCAAGAGTTTGTCGACCGGTTGGAAGATCTTTTCGACATCGCCCACGCCGATGTACTGGACATGATCATTATTCCGGAAGACCGCGCTTTCCTCCTCACCCAGAGGGAGAAGGGGCGTTACGGAATCATGGCATCTATTGAGAATGCTCTCGCAAACAAAGAAAAGCGGACTCAGGGAGGGGTGACAGCCAAAGAGAGGAGGCGTCTCACAGGGTCTCACAGCGGTGAAGAGGGAATTGATGAGGAGGAAGAGCTGCAGGGAGCAGTAGGAGGAGGAAAACCTACCCCTCCAGAGCGAGCCAAGACAAACATCGTCTCTTGGACTGGCCACTGCCCTAGATAGAACGGAAATGTCCGACCGAAGCGACGACCGAAGGCGAACAAAGGCGACGAACCTCGGGCATGACGTAAGAGAACGCAACTTCAACCGTTCCTCCATCCATCGCCAGCGAGAGCAGCAACGTGCCCGGTTCTACAAGAAGCTTTGCGAAGAATTCAGCGGAGATGTCCCCCTGGTGGTTCACTGAGATGACAAGCTAATGAAAGACGTTACCAGTGAGGGACATGTGGACAGGCTCCCCATTCTTATCTCCGGGAAAAGTGTCAACCAAATGCTTGACGTCCCCAAGATCGTATCCTGAACAGGGGAAACTTAGGCTTCAGCCGTGGAGGCGAGTCATGCCGAGTCGGGCGTCAGTGAACGAGTCAAAGGGATGTGCTTTAATATGACAGCCTCCAATACAGCCACTGGATTGGAACTTCCATGCTCTTGGAGCAGAAATTGTTGCGCGACCTGCTCTCCTTGGCTTGCCGGCACCACATCCTGGAGCTCGTGTTCGCCAGCACTTTGGAAAGGCAGTTGGAAGTTCTTCTGGACCTGAAGTTCTCGTGTTCAAAAGTTTCAAGGAGAAATGAGATTGGGGCTTTATCAACCAGAGTAGCTTCCAGCCAGGGCCAAGTGATGACGTCGTGTGATATGCCATTTCGCCCGTGAATGATGAGCTTCTGACATTTGCTAAAGAGCAACTCAAGAAAGCACAGCCCAGGGACGACTTCTGGAATTATTGATCATTTTCCTTGGAGGAGTTCCTCTACGGGGCATTCACTTCATGGCCCCAGCAGTCATGTACCACGCCAGATGGATGACGAAGATCCTGTACTCCTTGAAGGTGTGAATGTTTCGGAGCCAGTTCAAGCTCACGAAGAAAGAAGAAACTGGCCTCCGAGACTTCTGCATCTTCGCCACCACAACATACTTGCGACCTTGGATCGAGCTCCCTTGGCAGTTGCTGCTCCCCTCAATGATCTCAACTTATTGAAACAGCTCCTGAAGTACCCCCATCCCGCCATCTCGACCGCTGCCAGCAAGAAACTCTCCATTCACCTTTGGTACCTCTCTGAAGAGTTGGTGATGTTGGTGCTGTTTGATCGCAGGTTACCAGTGGAAACAAAGAAAAAGATGATGGAGGCCCTCAGTGTCAAGGAGGAAGAAGACTTAGAGCATCCCCCAAAACGTCCACGGGTTGATTTGAGTACTGTGTACGAGCGAGGCCTTGAGAGCTTCGTAACGAGGAATTCCATGATGCTCTTCGACCGGGTGAACCTGTCAACAAAGTTCCTCAGCACGGACCCAGAGCCTTGGATTCTCAAGGACGACAACGCCGCATCAGCGAGGGTGATCGAAGACCTCGCCGTTGTCAACGACCACGCCGAGCGTGGCGCCGTCCTTGTCCAGGCATAAAAGGTGTTGACAAAGAACGAGGAACAGATAGCTGCTGTTCAGGTGGTGACTGATCACTGGCGGCTCTTCCTGGACAGCCTGAAGGGCACATTGATGACGCAAACCAAGCGACAATGAGGGCATTGGCCTCCTTGAGGCTACCGTATTCCAGCACATAATACCGAGCACAGGCTGGGGGGGACTTGGATACCACCGTCCGTCTGTTTTAAGTACCGTAGTGAGCCATGTTGGTTACTTATTCGCTTAGTACACGAGAACATAGTTAGACACCATCACAATTTAGTAAAACTTCAACCCTGGTGGTCAACCTCTAAATATTAACCAAATCAAACCAAATGTTCCACACGAACCTTTTAGTTGACTCAACGGTACCAGATGAGCCCAGTGTACCTGGCTATGTGCGGTGGAGAGCGCAAGAGAGCAACTCACTTCTACACCAAGCCGGGCCTGGAGGCGGGGCCACCAGCTTGACCTTCGTGTGAAAAGAGACCATCGCACGGAACTACAACGAGGTTAACGAAGTATTTAATGTTATTAAATAAATTAGAATAAAATAAATTGCAATAAACAAATATAATATTCATCACTAATTATCAGTAATAAATAAACCCTTGTTTTCCCTTGTTTCCTCTCATTTTCCCTTCCCTCACCCTCTTTCTCCCTCATTTACACTCACACAACGATGGCGTCGATGTATCGATGGGTGCCAATATATTACTCCATCAGGTTGCTGCGACACCCATATACTATATTCAAGTATTAATTATTGGATTCCAATGGCTTAGTTCATATTCATATTTCCAACACCATAAACTATAATGAATAAATTATATTCAATGAGAAAAGAAGTAATTAGTGGTACCAAATTTATTCTTCTCTTTGTTAATATAAGAAATTTAAGAAGTAACTTATTTTATTAATTTCTTTGTTAAATACGCTGAAACTGCAGTACAACTAAATAGTTTTAACTGAAACATGACTCACAGAATGTGTGTTTTATGTTTAAAATTCCTGGTTACAAGTTTGTCTCTTCATACAGAAATAATTGTGGTGGCAGCGCGAAATTTCACTATGAAATGATTTATAGCACACAAGTGAAATAACTTAAAAATCATCTCCTTTCGAAATTTAACTATTAAATTACATTATTTCAATTCAATTTATTTCGTTAGTGCAGTTTATCGAATAGAGGTTCGCATGAGTTATTAAATTTAGAAATTTATAAAGTGATTTCAAGCAAAACTTTTGCGAAAGAAAAAATATATTATCGTATGAAATTAGGTAATGCAACAATATCAAAGTTCTCAAAAATGATTCAGTTCGTTCAAAACTTTCTTCTATTTAATTTCAGAAAACTGATCACTCTGCCTACTCGTATTATTGAACATTGGGCTTCATTTATTCGTCTTCAGCGAGAGTGTCATCGGTAATCAAATATCAGATATGCTGAACATTTATATCTATGTAAAATTTAGGAAATTTAACATTCATGCATTTCGCCACCTTAAGACAAAGTTAAACAATCTCTGACATTAGTCAAACTCGATGCAGGATTCACTCTAAGACTAAAAATAAACTCAATTTCTTTGCTTCCGTATTAAAAAACTTCATAATTCAAAATTCAAAAACTTTATTCAGTAAAGGATACAAGTGACAAAGTTCTACAATTTTTAGATATTTGATATGACATTATTGATATGACAAGTAGTATGCCTTCATAAAATGTAGAGTACAAATCAATTGCTATGCAAGATGATCAATGATGCAAGGGGGAGAGGGGGAGGGGTATTGGGAAGGGCGTTTAGCTCCCAAGTTGCATGAAAAGGGGAGAGAGGTTTTGAGGGGATGCCCGGGAGAATGACCTCCCCACAAAGCGGTAACCTAACCTAAGAAGGTATCCTGACCTAAGAAGGTAACCTAAGAGAGAGCAGAGAGCAGATTTTCTTGCGATGTCTCGTCGCATACTGAACTTCTTGACAGCCAAAGTTGGCTTAGAAGGTGTAATCAGCCAGCTGGCTTAGAAGGCTTAATCGGCTTAGGAGTGTATATATATATATATATATATATATAGAGGAGTGTGTATATATATATATATATATATATAGGAGTGTATATATATATATATATATATATATATAGGAGTGTATATATATATATATATAGGAGTGTGTATATATATATATATAGGAGTGTGTGTATATATATATATATAGGAGTGTGTATATATATATATATATATATATAGGAGTGTGTATATATATATATATATAGGAGTGTGTATATATATATATATATATATATATAGAGGAGTGTGTGTGTATATATATATATATATATATATATATAGGAGTGTGTGTATATATATATATATATATATATATATATATATATAGGAGTGTGTGTATATATATATATATTATATATATATATAATATTTAGGAGAAATCCAATGACAAGGAGGAATGTAAATGCCATGAAAAGTCTTCTTTAATGCGCAACGTTTCGAGCAATATGCTCATCTTCAGGCTAAATAATAACAATATGAAATTAAAATCAATAAACAAATAAAACAAGACAAAACAGTTTCTATAAAACCAATTCTTAAAAACAAAATTTAAAAAGACTAAAAGAAGAAGGTTAAATTCAAAGTTATAAAAATTTACATATAAAATTACAAGAAATTTAAAAAGCTATTTTTAAATTACATATAGTAAATTTGAAATTGATACAATGGAATAACACTACTAACCCTTCATTGCTGGTTCCGAGGCACAAGTAATTTTAAACAAAACAAATGGAACATACTATGGGTTGGGTGGTTGGAGAGTTATAAGTTGGGAAGGGGGAATTATAAAAAATTTAAAGGGACAGCTGAGGAATCAACATTTAGAGAAGGGGTCAATGTTTTTATATAAAGAGATTCCAAAATTCTAAGTGAGTTGGAACAAGAATTATACCCGAGAATTTTAAAATTATCTAAAGTGACATCAGTTTTGCATTTAATACTATGTTCCCAGATACTAGAGGCTTCTTTTTTATTTAAAATTTTACCTGTTCGGCAACTTATTCCCATATGCGAATAAAATCTAGCCCTGAGAGAGCGCACGGTGCTGCCAATGTAAGTACCAAGGAGACACCTTGGGCAAGTAAATAAATATACAACACCGCTACGCAACGAATCAGGAGTTCGATCCTTCGCTGAGAAAAAGCTACCTAAAGACGTTTTATTAATAAATATAATGCGAAAATCAGTATGATAAAAAAATTTTTTTAACAACTTCGTAAATTTAAGTTTAAATTCTTTATTCATGGGACCCATTTCAGGTACCAAGAAATATTTTATATCTTTAGGCACTGAAATACGGAAGTTGAGGGCTATAAACATTATTTAAGAAAGATCTTATTAGTTTATCTACATATTGAACAGGAAAACTATTATTGGTAAAATATAATCTTAAATTATTAAATTCATCGTTAAGTAAGGTAAAACTAGAAGTCAAATTATATCCTCTGAACAAGAGAGTTTTAATACACGACATCTTATAGTTAAAATCAGTAAAACTAAAAAAATTCATGCCCAAACCGGTAAAAGTGGGTTTCCTGTAAACTGATGTAGTAATAGAATCCCCTTTTTTTCGAAATTAAAAGATCTAAAAAGGGAAGGGAGCCATTTTCCTCAGTTTCCATTGTATAAGTTATATTGGGGTGCAGAGAATTTAAGAAGTTAAAAAATTGTTGCGCTTGTACAGCATTATCAAAAACAGCTATCGAGTCATCAACGAAGCGTCGGTAAAAAATTGGTTTACAATGGGTGGGAGATTGTCTAAAAATTATACTTTCTAAATGAGTCATACAAAAATCAGCTGATAAAGGTCCGACGGGTGATCCCATCCCAACACCATCAATTTTTGGTAAACCTTATTATTGAAAGTAAAATAACATTGCTTAAAAACCAGTTCTAAAAGTTCCTTAAAATAAGACCATGAAAAACCATGAAAACTATCAACATTCCTCCTTGTCATTGGATTTCTCCTAAATATTAAATTGAAGCTTTTTAGAAGCAACCCGCATGATTATATATATATATATATATAAATATATATATATATATAAATATATATATATATATATATATATATTATTAAAGAAGAGGAGAGGGTGCAAGAATGCATAATTGACTGAGAATAATTCTGCGTTATTTATTGTCCCTTATATATATATATATTAATGGAGAGAGGAGATGTTCCCACTGCCATGGCTCATAACACAATGAAGAGTCACCCCAGCCACCCTGGTCGGCTTTAGCATCACAACCAGTTGAATTAGAAGGCGTATAGAAGGAGTGTATATATATATATATATATATATATTAATGCAAATATGTAGAGTGGCACAGTAGAATAATTGCCAGACAGCGCTATTTATTTAATTAATTAAAAGAGATGTTCTCAATGAAGAGTCGCCCCAGCCAGGAGAGCGTGCAAGAATGTAGACAGCCATCTACCAGCCAGTTGGCAGAGCCACCAGCTACCAGCGGCAGGAATGATGGCGTAGTGTGTGTGTATATATATATTAAAGGAGAGAGAGATGTTCCGACTGCCACGACTCAACGTATAATGAAGATCAGCCACCAGCTTCAGTTGGCTTAAAAGGCGTAATTGGCTTCGTAGTGTATACATACTGTATATATTAATGCAAGAATGTAGAGACAGCCATCTGCCAGCCAGTTGGCAGCGCCGCAAGATATCTGCGGCAGGAATGATAGCGTAGTGTGTATATATACCCACACCTTGTTAACCTTGTTTGGGTTCCGTGCGTCGGTCTTTCCTCACACGAAGGTCAAGCTGGTGGCCCCGGCTTTAGTCCTGGCTTGGTGGAGGCGCGAGTTGCCCTCTTGCGCTCTCCATCGTACATAGCCAGGTACACCCGGCTCATCTGATACCGTCCTGAGCCAGGCATCTAGTCTTCTCCTGAAGACTTCAACTTTGACCCCTGTAATGATTCTGAGGTCCTTTTGAAGCTGGTTGAAAATTCTTGGCCCCCTGACAACCAAGCTATTTTCTTTCAGAGATGAGGAGGTCCCTTGTCGGGCCTTTAATTTGGGAACACTACCCATTCTTCCTTTCCTATTTTCGAGCGTTGTCTGGGTGGTAAGTGGGTTTTGTTTGAGGTTTGGTACCAGTTTTTCGATAATTTTCCATATGTAGATTATGGTATACCTCTCTCTTCTTCTTTCCAGGGAGTACAGATTTAGCTTGCGTAGTCTTTCCGAGTAGTTGAGTTCTGTGCAGCCATCACTCTTGGCTGAGAAATGTCTCCGCGTTTCTTCTAGTTTACTGATTTCTTCCTTTTTATATGGGGACGTGAAAACTGAGCAGTATTTAAGTTTTGGTATGATCAGTGTTCTCAGCAAGGGAATCATTACTGTCTTGTCCCTCCTTTTGAACGTTCTTAGTACCTGTCCCGCGACTCTGTTTGCTTTCTTTACTGCTATCTGATTTTGTGTCTCGAATTTGGCATCATCGGTCATTATTACCCCCAAGTCGACCGCTTTCGTGCTTCTCTGAATTTCTTGTCTCTCTGGAGCATAATATGCAGTCTTTTTAAGTTCCTCATTTCTACCATATCTCAAGAGCTGAAATTTCTCGGTGTTAAATGTCATATTGTTCTCATCTGACCATTTGTATATTTTGTTTGTATCTCTCTGCAAGGCCTCTACTTCGTTTTCATCGCTGATTTTTCTGCTGATCTTTGTATCGTCCGCAAATGAGTTTACTATACTGTTGCTGTTTACTCCACTGTCTATATCTGTTAGCATGATAATGAACAGGAGTGGGGCCAGCACTGTACTTTGTGATACTGAGCTGCGTATTTCTGATTCTGATGATGATATACTTTGAATTTTGACCACCTGTAGTCGATTTCTGAGGAAGTTGTAGATCCATTTTCCCACTTTGCCTGTTATTCCCATGTTTAATTTTATGTGCTATTATACCATGATCGCATTTGTCGAAAGCTTTAGCAAAATCCGTATGTATGACATCGTAGTTTTCATTGCCTTCAAGTGCATCTAGGATATTGTTATAATGCTCTATAAGTTGTGATAGGCATGATCTTCCTGATCAGAATCCGTGCTGATTTTCGTTGAATCTTTCCAATGTCTCAAAGAAGTCATAGATTTTCTCTCTGACTATTCTTTCAAAAATTTTGGTGAGGTTGAACGTCAAGAACACTGGTCTATAGTTCTTTGCTTGAGATCTATCTCCTCCTTTATATATAGGGACGATGTTTGCTCTTTTCAAGATGCTCGGTATTTCCCCGGTGTCTAGGGATCTTCTCCATATCCAGTACAAGGGTGTAGCTTTTTTAGTTTTTAATTAATAGTGCGTTCCATTTATCCGGACCTGCACCTGAATGTGATTTCATTTGTCCTATAGCTGTCGCTACATCTTCTGGTGTAAAATCAAAGTCTGTTATACGTTCTCCTTGCAAATTCTCTTTTAAGAATGCATCTATGTCAGGTATCGCTTTGTCACTTTTTGGGGTACTGAATACCGATTCATACTGGGCTCTCAATGTTTCAGATATTTATTTTAGATCGTATGTTAGTTCATTATTTCCTTTCCTTAAGGGCCCGTTAGTAGCGCGCGTTTTTGTTTTCCGTTTCGCAGAACTGTAGAAGTATTTTGGATTTTCCTTTAATGCTTCTACCGCCTTTTCCTCTTCCCTCTCTGTCTGGCCCTTTATCAGAGCTTGTATTTCCCAATCAATTCTCTCCAGTTTTTCTTGTATTTCTTTCCTGGCATTGTTAAAACGAGGGTTTATATATATATATATAACCAAGTACACATGCATCAAAAATAATATCGTTTATATATATTATATATATACACCCATCACCGCACCATTGAATCGTATAATTTCGCTTATATATATATATATATCTATATATATACTTTGAATAATAAGACAACTACATCATTTTGTTTATTTAGTCGCAAAACGAATTATTTAACATGGAATCAATTATTTAACATACATTTATTCAGCTGGGGAAATAAATATACAATCAAAATAATAATAGTACAGAAAAAATCTATACACATAAAAAATACACACTTTAAGCGAGGAATATATATACAATCATAAATAATAATAGGACAGAAGAAATTTATATACATAAAAAAAATACACACTTTAAAGCGAGGAATATATATAAACTCATAAATAATATTAGTACAGAAGAGATCTATATACACGTTTAATATATGTACGCGCAGCAAAAAATGCATAGTTATATACAGGGTGTACATAAAGTCAGGATCTATTTTTGTGAAGCACTTGGAAATTATATGGAATTCAATCATAAAATGATAAAGTGGTAAAATTTATTAAATAATTAAGAGTAGGATTCGACGTGACGCCCATTAGTATCACTGCACAGCTCAAATCGTTCCGCAGCATTTCTAAACACATTCTGGAGCATTTGCGGGGTTATGTTATCTGCAGCAGTTCGTATACGTGTACGTAAGTTTTCAAGACTCGTAATCTTCGTCTGATAGACGTGCGATTTGATAAAGCCCCATGCAAAGAAATCTAAAGGGGTTAAATCTGGTGATCTCGCTGGCCAAGGTCTGTTGCTTCCGCGTCCGATCCAGCAATTTGGAAAACGTCCATTTAGATAATCCTGAACAATTTTGGCATAGTGACAAGGAGCACCATCATGTTGATAGACGACGGGGATAGGATTGTTAGTACCGTCGTCTATCAACATGATGGTGCTCCTTGTCACTATGCCAAAATTGTTCAGGATTATCTAAATGGACGTTTTCCAAATCGCTGGATCGGACGCGGAAGCAACAGACCTTGGCCAGCGAGATGACCAGATTTAACCCCTTTAGATTTCTTTGCATGGGGCTTTATCGAGTCGCACGTCTATCAGACGAAGATTACGAGTCTTGAAAACTTAGGTACTCTACCCATATGAATACTACAATACTAACCTAACCTTAAAAATCTCTATAACCAATATTGTTTGGCCAAACACAAAAAAAACTTCGTACATCTACCTACCTCTGGCGAGGCTCTAACTCTTGCAGAGGGCGCTCTGCAGCAGAACTAACTAAACGTTTAAAATAATCACTAGATAATTGCCACAAGATTAATGATAATGCCGGTCAACTTCACGTCTCGCAACGTTCGTTCTTTTTCTAAACTAATCAAATTAATTATTATTATTATTATTATTATTATATTATATTATATTATTATATATTATTATTATTATTATATTCTTATTATTAATATCTAAACTCTCTCTCTCTTTATCTCTCTCTCTCTTTAAAATATTTAAATACAATTTATATGAATCATCATTTAAGAGAAAGAAAGAAGATATACTCGATAAAAGCAAACAACAGGAAGCGCGGTGATTTCTTATCTGGTTCACATCCGGAAAGCATGAGTCATCCACGCATTATAACTCATTAGCCCTTTAAATCTCATTGGCCCTTTAAAATCTCCACCAAACGCAAGTCCTAGGTAATACTAGAGGACTTGCTGGTGATACAGGGTAATCCAAAAAATCTAATTATAGATTGGAATATATATATATATCATACAGAACAATGTTAATAGATTAGAATAAAATTATGGGAGAATGATTCTTATACTGTTAGTACCTTAGAATCAAATGATGGTGCTCCTTGTCACTATGCCAAAATTGTTCAGGATTATCTAAATGGACGTTTTCCAAATCGCTGGATCGGACGCGGAAGCAACAGACCTTGTGTCGCGAGATGACCAGATTTAACCCCTTTAGATTTCTTTGCATGGGGCTTTATCGAGTCGCACGTCTATCAGACGAAGATTACGAGTCTTGAAAACTTACGTACACGTATACGAACTGCTGCAGATAACATAACCCCGCAAATGCTCCAGAATGTGTTTAGAAATGCTGCGGAACGATTTGAACGATTTGAGCTGTGCAGGGATACTGATGGGCGTCACGTCGAATCCTACTCTTAATTATTTAATAAATTTTACCACTTTATCATTTTATGATTGAATTCCATATAATTTCCAAGTGCTTCACAAAAATAGATCCTGACTTTATGTACACCCGGTATAAACTTCAAAAATAATAGTGCAGAAGGACTCCAATACATGGATAATATACCGGGTGTCCCAATAAAATGTTTACACATCATTAACATATATATATATATAAACATGCACACTTTAGATGATAGTAATATGCGCTGATGTATTAGTATATTTATAGTACTTAGTAATAGTAGTACAGTAGTATAGTAATAGTATATTGTACTTAAATAAGAGTAGTATCCCTTGTTACAGGAAATGGCGGCATTGCTTTATCGTTTGAGCAACGTAAGTGGATTCTGAAGCACTACTGGAAGACGGAGAATGTGGCTGAGGTACAGAGACATTGGAGAAATGAGTTTGGAACTTTACCACCATCACGGTTAACAATTACAAGATTACGTGATAAGTTTGAGACTGACGGAACATTGCAAAACGTCAACAAAGGCCGATCTGGAAGACGTCGCACTTCAACTGACAATGAAAGTGTTGAGACCGTATTACAGGCCTTCACAAACTCTCCAAATAAGTCTACAAGGCAATGTTCTCGTGAGACTGGTGTTTCTAAATCCAGCGTTCATCACATTTTGCGACGTGAAAAGTGGAAACCGTACACACCTAGATGCTCCATGCAATGAATGAGGACGATCCAGATCGTCGAAAAGAATTTTGTGAGTGGTTTTTGCACATGTGTGATGAAAAACAATCTTTTCCTGATTTCATTGTTTGGTCCGATGAAGCCACTTTTAAACTTAATGGTACTATCAATCGACACAACTGTGTGTGCTGGGCCACCGAAAATCCAAACGTAACAGAAGAACGAGCACTTAATCAACCAGGAGTGTCAGTGTGGTGTGGTCTGTCTTCCAGAGGACTGATAGGGCCATTTTTCTTTGAGGACACTGTCACAGGTGCTGCTCACTTATCAATGCTGCAAGACAACATTGTACCTTCAATCAGAGCTCTTTTTTTGGAAGAACTGTGTTACTTTCAACAGGATGGCGTTCCACCACATTACCACACTGACGTTAGAAATTTTCTCAATGTTCGTTTTCCTAGAAGATGGATAGGACGTAGGGGACGTACGGAGTATCAACCACGATCTCCTGACTTAACACCTTAGACTTTTACTTGTGGGGCACTCTGAAGAACACTGTGTATGCTGAAAAACCAAGGACACTACAGGCCTTGCGACACGAAATTGAAATAGCCTGTGCCAACATTCCACTCCGAACAATCCGCACAGTATGCCGATCTATTGCGCGCCGTTGTCAAGAATGTATTGATGCTAGTGGCGGACATTTTGAACATTTAAAACATTAAAGTAAGCAGCACAACCATGAAGGTATTGACGCTGCTGGCTGATATTTCGAACATTTAAACATTAAAGAAGCCTATTTGCTATCTATTTACTATCCGCCTAATTTGCTTATTGATATATATGTTAATAGGATGTGTAAAAATTTTTGGGACACTCTGTATATATATATATATATATATATATATATATATATATATATATATATATATATATAAAATACGCGCTTTTTAAGTTCTTTCGTGCGAAATAAAATACTAAACTCTCACGTAAGCGAATCCTCAGTTACATCTTCGTTGCTTTGTACTACACAATGAATACGATTTAACATTATTTCACCACTCAAAGTATGTGGCAATCTGTGTTCTATATAAAAGTTTTTCAGATCGTTTAACACTATTTTTGTACCCACTTTACAATTGGCTGGAAAGTTATCACTCTCTTTAAATACGAATAGAATACATTCAAAAGCACGCACAAAGAGGGCATCGTTTGCCACAACATCATTACTAAAGTCAAGTTTATAAATACTCCTTTCTAAACGAGGGTTTATTCTTTCCAATCCGAGCTCTTCAATCGTGAACTCTTCTTCACAACGCATAACGACAATTGAAGTAAGCTTCTAAATCGTTTCAGCAACTGACCATCATATAAAGAAATAGTTCTTCAGGGTGAACAGTGTAGGTGAGCTTAGCACTGTACCGCTCAAGTCCTTTGTTCCAAAGTTCCTGATATTTCGAAGAGTCTATACCTTTTAAATACGCATCCAACTCCAAACCATTCTCGCCTTTCTCCTCCCTACACTCGGTAAAACCGTCGATCAGAGCGGTGTATTCGAGAACTGTGCCAAATAAAGTATATCGGTAACACGCGCGACTAATATAGGTTTAAATTTGCGGAAACCGATGACTTCAAATATTTTGTCGAGAATGAAGCGGTTTCGCGTGGGGATAAGGACGTTATTGACAGCTGCATTCTTCCACATCAACCGTATATCAATGTATGGCTGGTTTCGATTTATACACAACATACAAATAACAGCGTATGAGGGTACACTAATTTGATCTCTTTTTGTGCCTACACCTGCTGGTATTTTATAACGATCCTCCCCACATTTCTCAACTACCACGAAATTCTGTTCATCTCCTCAACACTTAAATAAATAACATTCCGTTTACCAGAGTTTGATTGTCTACACGACGTTTCAAGTACATAATTAATAGCGCAGGTTTTACGCCTGAACACTCGCACTGACTTTGTCACGGACACATCCTACATGGCATTAAGGATACTGCAAAACGGAAGCTCCATCGTTTTCTATTGTGAGGAGAGCACATCCAGTCGGTTCAACCTCTGAGGTGACTATGAGCTGCCGGTGTGCGGTTCGGCTCGGCGGGAGGTGTTGGGGGAATGAGTCACACGGGCGCGTCATACCATAAGTTAGTGATTCGTGCACGGAGTTGTTGCAACATGAAAGAACCGAATATTTGTAGCCCATTATGATGGTCAATCAGAATTTTTCCGAAACATGAAGTAATATTTCTTTAACTTTTTATCGGAATCATACATATTGGTTCATTTTATCCACACATTAAAACTCCGTCGCTGTATTTGAGAGAAACATGTGTCCATATTTAGCATTTTTGCTTAACAAGCGATACTCATCCCTAAACTCTATTAAAAACTCGCACAAGCCTTTAGACACAACCTCACTGCGAACCTCATCATAATATATATGAACGTAATGATAAAAATATTTCACGTTGTCCATAAGCACAAAATTTATATTCTCAGCGGCACGGAATGCGTACTCAGTATGATGTAACATGACATAATACCGCTTGTCACACCATTTATCAACAAGGTTCACTACTCACACTCACTTTTCTCTTTTTTAACTTCGCGGTATATGTGCGCCTTTACGCAGTTTAGTCCTTCGTCGTAGTCCATTACATCGTTGGAGCCACGAAAGCCTACAATGCTCTCGCCAGAATATCCATAGAGTATTTGGACCTCCTGCTCCTCACGCTTCGCGCGGTTCAATGTGGCCTTAAAAACATCAAAGGAGGGAGGACTAGGGATTCTCTGAGTGTTCACCACATCTGTAGACTTTACTGAATACCACTTCATGAATATCGAGCACGCAATATCAAAGGTAGCCATCAGAATTTTTCGTCTACGCGAGAATTCGTCAAAATACACGTCTGAGATCAGGGCTTGTTAAAGTCAACTGACCACGCAGGGGCAGAGATATGACCAGCTAGTAGCATGAGTCCCGTGACCCTTTGATTGATCATACAGTGGATGGTGCTTAGATTTTTCCTGTACATACACACACACACACACACACACAAAGGAGAAAATGAAACGCTAATTGAAACGTGAATTATTTTAAATAAATAAACATATCATCAACAAGCAAATAGTCTATAATTCATGGCATATATTCAAATACACGTAATAAATAAATAAGCATATCGTCAACAAGTAAATAGATACACGCCCCCTAATTTCTGTGTTCTGAAGTTATGAGTCCCCACAACCAGGTGGGGTGATTGGCCATTACCATCGTCTTCTAAGCTTACTAGATATTTGAACGATTCAAAGTTAATGATCTGGTGGTTGTCATGGTTAATTGTGATACTTTTAGCCTTCACGATGTACTTGTACTCATCCCCCACCGTCATGTGTACACCGTAAGTTTTGGGCCTGTTGAAACAAAAGAATCGGTGTATGCAATGTCGCCATACTTATTCTTGATCTTATCAGTCAACTCTCCAAGGAATTCCCCAATAGGAGGCATATATTCACCTACCCTCTTCGTGAATATCACATTATCTGTATCAGCGTACAGAACCCTTTGTCAGAGAGAATGCAACAGACGCCACAGCTTGATACGTGGGTAGGCTGTTGGAAACTGGCTACAGGTATGTTTGTGACACGTGATGTATTTGTAGCCAATTCGGTCCGGTTGTACCTTATTATGTACATATTACCTACATTCACGATTTCCATAACTTCTTTATCGTCAGCGTTTGCGTAATCCCAGACTTCACTCTAACTTTGTGCTAGATGTACATTCTCCTTGTCTGTATTGTGAGCAAAATTGCAACAAAGGCTATTTAGGCACAACTTTGCACTAACGCGCTTGCCAGGGTTCCTCACAATTTGGGCACAGTCAACTTATATCCCTTCATGATCATGGTAGCGTTGAATATACGCCGTTTTCTCATTTACGGTCTCAACTCCTGGGTATTCTGAGGCTTTTACGTTATCCTTCAAAAAGTATTTATATATGGTATGAAAAGGTGGGAAGCTTCTGAAACCTCCACACCTCATATATCTTCAGTATTCTGTACCCGTGACGGAGGGCTAGGGACAGTTCAGGACTTGTATATACGCCTCTAATCTTCCTCTGGTTGATCGTGTGATTACAGTCCCCATTATTCTCCTCTGCACACTTCACACACAGACGGAACATGAGTTTGTGGTCGATAGCAACAGGCAAGATCTATATCCATCAGCGAGGGGGGAGCACATCTACGAAAGAATATCCAAAGTAGCTCTCACTCAAGTTAGCTGAGAACTCCTCGATGGTAGTCATGGAAGGGCCCACAAGTTTTTCAGACGCACCTACGAGGTACGGATTGTTCTTCATCACGTAAGGGTATAATGGGCAGAAATCGTAGTAGCGAAGCTTCACCCCGTCCGTAGGTGGAAAGTAAAGTTTGAAGGTGTTTTTGCGTCCTCCAAACAAACTGTCACCGCATTTGAGGGGCTCCACCACCATTGTACGTTTGATGACTCTTATTTCTTCGCGATACTGCTCATCGGTTTCCATCCAGGCGTCATATTACTGCTCCCACAGAACCTTGTGAGTAACCTGTGAACTTATAAGCTGGTCGCGGGTATGGGTCCATGCGAGGCTCTCGGCGGGACATCTTCCATGGAGGTCCCATGTGACGGCACACTCAGGACGTGGACATCCACGCCAGCAGCAACCGTTAAAGGAATACGCCGTCTTCTCACCAGTGGTTTGGTTCTCATTTTAGCCGTCCCACCCAAAAAACACGGCCATTGATCTTAATGGCAACTTCCCCCGTGTTGCAAGCGTCTTTTATATATACACACCTGTCTGCTGTTGTGTGTGTGTGAGCCAGTAAATAGCCTTATACCCATAACTGCGCGGGGCGTTTCGGGGAATGACGGCCAACGTATCTTTAGGCATGAAGTTATTCTTGAATACAGTAAAACATGATGAGGCGATCGTGGTTGCGGCTTGTAGTGGATCACAGTGGAATCGGTTTATGTACATAGTTCTAAATGCCTGAAAGCATACTCTAAGTACATATACGACATTCACACAATAACGTTCACATTTATACGTCATATTGTAAGGGTTATCTTTATTAAAGCTGGTGTAGTAGTCGTCAAAATCTTCACGTTCACTTGTACTCATACTTTCATAGTTAAAGTAGTGTTTGTGGTGGGGGGAGGGCCGACATAATTTAAAGTGGCTTGAGTGAGGAATGTGTAAGGGAAGTACCCTTTTGAGACTTCGGCGCCTACGCCCATCACCTTGGGTCGCCTGGCTAATTTACAAGGTGTAAACAGCAGGGTGTCTTTAAACTGTACATTTCCCCTTATCTGCACCTTATCTGCATCTGTATAAGTTTGTTCCTGCTTTTCAGGGATCACCTGTGAATATCTCTGATGATTCCTGCTCAAGCAGCTCCTTATAAAGGAACTGAGTGTCAAATTTTTCGGCGTTGTGGGCAAGAATATACACAGTCATTTTTTTTAACTGATCTGCTAACTTGACAATATAGTTCTCAAAGAGTTTCTCTGGGGGGGGGGGGGAATCTCCTGCAGACACCTTAAAAATGTTTGTCCGCTTACCACATTTGAGGCATTCATTATATTCAATGTTCATGCACTCGTCACACATAGTTTGACTTACGAGTAATTGTGGAATAACCTCTTTTGTTCAGGGTTTGTGTAAGTTTCTGTGTCATAATACACGGTTATACAGGGTTTATTTTTAGGCTTAGCATCTTTCATATAACATACATGCTTTACCCCGTCCGCCTTATAATTTTCATGAAATGTAGAACAGTGAATTTCATCGTATTTGTGATCAAACTTTCCCCAACTGTCCATTGTGTGAAACATACCACACTCACAAATCCTCTTTTTCCTGCACGTGCCATTCGATTTATGGTGATCAAAACAGACATTATTGAAAACCACGTGCTTATACACATTACACTCGCGTTCTCAGCTTCAACTACACGACTTTAACACCTTTGGCTCTTACGCTGATCGCAAACCATGTGACACTCCTTACAATGCATCAACAGATCATTCGTAAACTCGAGACAACCCTTACACAAATCGTGATGTCTTCCTTATTTTCGACTTTTATCATAACTCACGTAAAGAGCCTTTATTTTACGGATGGGGAGATACGTTGCCCCAGACAATCCTAAAATAAGTAGGGCTTTGTCCGTTCTCTCACACAACTTTTAAAAACATACACAGTCCTAAGGTCATCATCCAATCCAAACACAGCCCTTGGCAGCTCGGTGCTACTGTAGTATGCGGTCTACCGTTAAGTTTCTACTGTAGTATGCGGTCTACCGTTAAGTTTCTACTGTAGTATGCGGTCTACCGTTCAAAATATTTAAAAGGAATTGAAAATGAATTGAAAGGAATTATAATTTAATTTACACAATTAAGGAATTATTAAAGAAGTTAAACATACTACTACCGCATACTTGACGGTAGACCGCATACTACAGTACGCCCTTGATGATTGGTTAGTTTAAGTCGTGATATTTTCGTTAGTTTTAACGAAAATATCACGACTTAACCTAACCAATCGTCAAGGGCGTACAATTAACCTAATAATAAAATAATAAGATAAGAAGCTATAATTAAAAGGTAGACCGCCGAATCGTAGGTAGACCGCCGAATCGTAGGTAGACCGCATACTACAGCAGCACCGGCAGCTCTTCTGGCCCCATATTACAGACCCCATATTAAAGTCTGCAGCCAGTTTACATGCACGCTCCACTACCGTAGGCATCCAGATTTTTTGGGCAACTGTATTTAATACAGTAAACATATGAGCCAAGACTAATGCTATAAAGCCGCAACGACGATCGAAAGCAGTGTGTCTTTTGTAGATCTGGTAACTGTTAAAGTTAAGGGTATAAGGCGTTGCGTTGTAGCCTACAGGTCAGTAGACATGGTCTATATCAATCATAAAATTCTCCAAATTAAGCCCCGTGCCGCTTTGAGCAGCCTGCATTGGGTATTTCTGCCCAAAAATCGTCTCTATCAGTATCAGCTGACCCGAACCTGAGCGCCAGACGCGTCCTGACTTCACGCACCTCACTGCTCTGAAGGGCAAACTCCACAATACGTTCAACCATGCGCCGCAGTCCGTTTCTAAGCAGTCATTATACATGACTCGGGGGTCGATCCTGACTATGTACCGGTTTCTAGTAAGTGGGATGGTGGTAACGTTGCGTAACAGCTTGAATGAAATACCATTGCATACAGGTGTTGCTGTTGAGGTGGAGGGCACGGACGAATGGGTGTAAGTGGGTACAGCTTTATTTGTAGATGGCGCTACTGAATGAGTCGTGTCGTAAGACGTGGAGGGTTGCGCTTCTGTTACTGGGGGCTGATGACTTTACGCGCTTTGACGGGAAAAATGTTTCATGCTCCCGCTTCCTTCTCTTGGAATTGACGAGTGGGGGCGCTGCGTTTGTCACAGCTGTTGGTTCGATGGTGGGAGTGGAGTCTGTAACCTCAACCACACTATCATCAACAGCAATATCTATGGTAGGGACATGTTGCTGTACCTCATCATTCACGGTTCTGGGGAAGAAGAAAAACAAGAATATAAGGAGCAACACTTAAAATTTTACTATATTTTGTAAAGTCTCCACTTACGAGTGTCGTTTTAGAGATGGATTCTGTAGAAAAAATCAGGTTCACAAGTCCTTCTACATGTATTTTTCCGGCCCTACAGGTTGTGGAAAAACCGTGTTTATGCTTAAAATCATTAAAGATGAGGATGAACTGTTCTCAAATTTTGTGCACAAAGTCATATGTGTTATTCGACTTACCAATCCGTATTCAACGAGTACCAAGATAGTATTTTGTTCCACAAAGGTGTTTATGATGTTAGTTCTATAAAGGTTAATGAACACACAGTTATTGTAATTGAAGATCTCATGTTAGAAATGAACAAAACCTTTGCCGAGACATTTAGAGTATTCTCCCACCATCTTAACATAAGCGTATTCTTCATCAATCAAAACCTGTTTTTCAAGCACATGCGTGATGTATCGCTAAACACGCAATATCTAATCTTATTTGCACAATGTAGAGATGTGGCACAAATTGGAGTATTAGCCAGTCAAATGTTCTCGAATCAGCATAAGGAGTTTTTGTCAGTTTTTAAAGAAGTTACAGGTCAACGTTACGGCAATTTGGTTTGTGACCTTCATCCGCGAAACACGTTTAGGGTGCTTCTAAGGACGAATATATTCCGAAACGATGCTGAAACGGTATACATCCCAGAATTACAAAGAAGCTAAAGAAATATCGTGAATTAATAAAGATCTACCAACAATTGCCCCGCACTCTCCAACGTCTGTTTGTTAAAAATATTGACCCAGACTTTTTAAATGTGTCTGTGAAATCTGCCTTAACGTTATAAAATGCAATGTACCAATGAAGACCCGTCAGAAGACACGCTTACGTCGTTACAAGAGCATACAGTAATACGCGCGCTCGCTCGTAAAAAGCAAAGTGTGGGAAAGAAAAAGCAGATTATTATGCAAAAAGGTGGCTTGTTCCTCCCCATCTTGTTTTCAGTTTTGGCACCTTTATTGTCTAGTATAATATAATGAAGAAAGTGGTAGTGCTTCTATACGAGGTGTATGCTTCGATGCAAAATACAAAGGAATCAGAACTAGATCCTTGTAAAAATAGGCTTAAAAGAATGAAGAATGAATTGGTGAATCTATTAAACAGTGAGAAGCCCCCTGACAAGAAAAATATTTTATATGAAGAAGCTCTATATAAATTTCTTCAAGAGCTCGAATATTATAAGAAACCGACCGAGGTCCCCATAGTTATTAGACATAGCACTGTGATGTTGAGCGTGACGGCATAGAACCTGGGGCCGAGGCTAAAGACGAGCAGCCAAAGAACAGCGGAGGGGAACACATCGAGCACGTATTAAAAAGTAGTCTACCTCATACATTGAGGAATAAAGGATTAAGTCTTTACAACCTATTGATTGAGGACCCCATTATACATTGGTCCGATACAGGCGAGGTTAGTGTTAGAGGGTCAAAGGTGCAGGGCTCGAACATCTTTGATATCGGGTATGATTTGGTGAGAAAGTGGGATAGACCTTCACCAACAGGATGGGGACCTATTGAAGCTAGACTACAGTAAATAAACATCCCAGAAACGTTGATAGGTAACCAGAACAGGTTAAAAGACTTGGGGGAAGCAGCGCAAGTACCACAACTAAACACACCTTCGCCTCCGTCGGTAACATCTCTGAAGAAGAAGAAGAAGAAGAAGAAGAAGAGGCCATCCACCAACGGACCACCCTACCCAGGTGCCTCTAAAATATGTAAATGGCTGACATATTAAGAAAGAGTTACTATAACATTTCTAATCCAGCATCCTACGGTGGTGTTAATAGATTGTTCAAGGGCGTATATAATGAGGGAGTAGAGAAAAAAGATGTTGACAGGTTTTTGCGTGAACAGGACACTTATACACTACATAAACCAGTGAGAAGAAGGTTTAAAACTGCTAAGCCTTTAGCCGCCTCGGTTGATTCTATTTGGCAGGCGGATTTAACGGACATGCAGAGATAGTCACAGTATAATAACGGGTACATGTATATCTTGTTCATAATAGACGTGTTCTTTAGATACTTATGGCTAATCCCACTGAAGAATAAATCTCTTGAATCAGTGGCTAAAGCGACCAAAGCGCTGATGCTGAAAGAAAACAGAATTCCTGGCTATTTCTGTACAGATTTTGGAAAAGAGTTTATAGGCCGAGCTTTCCAGAACATGCTGACGGAGCTTAACATCAGTTATTACACGTCCAATTCTGTACATAAGGCATCTTTAGCCGAAAGAGTTCAGCGTACCATAAAGGAACGTATGCACCGTTATTTCACACATAAAACACATACAGATATATATATATATATATATATATATATATATATATATATATATATATATATATATATATATATATATATAGACATTCTGGAGCATCTGGCTTCATCCTACAATCGGTCTCGGCATCGCAAGATTAGAACATCTAATGAGATTTTAAAAAGAGACCCACATGTAGAGCCTGATAAGTGTAGAGCACCACCACGCCCTGCCCGTTTCAAAATCAATGATTATGTAAGACTGTCACGAGCGGGGAATAAGTTCGCGAAAGGTTTTGATCAAAGGTGGACTCAGGAGAGTTTTAAAGTAAGATCTATGAGGTTCAAAAACGATGTGATGCTGTATTACGTTGAAGATTTAAATGGGAAGAAGTTGAGGGCGGCCTTTATGGCGAGGAGATGCAGAAAATCGTATTTAATTTAGGCAAAAAGCGTTTAAAATTGAGAAAATTTTAGGCAGTAAAGGTACAGGGAAGAAAAAGATGGATCTGGTGAAGTGGCTAGTGTACCCTGAAAGCTTCTAACTCCTTTATAAAAGCTCAAGCAATAGTGACACTTAAGTAGTATACAAGATGACGCCTAATCACTTCTACGTCACACTACCCTCTTCTACCTCTTTGGACGTGCATCTTGACAACACCCTGTCGAGCTTCATAACAGAATTGCATGGACCTATCGAATTTGGGAGCGGATCATACGTCGTATTATCCGCTCCTACCAAGTTTTTAAGTACTGAGAAGAAACAAAATGTTTTACTGGTTCTTTGAAGAATCGATGAGTGTAAAAAATTAGGCATAACTTTAGATGGTACTATATGTTCAGTCTGGTTCGGCGAGACACGGTACTATACAGGGTGTCCCATAAGTCCGGCATCATACGAAAAATAATAAAAAAAGGCAAAACAAAAGCTTTTATTTACAGAACGTGCTCAATATGTCCACCATTGTTTTCAATACACAAATTCAGACGTGATACCCAGTCAGCAAGCACACGGTGAATGATGTCAGGAGTAATGGTGTTACATGCCCCAATAATGCGCTGCCGCAAATGTTCAATACTCCTAATTTTTTCTCTGCGTATACCAGCGCTTTCAAGTGGCCTCAGAGATAAAAATCTAGTGGCGTGAGATCCAGACTTCTAGCTGGCCATTCCACAGGCCCTCGATGTCGTATCCAATGAACAGGGAATTGTTGGTGCAGGTATTCCTTTACTTGGGTGCTGTAATGTGCAGGAGCGCCGTCTTGCTGGAACCATGTTGGGAAATTTCCTTCTTCATTCAAGACACTGGGAAATGCTTCCTCCTTGAGCATACGTAGGTAGGTGCCTCCAGTGACATGTTCATCGAAAAAGAGGGGGCCTATGATGCGATCCTTCCAAATGCCACACCATACCATCACCCGACATGCACCTTGTTGCACCTTGTTCCTTTGAAGAGGTATACCAGTAGCTTATTAACTCAAAAGAAATATAGTCAAAGATATCTAAAAACTTCTTTTCAAAGCTTCATCGTTTTGTGAAAATATTCCATCTGATTAATATAATTTTCCCGTTTTTTAATAAATGTATGTTTATTAATTGCTTCCATGGATTCGCTTGGCGACTAAATAAACAGTTTGAATGCACATAAATGATTTAATTATACACGAAATATTTGTGCTTTATCTAACTGATAACTTTCGTAGGTGTTTTACTGTTAAATATTTGTTTGCGATTTAGTTATTAACACAAAATCTATATATACTTAAAGATATATGATTCTTTTCATGTTTCATCGTAAAATGATTGTTTTTCGGCTATTCGACATAATTAATATAGTTTTCCCCGTTTTTGTGCACTTTAATTCTACGATTTGTCTAAGTGTCATGATAGCTTTTTCTAAATATCTTAGCCGTTTACATATTTCAAATTGGTGTTTTATTTGAACACTTCTTCATCTCAAATAATTGTTTGGGGATATTATTAAGCAGAATGATATGCTTTGTAGTGGATATATAAATGATTTTTCAATTACATCCGAATTCTTCCGCTTTGGTGGGAATGTATAAAGCGATAATCAAGGTAAATATTATTTTTGGTGCATGTGTGGCTCGATAAATAAACACTACGTTTTCTCCAAATGATATTAAAAATTTTTAAATTTGTATATTAAGGTGAAAATTTGTTTAAATTGGAAGAACAGAGCTGTGACTATATATTTAGAGATAACTAAAGACGCATAATTCTTTTGATTTGGGTGTTTTAAGTTTCACCTAAAAAAATTGTTTGGGGCTATTATTAAACAGAATGATATGCTTTAGAGGAATATAAATACTTTAGTTATATTCGAGAATTCTCCAATTTATGGTAATTTTTTTCTGATTTCTATGCCGATTGAAGTTAAAGCCATCTACACTTTTGTATATTAATATATATATATATTATATCTATATATATATATATATATATATATATATATATATATATATATATTAGGGTGTGTCAATTTGGGAGGTGAAAATTAATTTTGGCCAATTCCTTCACTGAGGGGTTTTAAAATATGTTTTTGGATGTGAAGAATTCAAATCTGCTATTATTTTTGTGATTGCTCAACACTTAGCTTGGTAAAGCTAAGTTTCATTAAAAAGCACATAAATTGCTCTCGGAAAACAACATTTATTAATTTTAGCTTCTCAAAATGTCAGGTAATGCTATAAAAATTTTAGTTTCTCTGCATAAAACATATCCTAGTAATCATAAAACATATCCTTGTAATCATAAAACAACATTAGAAAGTAATGACATCAGTAAAAAAAAATATTTAAACAACAAGTTTCATCAAGTCTTGCTTTGATTCGTTCTTGGACATCAGCCGCCGACTTCTTCTTGGCCTCTGATATAGCCCTCACGTTTATCATGTGTATACACCCTGCCTGCTGCCTCTGTGACTTGTTTCACACACCTCTCTATTGACTGAGCATGACAGGGCCACTGTGGAACTTGCAAAGGCTTGTCAAAGAACTTCTTTACTTCCGCTGTAGTCAGTTTACATGTCAAAGGAGGTTCAAATACCTTGTCAGACCAGTCTGTCAGCTCCAACACGGAGTTGATGGAAGGTGTCTTCCTGGGACGTACAGAAAGATCTCCAAGTGTGTCATCATCTCCACCCCTCATGTCAACAATCTTTTGGACACCAGCTCTCCTCTCATCACTGTCATCTGAGCACAAGAGTGTCTGGATTATCATTTCGCTGAATGCATACCATGCTGAGCGCTTGATGGTTGGCAAAACAGCATCCACTACAGCCTTCTTTTGCAGCCTAACTAGCCGCAGCTGAAACAAGATGTGGCGTGGGCCTTCCACCCAAGAGTGTTTTACTTTGATGTTGAACCAACAGGGGTAGTACACACCAACAATGTATTCCACTATCAGTCTTAAGTTGTTGAGGGTTTTGCCTTTAAGGCCATGTTTTGAAACCCATATGCGACAAAGCCTGTTTGCTGTTGTCAACCACCTTGAATGGCTCACTGGACCAATTTCAAGAAGGGCCAGATCCTTTACGACATTGTCACTCAGTGAAGTAAGAGGCTCTCCAATTGAGAGTTTGGTGAATGAAGGATCAATTTCAAGTTCGGTTGCAGTGTCTAGCATCTTGCCAATGTTACCTGTCCACTTGTTGTTAGACAAGGTCTTCCCATCCAGTGCTGTGATCAAGTGTCACAGGGGTAACTCGTTAGTGTGGAGGGCACAACCAGATCAGCTTACGGCAAAGCTTGACCTCTACCCAATGCATGGAACCACCCTCCCAGCCAGTGTTAACATTTGTAGAATCACCTCCAATGGTTGCAGGCTTTTATCAATGCCCTTCTTCTTCATGAAATCTACAAGATTATCAGCAATAACTTCAGCAGGTTTTTTTCTCGTTGAGCCTTTCTCAGGAGTGAAGTGGTAGAGATATCTTCCACCTGTCTCACTGCACACAGAATAATGCTCTTCTTTGATGATGCTGGGGAACTGACGATCTGAATTGTCTGCTTTCAGCATAACTTTAGTTGTATCTTGACGGCCGTCAAAGAAGATGCAGTCAATTTCACCCTTCTTACAAAGATCATCAAATTCCTGATCCAGGGATCTCATAACTTTTTCTTGGGCCCTCTTGACTTTATTGTGATCAACTACAAGTCTCTTGTCTTCTTCAGTGATCAAGCCAGCATCCATAAAGGCAACAGTGGTGATGGCAGCTGTGGCACGCAGGCCAACACTATATCTGATGCTATGCATAGCAACATTAGGTATTTCTAATGTGTTGTACTCTGCTTTTTATTGGAAGATGAAGACGTGCTTGGTATTTCTGATGTCACTTCATAACTTCCATCCTTTCCATCTTGAGGATCAGCTATTTGTTCTTCATTTTCATCATCAGAGAAAATTATTTCATTTGATGGCATTGAAATATCCTGCTTACTTGTCTGCTTATATTCAGCAAGCCTTCTTCTTTCGTCTTCTTGCCGCTTCTGCTTTTTGACTTGTCTGTTGTGCTCAGGTTGATCTGGCAAGCCAATCTGATGTGGTCCAATACAACCAGACTTGTCTCTCTGACCTTTAATGAAAGCAAGTTCCTTCACAGGGATCCTCATCTCCCTAGGGCATGTACAGTTAATGTGAGTTTCGTTTTTGCAACCAGCATCTGCAAGGCAGCCAAATTCAGAGCAGAGAACAATTTTACACTTGCAACTGAGGATGTCAAAAAGCTTGTCAAGTTTTGCAATGAAAGCCTCTTTGACATGTAGCTTTCCTCTCCCAAGAGATATGTTTTTGGCCTGCTCCCAGCTCTCTTGGATCTTGTTTAAGATTGTGACTCGTGAATTTACAACGGGGGCTACAAAAGTACTGTTTGCTCATTCCCACTTTTCAAGCACTTTAGGGTAAATGTCCTTTGCAAGACTGGCTGCTGGGTAGTTTCTCACATCCTCACCACTTTGTTTTCTTAGCAGTAGCCCATATTTCAGAACGTCTCGCAGAGTTGGGAGTTCAGAGGGCAACAACTCTCTACCAGTTCCAATTAGGTTGCTCATATGTGTGAATGTCCCCAGTCTTGTCCTCCTTTTAGAAGCCATTGTAGGTCAATTCCCACTGGTTAGGATGGTAGCACTGACGGACAAGTAATCTTCAGCACACCGATGAATATGTTTCAACCTGTGAAATAAGCAAAAATAGCAGTGCATTATACTTATATACAGCATATATAATTATTAATATAATAATTATTATATAATTCCACAAAAAAGTAAAAAAAGTCGCTATTTTTATGTAGCTTCTTACCAAGCAAAACTAAATTATATTAAATTAACAAAAATATCTTTAGAATTCCTAAGTCATGCTGCAACTTTTTAGCACCCCTCATATTTGGAATTTGAAAGTTGAAAAATTCGACACACCCTAATATATATTACTAATGGGCGGATCGAAAATGAGGTTTTTTAACATGTTTTCGAAATTCAAATATGGCTAGTGCGGAAAATATGTGGGTGCTATAGATAATGACTGTGCATAAATATTAGTCCTGCGAAATTATATCTTCAGGTGCCACAAAGCCGTCGAAAAAAGTGAAATATAATGATTTTCTTATATTCTGCATTAGTACAATAACTGAAACTTACTTGTTATTATTATATATTAAGTGTTCCAATTACCAAAATAGTTACTGAATTACGCAGCTCTTAGTTTATTTAGATCAATGTTCTTTTGATTAATGATCTAAATAATCCAGAACTCACCACGAGGAGGTGGCTGCGTGTTGAGCTCCACCCATGCCCTCCCAACCACCCATCCTTGCGCATGTTTTTTTCTATTAACGTTTTATTTATACTTTATATTCAGCTTTACTTTCGAATGATGGCATTTTTTTACGTGACTGAAGTGTTGATCTTATGAAGCCATCTCGCGCGTTCAATCCAAATACTTTTGATGATGCTTCAGTCACTATTTTACCATTCTTTCTACTACTTGTGTATGACAAGGGAATTTCTCGAATGGAGGGGTACTCTTGTTTTCTATGAATTCTTCAATCTCATTTTCTGTCAGGTGTCTTGTCACAGGTGGTTCAGTGACAATGCATTTTTGCCAATTAATTAAATCAGTATAATCAGTAGCTTCAAATTGAATAACAGGTACTGTGAAACGCCTCACAACTTTTTCCTTGTTTGTTTGCCTTGCTTTCTTTATTCGCCTCCACGCTAATTCTCTTATGGCGCTGCGGTCATCATGAATCATTGATGCTAGAATATTTTCTGGATTTGCAAAAAAAATGCATTTCTTTGTATGACAGGGTTTACAATATCCTTTACTTCGTCATTCAGTGTTCTTGTTAGTTCAATAGTTTTGAAAACACGTTTTGAGCCATTGACAAAAGACGTACTTTGCTTAATAGAAAACCACATTGGGATGTAGACCTTCATTATAAAAAAGCAATGTTCATGAGGTTCTCAGATGGACTTACAGTTGAAACGTATAGACGAAGCAAACGATTTGCTGTAGTCAGCCATCGTGAATGTGCCATTTTGCCTGCACTACGATGAGCAAGATCTGGAGAGCAATATCCCTTTGTTATGGCCTGATGAATATCAAGTAGATATTTTTGGTCGGTGCTAAGATCTTCACAGTCTACAGTTGGTTCCTCAGCATCAATCCTTTCAAACTCGACAATAGGAAGACTCTCACAGTTCTCTAATTCCCTGCCAATAGGACCGGTGAATCCGCGGGGGCCAGATGTTTTTCCATCCAGCTTTGCAACTAAATGGCGTAATGGCAATTCATTGGCATGGAGCTGGCACACTAAATGTTGAACTGGCTTCTTCAGCTTCAATTCTATAAGCCTTATAACGCCTCCTTTTTCTCCAGTGTTGACTGCTGCACCATCGCATCCAATGGCAACAAGGTTTTCCAGGTTCATGTCATTATTTCCAATATACTCAAACATTCCTTTACATATTTCTTCAGCTGATCCAGAATTCACAGAATAATGGCCCAAATAATCTGAACCAGGTTCTCTCACTAAAGTGATATGTTCTTCTGTTACCTTCTTCTGATATACTTTGGACTCTTTTTTTCTTGGAAGAGTGTAGAATCTTTCGACCATCAAAATAGATTCCTCTGATTGGGACCTGATTTTGATCTTTCATAATTTCTGATCTCTTCTTTTGTCTTTCTCTTCTGATTTTACTCCTATCCACTACTTCAGATGTATTGTCAATAGAAACTTCTCCAATATCTTGCAATACTGCACTAACAATGAATGCTGCAGCTCGATCTGAAACTGCAGTCCTGTCACAAGCAGTAGCCACTGAAGGTAGATTTGTAGTTTTCCTTTTCTTGAATAATTGTTCTTCAGGTTGTTCGAGCTTTCTCTTCGAGCTAACTGGCTCTGGAAATGTATCGTCTGATATTTCGCCAGATTCACTTTCACTATTTGATGTCGATGATGATAATTCAACATTTGTATCCTGCAATTTCTCCTTTGAAGATTCTTTGGTGAGCCTCACAGCTTCTTTTTGCTTTCTTAGCAACGTAGATGCTTTTTTCTTTGAGAGTGTAATATCTACTCTATCAATAAACAGTTTTCTTTCACTCCTTTGATCTAAGAGGAACGTCACTTCTTCCTTTGGAACCGTTTTTTCTTTGGGACAAGAACATTGTGTTAGTACTTTGCACTTGCACGCTGCAATGTCAAAAAGTTTCGTGTGTGCTTCTTTTTTGAACATATCAATCTTTGCTTTGTAAGCTTCAGAATTTTTTCTGCTTTGGTATGGCTTCATAATGACACGATACTTTTCGTGGTAGCTTCAGAACATTGTTTCAATTCGCCTGTCTGACAGAATTGGGACGGAAGCACTTTCCCAAATTGTTTTCAATTTATCAACAACTTGTTCTAATATTTGAGATATTGAAGGATCTTTATTAGTATTCTGTTTCAAATCGTTTCTTACAAACAAGTAATATTTAAAAACTCCTTCGTATGTAGGAAGATTCCTGTGCCACAAATCTTCCCCCATACCAAACATGGGGCACTCAGTTGAGGCCCTGGTTGATTTTGCACAAACTCGAGACATTTTGAAAGTATACAAATCTGAAAAAGAAAGAGCTAATATCAATTATACGTTAATTTCAGTTAATAGTACATGGCAAACTTAGGGCAACACAATACAGAAATGCAAAATATATAAGAAATATAGTTTAGACTATCTGAGTAACGCCAACAACAGAACACCCACCTGCTACGAGAGCGACAGCTACACTGAACCGAGGTACTCACGTGACAGCTGAGTGAGCTGACTATAGAAAACTGTTTTTAGAGAATAGAAACTTTTTTTAAAGGTTGACTGAGCTATTTTTATACAAGTGTGAATAAATTCTTGTCTATTGTGCATCGTGGACTCTTCTGTAATTATTGGTTAAAATCTGCTTTTTTCAATTTTTTTCAATATTGAAGGTCATTGTGGCACCTGAAGATATTAATGTTATGATTTTAAATTTATACCAGCTTATTTCCTCACTACTCCACACATTTTTCACACTAGCCAATTTGAAAATTCGAAAATTGAGTTTTTCACTCATATATATATATATATATATATATATATATATATATATATATACTACGCCAAATGGCTGATTACGCCTTCTAAGGCAACTCATGCTGAGTGGACATCACCAACTTACAGACATATAAACACAGACTAGACAACTCCACAGACGACACCTGCCACCTGTGCCAGGACACACCACAAACAATTCAACACATTATGACAGACTCTACCGCTCTAGCACAACATAGAACACAACACAACATCACTAGTGCGCTGAACCTCTGGACCACTCCGGAGTGGGCGATCGGTTACCTGCGTGCCGCCGGCTTGCTCAATCAGGGTGGGCTGATCGGCTGACCACCACCAACAACAACTCGCGCTGATGGCTAGTTTTCATTATGTTATGAGCAGTGGCAGTGGGAACATCTCCTCTCTACATTAATATACAGTGTGTCCGTAAAGTCATGGTGGGATTTTAAATAGCTATATTATTGCAACGAAACATGATAATGAGATGAAAAAAAGGCAAATTGAAGAACAACTCTCAAAGAATAACTTTATTTAACGTAGTTCGATATGGGCTCCTCTGGTAGTCCTGCAGACATCTAGACGGTGATTCAATTCCAGCCACACACGCCCAAGAACATCAGGAGTGACGGATGCGATAGCTTCCGTGATTTGCTCGTGCAAGTGATGAATATCCCTAATGGGTACACTGTACACGCTTTGCTTGACGTAACCCCACAAATAAAAGTCCAAAGGTGTCAGTTCCGGAGAGCGTGGAGGCCATGGCTTCCATCCTCCTCTTCCTATCCATCTCTGTGGAAATTTTTCATTAAGGAATTCTCGAACAACGTTGGCATAGTGCGGAGGAGCACCATCTTGCTGGAAGATGACATTATTGTCAATAAATTGGGGTACTGCAAAATGTTCAAACATAGCGAGGTAGTTGTGTGACATCACAGTGGGTTCCGCGAAGAAAAATGGGCCAATCACTCGATCTCGTGCTAGAGAACACCACACATTAACTTTCGGGCTATTACGCTCATGTTCAACATAGGCATGTGGGCAGCCTAGACTAACTACGAGATAAAGGTTAAGCTTAGCCTAGACTAACTACAAGATACAACTTTGAGAGTTGTTCTTAAATTTGGCATTGTTTCATCTTATTATCATGTTTCGTTGCAATAATATAGCTATTTAAAATCCCACCATGACTTTACGGACACACTGTATATATATATATATATATATATATATAACGTAAAGAACGACGCTTGTATAGGAGATATTCCGCGCAAGATGAGAGAGAGAGAACGAAACAAATGAAAAAATGAGGTAACCACCCGGGAATCGAACCCGGGATCTTCCGATTGCCGGTCAGATATGATAACCATTACACCATGGGCCTCACTAATTCAAATGCCGTAATTCTTCTACATACGCGCAGAAACCAATGCCCCAAGGGGGCACCTCCCGCATGCCGTACATTATATACATTTAAAATGCAAACACGCAGTATAATTAACGTAAAGAACGACGCTTGTATAGGAGAATATTCCGCGCAAGATGAGGAGAGAACGAAACAAATGAAAAAATGAGGTAACCACCCGGGAATCGAACCCGGGATCTTCCGATTGCCGGTCAGATATGATAACTAGAGACCGGAAGTTCAGGCAAAATGCCATAAATGCCCTTTTTTGACTATTTTACTCATTTTTGGGTGAAAATGCTTTTTTTCGATATGAAGAGCCTAATTTGCCTATTCCACCTGTTTTGAATGAAGAGTTTCGTTTTTTTTTTACCAAATTATCACATTTAGCAACTTCTAATGATTGATTGGCAACTCCACTTCTCCAGATGTCGTACATATGGCAGCACTGCATATTTGTTTTCAGTCACTCTTTGTTTGCATGAGTGAGCACGTGTGATAATGTCTAAAGTTAAAGCATCTTCTTCTAAGAAACTAAATGATTATGTTCAGCAATTTGGGAGCAGTGTGTTCTCCACTGACGACTCTATATTATTCTGTAAAGCTTGTGAAAAGGCAGTAAATTCAGAGAAGAAATACTTCGTGATCCAACATATAGAGACAGCTAAACACAAAAGTGCCGCTGACAAACGGAAGCTTGGAGGAGAGCAGTCATGCCTACTTACTAACTACGTTGCTGGCTCCAGCCGTAAGTCACAATTTTCAATGGACTTGTGCAAAGCATTTGTTGATGCTGGCAGTCCCTTGTGGAAACTAGAAAATCCGTCTCTGAGAAAATTCTTGGAGAAGTATACAAATGAACGCATTCCTAGCGAGTCGTCATTAAGAAAGACCTATGTAGAAGACATCTACGGATTGTTATTCAAAATATTAGAGATGGAGTTAAGAACAAGTACATTTCAGTATCAATAGAGGAGACAACCGATTCTGTTGGAAGGTTTGTTGCCAATGTAATAGTTGGAACTATGAAGAGTGACCAACCCTCAAAAATCTATTTGTTAGCATCAGAGCTACTTGATAAAACAAACAGCTCAACTATTGCTCAGACTTTTACCAAATCACTTGCATTACTATGGCCTGAAGGAATAAAGCACAATAATGTTCTTCTCTTCATAACTGATGCAGCTCCATACATGAAAAAGCAGCTGGGGCTTTAAAAATTCTTTTCCCCAGAATGCTACATCTCACGTGCTTAGCTCATGCACTCCACCGAGTTTCTGAAAAGGTACGAAGATTATTCTCTGATGTTGACAAGATGATTTCAAATGGAAAGAAGGTATTTCTCAAAGCTCCTTCACGAGTCCAGGTTTTCAAGGAAAAGGCACCGGGATTAGCACTGCCACCTCAGCCAGTACTGACAAGATGGGGAACTTGGATAAATGCCGCACTTTACTATTGTAAAAATTACAACACAGTACAGAGCATTGTAGAAAGTTTTGATAAAGAGGATGCATCTTCTATCAAGATTATGAAATCTCTCATGCAGAAGTCATTGCAAAATGATCTTGCATTCATTAATGCCAACTTTTCAAATTTACCACTTGCAATAACTTCACTGGAAGAAAGAAACCAAGCCTTGGTAAATGCATTGGGCATTTTTATAAACGTAGTTGAGGAAATTAATCAAGTTTCGGTGCCACAGGTAAAATTGTCCAGCAGAAGTGTGAAAAAGTAATTTCAGTAATGCTGACCTAGCTCAAATCAAGAACATTGCAAAAGTCCTTGAAGGAGATGGTGATGTAGACGTTTCAAATCTAAACTCATAAATTATAGCATGTTTTAAGTATGCACCAATCACATCAGTTGTTGTTGAAAGATCATTTTCCCTTCTTAAACACTTGCTAACTGATCGTAGACATAATCTAACGTTTGAAAATTTGGAAAAAATGCTTGTTGTAATGTGTAACCAATCAAATGAATAAAGCTATACTTCATAGATTTATTTAGCATTATTTTATTAATGTATGGAGATGTCTTACCTATACTGTAGTTTTAGCTCATGTTATTTAATGAATTTCGATTTAAAAATAAATGCCTTTTTTTGCCTATTTCCATGTTTTATTCTGCCTTTTTGCCTGCCTATTTCACTGTTTTTTAGTGCCTGAACTTCCGGTCTTTAATGATAACCATTACACCACGGGCCTCACTCAATCAAATGCCGTAATCAAATGCCCCCTTGGGGCATTGGTTTCTGCGCGTATGTAGAGGAATTACGGCATTTGATTGAGTGAGGCCGTGGTGTAATGGTTATCATATCTGACCGGCAATCGGAAGATCCCGGGTTCGATTCCCGGGTGGTTACCTCATTTTTTCATTTGTTTCGTTCTCTCCTTCTCATCTTGCGCGGAATATTCTCCTATACAAGCGTCGTTCTTTACGTTATATATATATATACTGTATATATGGGATGAATTTCACAAATAAATACGTGAAATAAATGCGTGAAATGAATGAATGATGAAACCTACAGGGGAAAAAGAAAAATTATTCCAAGGTCTTTCGTGTATTCAGAAGTACACATCGTCAGGGTGAAATCATAGTATCAAATGGGATAGTTCTACAGTGCTCGTTATAAACACAGATATAATTGAGACGAATGTTCTAGAATGTTCAATCATCCATTTTAAAAATAATTTCAATAATAGTGCGGGAATGGGAGCAAGTGTAGTTTACTTCCTCCAAAGTAAAAGGGGACACAAACTACAATAGGTCAAAGATATGGAGCGTAAGCTATCTAGGAGCTTTAGAAGACATTTTTTAAATGAATCCATCAAATAAAACGTTAAAACTAACAAAAATATTACGACTTAACCTAACCAATCGTGAATTTATATAATATATATATATATATACACATTCAACTGCAAAGAACACGCAGTATAAATAACGTAAAGAACGACGCTTGTATAGGAGATATTCCGCGCAAGACGAGAGAGAGAGAACGAAACAAATGAAAAAAATGAGGTAACCACCCGGGAATCGAACCCGGGATCTTCCGATTGCCGGTCAGATGCGATACCATTACACCATGGGCCTCACTCTTCCAAATGCCGTAATTCTTCTACATACTCGCAGAAACCAATGCCCCAAGGGGGCACCTCCCGCATGCCGTAACATTATATACATTCAACTGCAAAGAAGACGCAGTATAAATAACGTAAAGAACGACACTTGTATAGGAAATATTCCGCGCAAGACGAGAGAGAGAGAACGAAACAAATGAAAAAAATGAGGTAACCACCCGGGAATTACGGCATTTGGAAGAGTGAGGCCGATGGTGTAATGGTATCACATCTGACCGGCAATCGGAAGATCCCGGGTTCGATTCCCGGGTGGTTACCTCATTTTTTCATTTGTTTCGTTCTATCTCTCTCGTCTTGCGCGGAATATCTCCTATACAAGCGTCGTTCTTTACGTTATTTATACTGCGTGTTTTTTGCAGTTGAATGTATATAATGTTACGGCATGCGGGAGGTGCCCCCTTAGGGCATTGGTTTCTGCGAGTATGTAGAAGAATTACGACATTTGGAAGAGTGAGGCCCATGGTGTAATGGTATCGCATCTGACCGGCAATCGGAAGATCCCGGGTTCGATTCCCGGGTGGTTACCTCATTTTTTTCATTTGTTTCGTTCTCTCTCTCTCGTCTTGCGCGGAATATCTCCTATACAAGCGTCGTTCTTTACGTTATTTATACTGCGTGTTCTTTGCAGTTGAATGTATATAATGTTACGGCATGCGGGAGGTGCCCCCTTGGGGCATTGGTTTCTGCGAGTATGTAGAAGAATTACGGCATTTGGAAGAGTGAGGCCCATGGTGTAAGGTATCGCATCTGACCGGCAATCGGAAGATCCCGGTTTCGATTCCCGGGTGGTTACCTCATTTTTCATTTGTTTCGTTCTCTCTCTCTCGTCTTGCGCGGAATATCTCCTATACAAGCGTCTTTCTTTACGATATATAATATATATATATATATATATATATATATATTAGTGGCGGACAGGATATCAGCATCCGCATCATTTTTAACATCCGCATCCGCACTTCTGACTGTGGATGTTATGCGAATATTACCTATAATATTATGCAATTTACAATTAAATTAGCTTATAAGGCCCAGTCATGCACATTTCATGTAAAGTATTAATTGTTAATGAACAAACAAATATATAAACCTCAAAATATAAATACTTGGCAACACAGAAAATTGACTGAAACTTGTTTCATTGAATTATCTGTGGCTGAAACTCTTGAGAAAGTTTTTTTTATCATAATGAAAACATTAATATTAATTTTAATTCTTATGCATTGCCTGCCATAAGAGTAATATCACGAAATTTTAAAAATTATGTCATATATTCATAATTCTATATTATATTGATGGATTAACTTAATATCCGCATTCGTATCCGCGGATATTGAAATTAAAAATCCGCCTCCGCATTCGCAGATGTTGAAAAACTGACATCTGCTCCACCACTAATATATATGTTATAATGTTATAATGTTTCAGACCAACAAAGACTAGAGGATCCACTCATGGCTGGGTTACCTAACTGTGTTCGTAATTGTGTATTGTGCATGTCCTCCTTGGTGGCGGAAGGGACCTACAATTTTACGTGGGTTCCGAACCACAAAGCCTTAATTTTACTACCTTAAACTATACCCAATCTCTCAACATATGCGTCTAATCGATTTTTAAAAATATTTATAGACGTGCTACTAATTACTTCAACCGGCAAACTATTCCAGCTATTTACTATTCTATGTGTTAAAATGTTTTTGGCAACTGCTGTCTCGAACCTTCTACTTGTCAACTTACACCCGTTATTTCTAGTCCTATTATATTGAGATATTTCGAAAAAGCTATCTCTATCTACGTTATCGAACCCATTCATAGATTAGATCACCCCTTAGCCTTCTCGTCTCGAGTGTAGTAAATTTTAACTCCACTCCTTAAGCCTATTCTCGTAAGACTTTGACCTAAGCGACGGAATCATCTTAGTTGCTCGTCTTTGAACTCTTTCGAGTTTGACTATATCTTTTCGCATATGCGGATTCCAAAATTGGATCGCGTATTCCAAATGGGGTCTAACTAATGATTTATAAAGAGGAACTATAATATCGCGCGATTTGGACTCAAAATTCCGAACTGTAAAACGTAACACTTTGTTCACTTTATTGACCGCTGCTGTACTTTGTTTCGCTGCTTTTAAATCACCACTTACTATAATTCCTAAAACATTTTCCTGTTCTACGCTTTTTAACTACTTCTCTGGCATACTATGCGCAAAATTACGGTTACGCGAACCTATATGTAAAATTTCGCACTTATCGACGTTAAAACTCATTTGCCATGTGACTGACCAATCTACGATTTTATTCAGATCTTCCTGGATTTTACCTCTATCTTCGTTATTAATCACCCTACCACCCAGCTTCGTGTCATCCGCAAACTTTGAAACTGTACTAACAAGGCCGACATCTAAATCGTTAATATATATGAGAAAAAGCAAGGGGTCCAATACAGAACCCTGAGGAACGCCACTCGCTACATTAGCCCAACACGACTCCGCTCCATCAACGACCACCCTCTGTTTTCTACCTCGCAACCACTCTTCTATCCAATTTATTAATACACCCCTGATTCCATGAGGCTTAGTTTTTTCAATGAGTCTTTTGAGCGGCACGGTGTCAAACGCTTTTTGAAAATCTAAATACACTACATCAACCGCCAGATGACAATCGTAAAGGTCAACCACGCTTTGAAAAAATTCTAAAAGATTAGTTAAGCAAGATTTGTTTCGCCTAAAACCGTGCTGCGTATTTCTAACTAAGTTATGCAACTCTAAGTGTTTGACTATACGATCCGTAATTATTGATTCCAGTAGCTTACCTACAACAGACGTTAAACTGATTAGTCTATAATTTCTCGCCGCACCTTTATCGCCTTTCTTTAAGATACGTGTTACGTTTGCTAACTTGAAATTATCTGGTACGCACCCCTCAGAAATAGACGCATTAAAAATCTTTGTTAGCGGCACAACAATGCTATCTTTTAATTCTTTTATTTGTATAGGATATATGGAATCCGGCCACGGTGATTTACGCATTTTCATTTTATCAATATAACGCATTACCTCCCCTTCACTAAATACAATATTATCCAAGATATTACCATTATCAAAAGGTATTATGTCTATGACCGTAGGGATATTCGTTACATCTTCTATAGTAAAAACTGACGTAAAAAATTCGTTTAGCAAGGCAGCCATTTCCTTGTTTTCAGAAACCAGATCTCCGTTAACATTTTTTAACGGCCCCAAGACACTTTTTACCAGATTTCTATTGTTGACGTATTGAAAGAATCGCTTGGGGTTTTCTTTACCGTCACGAGCTATGGAGATTTCAAATTCGCGTTTGGACTTTTTTATTACACTTTTCGCTTCACGCCTTAGAGATATGTAGTTGTTTCGTAACCACAAATTGTCTTTATCGCACTTATGTAGCCTATAAGCCCTATCTCTACTCTTTATAATGTCTCCTACTCTAGAAGTAAACCACAAGGGCTTGTTGTTTACTTTCGCACGCTTAATTTTGTACAGTACACATTCCTCATTTATAGTCCTAAATACCTTTTCAAACGGTTAGGAATTTTAGTCGAGTTAGCTGGTTTCGAGTGACTTACTGAGAGGACAAACTCTACTCTACCATATTACTAAATCTAAAATACTGTCCAACCTCGTACGTTCCCCAACCTTTTGAATAAGAAAGCTATCCTCGAGAAAATTAACTAAATGATTACCTTCCGCATTTCCCTGCATTGTATCGTAATTCACGTTGGCGCAAATAAAGTCACCCAGAACTAAAGCCTGCTCACTACCTATTATTCTCTTTAGTTAACGATATAATTCTTCGTCCGTATCATCTGTTTGATTAGGGGGCCTATATATAACGGCAACAAGAAGTTTGAAATCGTTCAATTTAAGTTCTGTTATAGTCGAATCTATTGGTTCTGGAATTGTGTGCTGTACTTCTATAACGATCGCAATATTATCTTTGATATACAGCATAACACCGCCTCCTCGCCTACCTATTCTGTTTTTAACAAAAATTCTATAACCTCTAATTTGATACTCCCCTACAAAGTCACGTGTTTCAGTGCTAAGCCACGATTCATTTATCGCAATTAAATCATAGTCTTTACAAGCAATTAAAGAAAAAAATTCGTTTATTTTATTTCGTAGGCTACGAGCATTTAAGGATAGAACCTTCAAATTGTTTGTAATTGCGACACCTTCGCGAGCGCAGGGGAAATTTGTGGAAATTACGCTGGGACCGTTCGAGTTACAGCAGCCTGAAAAGAAGAAACAGTATTATGAAATAGTTTTCCTAAACGCGCAGCTCCAACGTCATTAAGATGAAGTCCATCTCCGAGGAACAAGTTCCTCCTGCCGTAGAAACTGTTCCAAAAATTCGCAAAATGCACTCCTTCCTGTTGACAAAGAGACTTTAGGTTATTGTTGATATAGGTCGCCTTGCTGTAGAAATTGCTGCGTTGGATAATTCGAGGAAGTATACCTGTTAAAACAATCTTATTAGTTTTTTCCTTTAGTCGCTCTAGTACAGTAAGTCCCTGTACCTAGCCAGCAGTTCTTCCGCTCTAGAATTTAAAACGCTATTAGTACCGACATGAATAACATACGTTGTATCCTCAGAGGTACCGTCTGTAAAATGGTCAACACTATTAGTTATATCCTCCACCCTTGCACCAGGGTAGCAGTAACGGCGCCTACGACGAGGGTTTCTCCGACAGAATTCCTCGAGCTGCCCTCGAACAATGGAATCGCCAATGAATCGTATTTCCGGTTCATCAGCATCTTCGAAACCTAAAACAGAAAACTTATTGTTTGTTATTACCGGTAGACAAGTCTTAGGTTTTCTCAATGGGGCTCGGCAGGAGGGGTCGTAACTGGAGTCTCAAAGGATTCTAATTTTGCCGTCAGGAGCATCACGCTTTCCTCAAGCCTCACTCTGGCCTCCCTCTCACGTTCTAACTCGTTCCTCAGAACTTCCATCTTGAGCACCACCTGCAAACTAACTGTTCATTATCATTAGTCATTGTGAACGCGTAAGCGGCAAATTTCCCTTCACAGCGACCGCAATTACTTGACGGGGGTGCCATACTCTTAATTAGTTAAAAAACAAAAACAAAAACGAGCGTTTGGAAATTAATAAATTACAACGTAGGTCTACCGCGTGCTTATTGTGCCGTCACCTGCGCAAACCCGCAAAAATGTTCCTGAAACGCAGAAACAGGTTCTTGTAACAAATTTATACTAAATGAATATATAATTAAGCTACCGACGAAAGATCTGTAAAAGAAAAAGTATTAGAAAACTTATCTGTCCGCTATTCGACCGACTTTTTTCTTTCCCTTTTTCCTTTTTCCCACGGTGGGTGACCACACTCTACTTGATCCCCCGAAGGAAGGGAAAATGGACTTTATGAAACCTCGTTTCTGGTAGATTTGTAAAACAAAAAAGTCAAACCAAGGGAATTTCAACCTTATGAATCCTCGTTTAGTAAAAGATTCGGGAAACAAACAAGGCAAGCCACGTGCACTAGCCTTGGTTTAATCAAATAATATAGTACCTAATGAATAAAGTCAATAAATGAAGTATATTCGTTAATGAATGATTAGTAACACGAAGTAATTTAGTTAAGAATGCACCAAACACTATTTTTTTTAAAGACTCTTCAACGAAAACCACTTATTCAATTGGTAACAATGGACACTCGATTGTTTTGGTTAACTCTTGATATTTTCGTTAGTTTTAAAGTTTTATTTGATTAGGTATACTCGGACAAAGTTGGGGAACGCAAACTACATTAGGATAATGTAGGGGAACGTAAAATACACTAGGATAATATAGGGGAACATAAACTACACTAGAAACCAGAGGGGGACGTAAACTACACTTGCTCCCGGGAATGTATAAAATTTATAATATCCTGTTAAAATACCTTTTGCCGTTAATCAACTCTTGTTAATCATGTATTAATCTTCTTATTTCTCTGTCCCGTTGTACATTTGCCCGCATATGTTATGTTCCTCGCCTAACAGTGGCAACTCCGCAGTGGTAGTCAAGGTACCCCAACTGGGGGAAGGTGGGGTGGAGGGGGGACAACTGAGTCCAACAACATATAGCACAGACATATATATCGAAAAGACAATTGAATGTGCAGTCATTGACATACAGGCAATTATAATGTAATGTCTGTGTTCATAAAGATAAACAATTAATATGATCGTGAACAGCGTTGAACTCCATGTAGTTTATAGTCTTATACAGTAATAAGGTTCCATTATGATTACTGTAAATCCATATGAACAGCTACTACAATAGAACTTTTTATATACGAATGAATGCGAAATGTTCGCCTGCAGGAAATTTTCGCGTTTTTCGCGTTGTCTATAGTTTACGCGAAAATATTCAGAAAGCGAAAATTTGACAATTTAAACTAATCTTTGGAAGATAGTGAGAAAATAAAACATCATTAAAATACTTTATTTGAAAAGTAAATTCAGTATATTGTAATAAAACACTGTAAAGTAAAAGCATTAAAAAGATTTTAAATTATACTGTATTATTACTGAATAACAGGAATGCATGAATGCCGCTAATTTCCCAACCCTTCAGAATGGCCTCCTCATTTTGTGTCGGTTATCCCATGTAGAGACAATCCATTTAGCATGAATAGGTTTCAGTGTGGAGAGCTTCAAATCTATTTTACCGAGAGATTCATTTACGTTGAGTGCTGCTGAAACTTTATCCGCATACCAAGAGGTAACACTTGCCTTGATATACGACCTCAGCCTCGACCAATCACAGTCCAGAATAAATGTCGTCATTCATGACGTCATTTTAATGTGTAAGATTATAACTACCAACAGTTGACTGCGAAATTATGATGCCGCGAACTCTTCCAAGGATATGAAAGAGCGAAAATTTGCTGCCCCGAAATTAACCTGGTTTATAATATATATACTTATAAACTCAGAGAATATTATACTAATGTTTATGAAATGACGTTGATGGGCCAAACCGAGGTGTTGACATGGTTACTGGCATGACCTATGCTCATACCATATTTATACACAGTATGACGAGCACCGAATCTGAAAATGAATCCAGCTCAAGATAAAATTGCACGGCGAGGCCGGATAATTGGTATGCGGGAAGCAGGTCTCTCTGTAGCTGACATAGCCAATGAACTGGGAATTTCCAAGCCTACTGTTCGACGCTGGGTGCAGAGGTGGCAGGAGACTGGGAATCAGCTAGATCGTCCTAAGTAAAAAAGATAAGGACGAATATGACTGAAATATTTCTTTGTACAAATACTTATGAGCGCCAGCGTATTTGTAAATGGTCTAGAACAGATGATGATCTATATTTGTAATTGGTCTGGAGCAAATGAGGAAAGTTGAGCAATCACGAAGTCTCTCGTAAACGATGGTGGTCCCAATTTCGAAATTGGATGAAAACGCAGACATTTCCTCATAAAATGGAAAATGATCTAATAGAAGTTGTTGGTTCCGGTCTTGAATTTGGAAAATGTGATCACTTCTTCGTTCTTCACATGATGAAGGAAAGTTGATATATCTTCAAATATAAATTTCACGCAGTGAATCTGACTAAACTTCAATGAATCTTAAATCTTCATACAATGATAAACATTTAATATATTTTCAGTGATGATCCTTCATACGGCGAAATGAGGTGAATCCAATGAATACACAAATTTCTACCCCTTTACAACAAGCAAGGATGGATGGTCAGCGAGCGGAGACGGAAGCACACTACTGAGTCTTCTGACCGTAATTTAATGTAATAAAAATAATGGTGTTTTCTTCTGATCTCTTCTTCGTCGATATGGATAAAATACGATGTATTGTTTTCATGTAGGCCAAAGAGATTCGATATTCTCAATACTGCGTTCTATGGATGGTTTCTGTCTGGTTAAATTGATTTATTCACTGGGGGAGAGAGAAAAAGTTCTAAGTTGAGAATTTTATTTTAGGATATTCATTAAGATTTTCGTTTTTTGGAGAAATGCGAACATTTTGCATGATGGGGCAATAAAGAGGCAAAATACATTACATGATTATATATATATATATATATATATATTAGTGATGTAGGTCACATCCGCATCCGCATCCGCATCCGCGGGACATCCGCACATTTTCTCGCATCCGCATCCGCGTCCGCATCCGCACTTTGGACTGCGGATGTCGACCGTTGAGATAAAACGTCATTAATAAGCGGAAATTATCAAATTCTACTATATTAATAGAACTAGTTCATTGTGCGCAAAAGTGATGCAAGCGACAAGACGAGAGGCTGTTCTTGTATGAAGTTACTCTCTTGCAACCTACTTAGATCCACGTTACAAAGCTAAGTTATTTTCACCTAGTACATTAGAACGAGTTAAATCATCACTTGGCAAAGCAGTTGAAGAGCTTCAATCTCTTGAATCTGTCGCTTCGCACCCACCAAAAGAATAAAAGTTTCAGTGACAGAACCAACACCTTCAACAAGCAAATCTATCACAGAATCTCTCTCTCAGTTTCTTGAGTCAAGCAGCAATGACGAGACGTACGCGATGTCAAAAGATGTAGTGAAAATGATCGAGAGCTATCACCAAGAAAAACGCTTGGCTGCATGTGACAATCCTATTAGTTGGTGGAAAAATACGCAGAATATCTATCCATACTTGAGTAAACTTGCAAGGAAACATTTAGCCTGTCCTCCAACAAACGTACCAAGCGAGAGATTATTTAGCAGTGCTGGATTAATATATGATGAAAAGAAAAACAGACTGGCAGCAGAAAAGGCAGAAAAATTAATGTTCCTTAAGCATAACCTTCCTATAATTAAGTTTGAACATTAAACGATGAACATCTTAGTTTACTTTATTTTAATTACTCATTTATAAATATGCCTAATAAAACTTTAAACTTAATATAAATAGTTATCAAGCTAATTAAAGATCTCTTTCTATAAGGGTGGAGGTTGGGGAAAGAGGTCGGTGGGGTGCATTTGAGTTGGGTTCACGTCCCGCATCCTGGTAACACAATTATGGTTTCTAATTGTGGCTGAAACTCAACAAAATATAACGAATTATTTGCAGACGAATTCACTAATTGATTTCTATATTAGTTAGATGCTTGATATTATTTTATATGTTCAGAGAAAAGTACAGCAATTATTGTACAATTAATCAATTATACTACATTATAGCTACAGCTCTCTCTATATAATAACTTATTATATACGTTAAACACAACAAATCTCGAATATATCCTAAAAAATAACGAAAATGTAGACATCCGCATCCGCATCCGCGGATGTTGAAATCAAACATCCTCATCCGCATCCGCATCCGCGGATGTGAAAAAAATGACATCCGCTACATCATATATATATATATATATATATATATATAATGGTGGCCCAAAAAAACGCCTTGAGATTTGAACATCAATAACTACAAAAATATGCAGTTCACAATTCCAAAATTTAAAAACGTTTACCTCAATCTATTGGTAAGCCATCATAAAAATTTCAGACCTCTACATAAAATACTTTTTCCACAACTGAAGAAAAAATAAGGTATGGTGAAAAAAACGAATATCCTAAATCCTAAATGTGTATAGTTGTACCTGGCAACTATTCTAAGACTTGTATTAGTTTCCTTAGCCTATGGATAATCTGTTAGTCTCTGAAAAACGTCAGATGATATAGGCTACGCCCGTCTTAAATACTGTTTTTTAAACTTGCCTATCAAATTATTATTCTAACTAACGGTAAAATAGCGGTGATTGAAAAGTGTTTCTTGGAAAAAAGATGGACTGGGACAAAAATTTTGAGGGAATTTCCAGGAATAACTTGTAATGTTACATCTGTGAGTAGAATAATTAAAAAACTTAAAACAACCGGTTCGACGGCACGGAAGCGTGGAAGTTGACGGCTTAAAACAGTTTACACTCAAAACAATACTAATGATCGAAATGATGATCCTATCTCAAGAGGATCGACCCGGGTCACACTGTTATCAGAGGAAAATTGCATGAAATTTAGGTATCAGTCGAAGTTTCCTACAAAGAATGCAGAGAACGGTAGGACTTAGTCTTAGAGCATTTAAAAGGATCCGTGTTTCAAGACGTGAGAGCAATGTAAGAGCTAAAAGAAAAATTTGTTGTAGAAAATTGCTTGATAGATTTTCGTCCAGTGATGTCAAAAAAGGTTTTTACAGATGAAAATGATTTCACCAGCGAGATTGCTCGAAACTCCCGGAACGATGTTGTTTATGGTCGGCGTAAGAAAGACATTCCTCCATCGAGACTTTACCACCAGACAAGTCGGTTTTCCAAAAAAATCATGGTATTAGCAGGTGTATCGTGGAATGGAAAGACGAAAGTTCATTTAATTTCAGAAAATAAAAAATTAATTCAGAAACCTATGTAAATCTCTTAGAGGAGAATCTTTTGCCCGCTTGTCGGCGTCTGTATTATGGAAACGATTTCATATCCGAAGAAGATGGTGCTACAGCTCATACTAGCAAGTTCACACAGGATTATCATACATCAGAATGTAGTCAACTTCATTGGAAAAAACAACTGGCCTCCGCAATCACCTGATTGCAATCCCATGGGTTATTGCATATGGAACACACTAGCAGAAAAGATTTATGAAGGCCAAACAGAAAAGTTTACAGAAATGCAATTAAAGAAAAAACTTCTCGAATGTTGGGACAAAATAACATTAGCAGAAATCATAAAATGTATCATGTCGTGGAAGAAAAGGTTAAGATTAGTTTGTAAGCAGGACGGCGGACATATTGGTCATATTTGTTGATAAGATTTGAATAATAAAAATGTTTAAGTTTGTGATATTAGTTTTTTTCACCATACCTCATTGTTCCCTCAACTGTGGAAAAAGTATTTAATGTAGAGTTCTGAAATTTTTATGATGGCTTATCAATAGATTGAGGTAAAAGTTTAAAAGTTTTGTAAATTTTGGAAGTGTGAAGTAAATATTTTTGAAGTTATTGATGTTCAAATCTCAAGGCGTGTTTTTGGGGCCACCTGATATATATATATATATATAAACCTTAAAATTGACCAACTGGTTTGGTCAACTGAATGCCCAGTTAGGTCAACTGAATGCCCTGTTAGGTTAATTGAATGCCTGGTTAGATCAACTGTACGCCCTTGACGATTGGTTAGGTTAAGTTGTGATATTTTGTTAGTTTGTAATTATTTTTGTAATATTCCAGTCTTTCAGTGTGTTCCTTTTATGTTTTAAAAGTGTCACGAATGTATACAGCCTAGGTCTTTGCGCGAACTAAAAATAAGATGGCCTATAGCCTACGTTCAATTTTAAATGCAAATTATTTCTCGTCAAATTTTTGAAGAATAGATAAATTGGTGCTACTATAGCGTGATTCCGGTGCTGGTTAAGTGTGCGGTCTACCTAGCTTTTAGTTAGCCTTATAAGGCTAACTAACGAAAATATCACGACTTAACCTAACCAATCGTTAGGTCAACTGTACGCCCTTGACGATTGGTTAGGTTAAGTCGTGATAGTTTCATTAGTTAGCCTTATAAGGCTAACTAAAAGCTAGGTAGACCGCACACTTAACCAGCACCGTGATTCCTACCTCGATTCGGCGGTCTACCTTTTAATTATAGCTTCTTACCTCGTTTACTAATTGCTTGTTTACATTCCAATGTCCATCGCCCTTGACGATTGGTTAGGTTTAGTCATGATATCTTGGTTAGTTTTAATGAAAATATCGTGACTAAACCTAACCAATCGTAGGTAGACCACATACTATAGTAGCACCGAAACTATTTTTTAAATAAATAAAATTGAATAATAAATAGCATTTTATATTTATTATATTTTCATTTATACCTTGGATTGGAATCACACTCTACAGTACTGTAGTTTCGAACCAAAAAGGGCAGGAATCACCCTATTAAGTATCGAAGTCACCGGTAGGAATCACGCTATAGTAGCACCGATAAATTAAATGTACGAAATTCAAACGTTAAAGGGCTGTAACTTTTTTATTATTCATTTATCGGAAGAAACTCATACAGTTTTGAAATCAGCGTAAAAACATAGATATGATGGTAATAATTAATTTTAATTATAGTGGTGGGCACCAAACGGAAAAGATCCGATGTGGGTTTGACTTTTTCCCCAAGTTTCAGGAGAAGTAAAATTGTGAGGTAGCTAACTTAGTGAGGAGAGGGAGTTGTTCTTATGTCACTTCTTCCTCTTTCATGTTTTTCCTTCCTTCTTAAATTCCCTTCTCTCGTCAATTTAAGCTCTTTTATAACCTAATGTAGTGAAGCGGGGGTTTATATAAGTTGGGGATCTAAAAGGATATTCTAATATTATATATAGTCATTTTCTGGAAAAAACAGATTATGTAACTAAAATTTTTAAAAATCTATATTTTTAAAATGTTTTAATAATTTTTAGACCAAATTCTACATATCTTTTTTCATTCTTCGGTCTAGCAGTTTTACATATGGGATTTATATCAGTGTCTAAGTTACCATGCGGAACATCCAGTAAAATGTATTATTTAAATAATTTTAGATCTTCGAATATATATTATAGAAGTAAGCCTTTTTGTTTGGCATTTTAACTGCTTCTCATAGACTTTATCAGACGATCGAGGATTATTAAACAATACCTCTAAGAACAAAAGCTTCCTAAATTGTCTTATATCGGATATTGTTAGATAAGTCTATGGCAGATTTCTCAAAAATTAAACCGAACTCAATTTAATAGCATTTAGTGCGTGGTAAATAAATTTGCTCGATAGTTTAATGAAAATATACAGTATTTTGTACAGTTATTCTAAAATATTATACAACTTATATAAAACATATTAAGCATATAAATGGTTTTCACAAGTATTTTCAATTTTCATTTAGCTAATTTGGTATGTATTGTAAATAGTGTAAACATAAGTAGCAAAAATTTTAAATGAAAAAAGGTGTAGACGAGTGTAATCTTTGAAGGAAAGACTATTAAAGATCAAAGATGTCACCAAAATGGCACATTTTAATATTTAAAAATGTATGAGCAAAGTTATTAATTTTCACTGGGTTAATAAACACTGTGTAATTTATCAAGATATTCACTCCAATCTGATTTGGAGCAGAAATATGCAGATAATCATTCCATTTAGATAATCTTCATCCCCAAATCAACTATTTTTGATGGATTGAAATTATAGAATGATTTCTCGTTCATGGGCAGACATCTTTCTCTGGTGGAGAAGATTGTGTACCCAATGATGTCGTGTGTCGTACTGTATGTCACCACCCATACCAGAGAGGACATGACAGCTGGGCCAGACAAAATGTTTTCTTGTCTGTCGGATTCCTAACTTCCCATGCGTTCGCTGTGCATGAGGACGTTGTAGTCCCTTTGTATTCTGTCAATCTGGAAACTAAGTCTGTAGTGGAGCTTTGGCTTCTAAGTGAGAAAGTCGCTTCTTTGGTAGAGAGTGGTAGGGTTAAAGAGGAAGCTAAGTGTGGCACAGAGAGTTCTTCCCTTCGCCACTCTATGTTAGGTACTTCTGTCATTTGTTCGGCTGATCTTTCTTTTAACAAATCCCGTAGAGTTGCTTTCTCGTATGATGTCTAGAGCAGTGGTCGGCAACCTCTGACCCGCGGGTCAATTGTAGTATATAGTATATATAAAATAATAAATATTATTACATGAAGGGTGGTTTTTATTTTAAAATATCCCGAAAATAGTGTATTTTGATTTAAATTTTGAACACTGACCCATTATCAAATTACCAATAAATCAAATTGACCCAGTTTTAAAAAAGGTTGCCTACCACTGGTCTAGAGCATGGTTAATTAATCATTTTGGAGAAAAGTGGTGAATGGTGAAATTTTCTTATTAATCAATGATTAAGTGATTAAAAATGATTACAAATTAAGTCTATACTATAAAAAGGGAGTACTGTCCGTCCGTCCATCCGTCCGTCCATCCGTCAGTCCCTCTGTATTCCGGATTGGTTGAAATCTGGAATAATATGATGTAATATACACAGACTTTGCCAAAGCGTTCGACAAGTGTGACCATGAAATCATAATACATAAACTGAAATATATGAGAATAACAGGAAAAGTAGGGAAATGGATATATAATTTCCTTAGTGAGCGGCGGCAAGTCGTTAGAGTACAAGGAGTGTCTTCATTACAATCAGAGGTCCTCAGCTTAGTACCACAAGGAACAGTATTAGCTCCACTATTCATATTCATGCTAACTGACATAGATGAGGACGTTAACAGAGACAGCACAGTAACATCCTTTGCCGATAACACAAAGATCAGTAGAAAAATAAGAAACCCAGAAGATATAGGATCTCTGCAAATCGACATGAACAGAATCTACAAGTGGACGGAAGACAACAATATGAAGTTTAACACTGAGAAATTTCGGCTGTTACGGTACGGAAAAATAGAGGACCTAAAATTCATGGAATATTATACTCCAAATGGACAGGAAATTCAGAGAAATTCTAAAGCAAAAGATTTAGGGCTTGTAATGAATGATGATGCGAAATTTGAAACACAAAATAATATAGCAGTAAATAGAGCAAAGAGAATAACTGGGCAGATACTGAGAACCTTTAAACGAAGGGATAGGAATATAATGATTCCACTAGAGAAAACACTGATCATACGCAAATTGAAATACAGCTCGGTCCTAACATCCCCATATAAAAAAGAAGACATTAGACAGCTACAAGGGATTCAGAGAAGCTTCACAGACAGCCAAGATCAATGGGTGTAGAGAACTAAGTTACTGGGAAAAGTTACGCGAATTAAACCTATATTCACGGGAAAGGAGAAGAGAGGGCTACATCATTATTTACACTTGGAAAATAATGGAGAAACTAGTCCCTAATCTTACTCTGAACCCTGTAACTCCCCAAACAACAGTGGAAAGTAGAAAAAGACTGTCGTGTTCCCAAATTAAAGTCTAGACAGGGAAGATCCTTAACCCTGAAAGAAAATAGTTTTGTTGTGAGAGGACCAATACTGTTTAATCAGCTGCCCAAAGACCTAAGGAACACGAGTGATGTTGTAGTGGACATCTTCAAAAGAAGATGAGACGCCTCGCTCAGAACAATCCCTGATGAGCCGGGAGTACCTGGCTATGTGAGGTGGAGAGTACAAGAAATGAACTCCCTACTTCACCAGGCCAACTCGAGAGGAGGGGCGACAAGCTTGACCTTCGTGAAATGAAGAATCATCGCACGGAACATTTGAAAGGGTTAAAGGAGAGGAAGGAAAGGTGTGTATATATATATATATATATATATATATATATACAGAGTGGTGCAAAAGTCTGGACCCATAGGCGGTTTATATGGAAAAAAAGTGTGGCCTGCAGGAAGTTTATTATGAAATGAAATTTAATTAACCATACACCAGTGACTAAATTATGTTAAGTTTAACGTTCTAGTTCAGAATTTACAATAAGTGTAATGGTATTTCGTATAATCGAGGCATAAGGAAATTTGCGACTGAACGTGAGGTGGCTCCTTCTTTTGCGTACAAAAGCACAAGCTCTATTCTTTCTGCTATTGTTAACTTGTCTGCCATAGGGTAACAATCTGAAAAATATTTAGTAAAATTATAAACAAAAATTAAATTATAAAAACTATTATAAAAATCGAAAGATATTTTTTATATAGTAAATTGCCTATGGGTCCAGACTTTTGCACCACCCTGTATAAATAAAACTTGGTTGAATGGTTTGTTCTAAGGGAAGCGTAGCTTAGCGAGGAATAGGAGGACGAAAAGATGGTGCATGTTTATTTACAGACGTTTCGGAAAGATTCAATTTCCATCATCAACCAACCCTCAACGACTACAGTTCCGCTTTCAACCTAAACATCGGAAGCCAATCGGCACTCTGACCGTGCCACGCAAAAGGCCGTCGACTGCCAGTCTGGCTAACCGTAGACAGCCCGCTGCACGGAGATTTGAGGAAGTTTGGCCACCAGCGCGTTGATGTTTTGGTTTGACGTCGCCTCTTCTTCGCGTTGACGTGTCCCGCGCTAGAGGATGCAGCCACTGTTAGAAGCTGCCTCGTCAGCTGCTAACACTTTTTTCACGTTGTTCTAGCTACCTGTTCAGAGGTTTTTTATAAACAAATCTCAGTTTTCTGCTCAAAACGGCTCTTTCTAATTTTAAAATTGATTAGTCAAGGAAGGAAGATGTTGACTTCTATTTTGCAGCAACAGTTGATGATATTTATGTTACTTTACTGATTAATGAAAATGATTAGGCTCTTCAAGTTATAAAAGATTTCTTTCGTAATAATTGATAAATACGAAACACAAAACGTATATGCAAACAGGATGATGATGCTTAGACTACTCAAGTTGATGAAGTTTTCTCTTTCTCATATATTGTATCGACGTAATACTGTAAATATATTTAAAGTTTCTGCATAAATAACTTGTGTTTCACAGAAAACAAAGACTTCCCTCAATCTTCTATCACATCCAAACTGTCCTCACTAGAGAAATAGCCCACCTCATTAGAGAAATAGCCCACCTCATAAGGCAACGTAACAACCTCAAATATAACACACAAACCCCACACACAGAAGCCATAAAACAGCAGATACAACAGCTCAACACAGAAATAAACAACAAACTCAAAGAAAAACAAACAGAAACATTCAGGGAATTCATAACAACATTAAACCACCCCACAAATACATCCAGGCTATACAAGACTATAAACAGCATTACCCACTCTAACAGCGGCATTCACACTAGGGTGGAGCGAAAAATATTTTTTCTAGTATGAATTATCTAATAGTTTGATTAAGATTCTTAAATGATGAGAATTCGTTTTGTAAAAATGCCTTTTCATATGCTTAATATCTTCAGCTGCCACAAGAGGGCTGAACTTAACTTAAAAATGACAATTAAGTATGATTCTGTATTTACTTGAAAAAGGGAACAGTAATAAATTAGGATGTCTCTCCTCCTTTATACTGGCTTGAGACAGTTAAGAAACGTTATTTCGTGCCTTAGCAGAGTTACCACCCTTTCTCCAACCAATCCCCCTCTAGAAAGGGTTCTTGCTGAAGACTATTTAGTAGGGTGGAGCGAAAAATACGTTTTTTCTAGTATGAAGTTCTAATAGTGATTAAAAGTTGCATTTAGTGGACGAAATATGCCTGCCAAAATATGAGTTCATTTGTTTAACATTTTCAGCTGCCACCAGGGGGCTAAAGTTAACACAATTTTGTGTAAAAAGGAAAAAAATGCTTCTATTTTAGGTTTGTCAAACTATTATAAAATTTATCCTAGAATTATCTAATAGTTTGATTAAGATTCCTAAATGATAGGAATTCGTTTTGTAAAAATGCCTTTTCATATGCTTAATATCTTCAGCTGCCACATGAGAGCTGAAGTTAACACAATTTAGAGTAACTGAGTCATGTTGAGACTACACTAAATGTTGTGGGGGAGGGTTTGGGGAGGGTTTGGGGAGGGTTGTGGGGGAGGGTTTTGGTGTGAAGGAATTTCTTTCTGTGAGTCATTAGAACAGTGTGTTAACACTTGTCTTCTTAGGTAGTAGGCCTAGTCCGCTCAGTTGATCGGAGAGTTTTTTAATATGATCGGAATATTATAAAACTTTATTTTAAAGTGATTTATATAGAGATAATATTTATTTTATTATAAAATGCTTGTTATAATGTATTATATAATTTTAGTTTATTTATATAATATATTATATATTTATATAATATATTATATATTTATATAATATATTATATATACTTATAAAATATATTATATATATTAATTATATAATGTTTTGATGTTACAGGATATTTTGTGATTGTGAATTTTTCTTAAAAATATTATGGCATCAAATACTAAATATAAACATTTCACTAGAGAACATATGAAGTGTGCTATATTTGAAGTACCTTGTGAGATGAGTGATATGCAACTACCAACTTATAACTGCATTATGAAAGATTACCTGTTCACAAAACATTTAGTGAAGGAGCAGATGAATAACAAGGAGCCTTCATTTTCTGAAATAGCAGAGGCAGTTTCCAAAAAGGTAGAAAATATTTGGAAGAAGGCCTCTTTGCCAATAGTTTCACATACACGCGTTTTACAGATGATGCGAGTGTACCATGATAAATACAGGTCCTTATTAAAGCCATACAAGTCACGCAAGGAGCAGCCTAAGTACAAAAATCAGCTTGAAGAATTTGAAAACTCTTCAAAATGCACTTTGTTTGACATCTGCACCTGCAAATGTAAGGAGTTTAGGAGATGCTCATGTGAAAAGAGTAAGAAAGTCCCTCCAAAAGAGCAGGATTTTTTAAATGACCAACGAACACGCAGAATAATGGTGATAGGAAGCATTGACATAGCACACACAAGACGATTACAAGCAAGAGAACATCGAAAGGAAATGGAAAAAGCACGTCTGGAATCCTCACAAACAACTAGTGCTGCTATAACCAATACGTCCAACTTACAAATCGAAACAGAGACAAGTGAACTTCAACAACTAGAAGAGATATCTGAAGATAATGAGGAAGATACAACCTCGACTCAATATGTAATATCAGAACAACAGATGCGTGAGCCACTGCCTTCATTAGCAATTACTTGTGATAGATTTAAAATGTCGGACAGAGCTGGGGCTGCTATTGCTTCTGCAGTATTGGCAGATCTTAAAATTGTTACTCCCGAAGACAAAGGGAATATTATAGACAGAAGTAAGCTAAGACGTGAAAGACAAAAACAGAGAAAGTAACTACAACAGATAGGAGAGCCAAAAACCATGCGGGGATTATACTTTGATGGCAGAAAGGATAAAACAATGATTCAAGTCCAGGAGAGTGATGGCTCTAACCACCAAAGAACCAAACGCGAAGAGCATATCAGCATAATATCTGAACCACACTCTCTGTACTTTGCACATGTGACACCTTCCAGTGGCAAAGCTAAATACATTTGCACAGCGCTAGTGAATTGCTTGAAAGAAAGGAATGTTGATATAGGGAACATCGTTGCAGTTGGCTGTGATTCGACAGTGGTTAACACTGGTAGTATTGGAGGCACAATAAGATTACTGGAAGAAGCCTTTAATAAGCATATTGCAGTGGCTGATATGCCTTTTACACCTTCATGAACTTCCATTGCGCCATCTGTTTCATCACTTGGATGGTACCACTACTGGACCAAGAGCATTTTCAGGAGAAATTGGCCGAGCACTTTCAGACTGTGAAAAGCTTCCCATAGTTAACTTCAAACCCATTGAAATTCAAGAGTGCATGTGTGAAGTTGATATAGATGACATAAGTACTGACCAGAAATACCTTCTTGAAATTCACAAGGCTATATCAAGTGGAACATTCTCAAAGAGTCTTAGTCATAAGAGTCCAGGCAATATATCACATTCAAGGTGGCTCACCACAGCAAACAGGACTCTGCGGTTATATGCAAGCACAGAGAATCCTTCAGGCAATTTACAAGAATTAGCTACTTTCATTGTTAGGGTATACGCACCAATGTGGTTTCAGATAAAGCGTAAACCATTATGCCAATATGGTGCTAAACATATGTGGCATATGATTGCAAGAAGCCGGTATCTCCGTGAAGAGCTTAGGAGAGTACATGACTCAGTCATTCAGCGAAATGCATATTACGCAAATCAAGAAAACATTCTCATTGCAATGATAGCTGATGAAAGGGAGCATGTGCGTCAGTTGGGATTTAGGCGTATCATAAAAGCAAAGGCATGCATTCAAGAAACAGATGTTATCAGGTATTTTAAGGTGACAGAAATAAATTTTTATGCCAAAGACTATACAGATCTCATTATGTGGCAAGATTTTCAGATAGCAGAACCACCGATAACCAAAGGAGTTTCTCTTGATGATATTGAATCATGCATCAAACATGGTACTACTCTTCATTCAGAATTACTTCAGTTTCCATGTCATACACAAGCCGTAGAGAGATGCGTCAAGCTCGTTACAGACGCTGCTGGATCAGTCTGCGGACCTACAAACAGAGACGGTTGGATTCGTGCTACATTAGAATCAAGGAAAAAACAGCCAAAATTTGACACAAAAGCAAATTACTAAATAGTCTTCAGCAAGAACCCTTTCTAGAGGGAGGTTGGTTGGGGAAAGGGTGGTAACTCCGCTAAGGCACGAAATAACGTTTCTTAACTGTCTCAAGCCAGTATAAAGGAGGAGAGACATCCTAATTTATTATTGTTCCCTTTTTTCAAGTAAATACAGAATCATACTTAATTGTCATTTTTAAGTTAACTTCAGCCCTCTTGTGGCAGCTGAAGATATTAAGCATATGAAAAGGCATTTTTAAAAAACGAATTCTTATCATTTAAGAATCTTAATCAATCTATTAGATAATTCTAAGATAAAATTTTATAATAGTTTGATAAACCTAAAATAGAAGCATTTTTTTCCTTTTTACCCAAAATTGTGTTAACTTTAGCCCCCTGGTGGCAGCTGAAAATATTAAACAAATGAACTCATATTTTGGCAGGTATATATCGTCCACTAAATGCAACTTTTAATCACTATTAGAACTTCATACTAGAAAAAAAGTATTTTTCGCTCCACCCTACTATTTAGTAAGTTGCTTTTGTGTCAAATTTTGGCTGTTTTTTCCTTGATTCTAATGTAGCACGAATCCAACCGTCTCTGTTTGTAGGTCCGCAGACTGATCCAGCAGCGTCTGTAACGAGCTTGACGCATCTCTCTACGGCTTGTGTATGACATGGAAACTGAAATAATTCTGAATGAAGAGTAGTACCATGTTTGATGCATGATTCAATATCATCAAGAGAAACTCCTTTGGTTATCGGTGGTTCTGCTATCTGAAAAACTTGCCACATAATGAGATCTGTATAGTCTTTGGCATAAAAATTTATTTCTGGCACCTTAAAATACCTGATAACATCTGTTTCTTGAATGCATGCCCTTGCTTTTATGATACGCCTAAATCCCAACTGACGCACATGCTCCCTTTCATCAGCTATCATTGCAATGAGAATGTTTTCTTGATTTGCGTAATATGCATTTCGCTGAATGACTGAGTCATGTACTCTCCTAAGCTCTTCACGGAGATACCGGCTTCTTGCAATCATATGCCACATATGTTTAGCACCATATTGGCATAATGGTTTACGTTTTATCTGAAACCACATTGGTGCGTATACCCTAACAATGAAAGTAGCTAATTCTTGTAAATTGCCTGAACGATTCTCTGTGCTTGCATATAACCGCAGAGTCCTGTTTGCTGTGGTGAGCCACCTTGAATGTGATATATTGCTGGACTCTTATGACTAAGACTCTTTGAGAATGTTCCACTTGATATAGCCTTGTGAATTTCAAGAAGGTATTTCTGGTCAGTACTTATGTCATCTACATCAACTTCACACATGTCCTCTTGAATTTCAATGGGTTTGAAGTTAACTATGGGAAGCTTTTCACAGTCTGAAAGTGCTCGGCCAATTTCTCCTGAAAATGCTCTTGGTCCAGTAGTGGTACCATCCAAGTGATGAAACAGATGGCGCAATGGAAGTTCATTAAGGTGTGAAAGGCATATCAGCCACTGCAATGGCTTATTAAAGGCTTCTTCCAGTAATCTTATTGTGCCTCCAATACTACCAGTGTTAACCACTGTCGAATCACAGCCAACTGCAACGATGTTCCCTATATCAACATTCCTTTCTTTCAAGCAATTCACTAGCGCTGTGCAAATGTATTTAGCTTTGCCACTGGAAAGTGTCACATGTGCAAAGTACAGAGAGTGTGGTTCAGATATTATGCTGATATGCTCTTCGCGTTTGGTTCTTTGGTGGTTAGAGCCATCACTCTCCTGGACTTGAATCATTGTTTTATCCTTTCTGCCATCAAAGTATAATCCCCGCATGGTTTTTGGCTCTCCTATCTGTTGTAGTTCCTTTCTCTGTTTTGTCTTTCACGTCTTAGCTTACTTCTGTCTATAATATTCCCTTTGTCTTCGGGAGTAACAATTTTAAGATCTGCCAATACTGCAGAAGCAATAGCAGCCCCAGCTCTGTCCGACATTTTAAATCAATCACAAGTAATTGCTAATGAAGGCAGTGGCTCACGCATCTGTTGTTCTGATATTACATATTGAGTCGAGGTTGTATCTTCCTCATTATCTTCAGATATCTCTTCTAGTTGTTGAAGTTCACTTGTCTCTGTTTCGATTTGTAAGTTGGACGTATTGGTTATAGCAGCACTAGTTGTTTGTGAGGATTCCAGACGTGCTTTTTCCATTTCCTTTCGATGTTCTCTTGCTTGTAATCGTCTTGTGTGTGCTATGTCAATGCTTCCTATCACCATTATTCTGCGTGTTCGTTGGTCATTTAAAAAATCCTGCTCTTTTGGAGGGACTTTCTTACTCTTTTCACATGAGCATCTCCTAAACTCCTTACATTTGCAGGTGCAGATGTCAAACAAAGTGCATTTTGAAGAGTTTTCAAATTCTTCAAGCTGATTTTTGTACTTAGGTTGATCCTTGCGTGACTTGTATGGCTTTAATAAGGACCTGTATTTATCATGGTACACTCGCATCATCTGTAAAACGCGTGTATGTGAAACTATTGGCAAAGAGGCCTTCTTCCAAATATTTTCTACCTTTTTGGAAACTGCCTCTGCTATTTCAGAAAATGAAGGCTCCTTGTTATTCATCTGCTCCTTCACTAAATGTTTTGTGAACAGGTAATCTTTCATAATGCAGTTATAAGTTGGTAGTTGCATATCACTCATCTCACAAGGTACTTCAAATATGGCACACTTCATATGTTCTCTAGTGAAATGTTTATATTTAGTATTTGATGCCATAATATTTTTAAGAAAAATTCACAATCACAAAATATCCTGTAACATCAAAACATTATATAATTAATATATATAATATATTTATAAGTATATATAATATATTATATAAATAAACTAAAATTATATAATACATTATAACAAGCATTTTATAATAAAATCAATATTATCTCTATATAAATCACTTTAAAATAAAGTTTTATAATATTCCGATCATATTAAAAAACTCTCCGATCAACTGAGCGACTAGGCCTACTACCTAAGAAGACAAGTGTTAACACACTGTTCTAATGACTCAGAAAGAAATTCCTTCACACCAAAACCCTCCCCCACAACCCTCCCCAAACCCTCCCCCACAACATTCAGTGTAGTCTCAACATGACTCAGTTACTCTAAATTGTATTAACTTCAGCTCTCTTGTGGCAGCTGAAGATATTAAGCATATGAAAAGCATTTTTACAAAACGAATTCCTATCATTTAAGAATCTTAATCAAACTATTAGATAATTCTAAGATAAAATTTTATAATAGTTTGACAAACCTAAAATAGAAGCATTTTTTTCCTTTTTACACAAAATTGTGTTAACTTTAGCCCCCTGGTGGCAGCTGAAAATTTTAAACAAATGAACTCATATTTCGGCAGGCATATTTCGTCCACTAAATGCAACTTTTAATCACTATTAGAACTTCATACTAGAAAAAAGTATTTTTCGCTCCACCCTAATTCACACCTCACACGGCTATCTGTCGCTGCCAAAATAATATCCCAACATACACACAACAAGCTAACATTCTAGTTAATCACTACGCAAAGATAAGTCACTTAAACAGAGACAATAACCAGAAACACGCAGACAGACAAACAGCCAGACACAAGAAAACCTACAGACTCGACACGACCATTACACCCTTCAATACAGACCAGACCACCAAGATCATCAAAAACATTAAGAATTCGAAGGCTACTGGACCAGACAACATATCTAACATACACCTTAAACACTTGGGCCCACAAGGAATACTAGCTCTCACAAATATCAGCACATATTCAAACCAACACTGTGTTATTCCTGACATATGGAAACAAGGTAAAATTATTACACTACTCAAACCAAACAAAAATCCAACAGAACCAGCTTCCTATAGACCCATTACTTTACTATACATACCTTCCAAAGTAACAAAAAGACTAATCTTACAAATCACCAACCCACACATTCCACTATCGCCTACTCAACATGGATTCAGACCTCACCACTCAACCACGACATTACTCACTAACCTCACGTAGCACATCATGGATGGCATCAACTCCAGACGACCAGCTCAACGTACACTATTAGCAACAATAGACATTAGTAAAGCATTTGATGCTATCCCACGCTTCCCTCTCATAAACAAAATACTCAACACAAACATGCAGAATAACACTAAAAGATGGCTGAGCAACTATCTTTCAGGAAGATACTCACATGTCACATTTAATGGCAAGTCATCCAAAAACAAGCTTTTTCCTAACGGGGTTCCTCAAGGCTCTGTTCTTGTTCTCCACCAACACTCTTCAACTTATACATGCATGACATTCCAACACCCTTAGATAACAAGCTTACCTTATCATTTTATGCAGATGACATCACTCTAACATCCACCCACAACAACATCGACACCGCTACAAATAACCTACAAATATACATAAACAGTATACAAGACTGGCTCACACACAATAGACTCAAAGTAGCGCCCACAAAATCAACCATCACCTTGCTTACAAGCAACACAAAAGAACACCGGGTAATTCCACAGCTTACACTAAACAACATCAACATTCCACTCACTCACAGGACCAAAATACTTGGGGTCACATACAACACATCATTATCTTTTGCAAACCACATTCAGGACATTAAAAACAAATGTACGTCAAGACTTAACACGCTTAGGGTACTAACAGGCACAAACTTTGGACACCAGCAGAAAACAACATCACTCATATACAAACAATATATTCGCTCAGTTATGGACTAAGCTAGCCCATGCTGGGCACCCATTATCTCAAACACACACATAAACACCTTACAGACAATACAAAACAACGCACTTCGTATCATTACAGGATGCACTTAAACAACACCAATAGAACACCTGCACACAGAAACAAAAATACTGGAAGTTAGGGAACATTTAGACATGAGGGGAACACAATTCATGGCAGCAGCGACAACTAACCCATAACACCCTTGCCACTACATGTACAATCATGCACCAACACCTCGCACCATTAAGGTAACACCAGAGAGATATTGTAACCAAATACTCCATTCCATACCACGCCCCACAGACATCACACAGTACAGAAAACACATACACACACACCTATCCCACAAAGCACTGACATGACTCGGTCCGAATGCGGTCCTCGGTGCGAAGCCCACCCATTAACAGGTCAGAGATCAGCCTGAGCAGATCGGAACGAGTTAACTTAGCACGATTCCGATGTGGACATCACCCCACTTACGGACATATAAACACAGACTAGACAAGTCCATAGACGATACCTGCCACCTGTGCCAGGACACACCACAAACAATTGAACACATTATGACAGACTGTACCGCTCTAGCACAAAAACGAACACAACACAACATCACTAGTGCGCTGAACCTCTGGTCCACTCCGGAGAGTGCGATCGGTTACCTGCGTGCCGCCGGCTTGCTCGATCAGGGTGGGCTGATCGGCTAAACAACAACAACAACAACCTAAACATCGTCAAACTCTCATACTGAAAAGAAATCCACCATTACTTTGCTTGGCTCCATCCTTTCCAATATGGATTTTTCCAACAAGCAACCATTCCCAATCCTCTGTACAATTAGTCCCTCACTACGTTAACAATTTGTCAAGATCCTCTTCAAATTTTGATTAATTTTTTAACTGTTTTATATTTTGATTAATGTCCACACTTTTATACTGTATGTCATTTCATCTTTGATTTTAATTTAATGCCTACTGTAATTACATTTTTAATTCCCGCTAATTATTGCTAATTTTCACACGTTCATTTTAATATATTGTATGTTTTTGTTCATTATATTTATTTATTTTTATTTGATTTTAAACTTTTTAGCACTGATGATGGAAATTGAATCTTTCCGAAACGTCTGTAAATAAATATGTACCATCTTTTGCCCTCCTATTCCTCGCTATATATATATATATATATATATATATTATATATATATAAACAAACAATCCCATTAATTCTAATGCGTGTTTTGATTGTAAAATAGCTGCTACAGGTGAATACATAATTGGCGAAAGGAAAATCACGTTACAAATGCTTTTGCATTTGATTACGTAATAAAAATTATGTAACCTACTTTTGCTGAAACCTGAGCCCCCCCCAGTAACGTTCAGTAACGTGTGGGATGTGGGGTGGGGAAGTGTTACATAACATCTTAGTGGGTGCCTGGTCTGGCGCTAGAGAACGTTCCTGGGGGTTGTGGGGTGTCAACTTTCAGCAAAAATAGCGTTACGCAATTTTTGAACGGCCCCTAATTATAATGTAATGTTTGTGTTCATAAAGATAAACGATTAATATGATCGAGAACGGGTTCAACGCCATGTTTACTAGTCTTATACAGTAATAAGGTTCCATTATGATTACTGCAAGTCTATATGAAGAGATACCACAGTACAACTTTTTATATACAGTATTAGCGAATTTTAACCAAAAATAGACATTACACAACCATCCTCCACACTCCCTCATTCCCCTTCCCCATCCACCAGTCTCGCGTATATTAAATCATGTAACAATACTAATAAAGCTGTTTGTAGAGTCCGTGTGCAGCTTTAAACCTTTACTAACTTAGGAATCCACACGATTATATATATTTGTATTGACATTGAGCGAGAAAAAGATTGAGACAGTGTGAGAGAAAGAGAGTGAGGTAGAGGGACAGAGAGAGTTAGTGGGAAATGGCTTACCGATTGTTACACAACGAACTTTTAACAGTTTCGATCTGAATAACAGTAACTGATTATCAAAATCACATAAGAATAATCCACGGTTATACTAGCATAAACCTATTTATATACACTTATAAATTCATACAATATTATACTAATGTTTGTGAAATGACGTTGATGGGCCAAACAGTGGTGTTGACATGGTTACTTGCTGTCGCCGTCCAGGAGAGACTACATACAGGCGTGTCAGTAAAAACCGTAAGGTGACGGTTGCATGAAGCAGGTTATCACCACCGGTCTGTGGCTGATGCTAATTATATTAATAGTGTTTTCCAGATTGTATTTGTATTATCAGTGTGGAGAGATAATGATTTAATCACGATGAACAGATAAACTCATTAATGTTTTCCAGATTTCCTGTTGCATTATCAATGTGGAGATATTATTAGATCTTAACAAGGAATATATATACTCTGTATATATACAGTGTGTCCGTAAAGTCATGGTGGGATTTTAAATAGCTATATTGTTGCAACGAAACATGATAATGAGATGAAAAAAAGGCAAATTGAAGAACAACTCTAAAAGAATAACTTTATTTAACGTAGTTCGATATGGGCTCCTCTGGTAGCCCTGCAGACATCTAGGCGGTAATTCAATTCCAGCCACACACGCCCAAGAACATCAGGAGTGACGGATGCGATAGCTTCCGTGATTCGCTCGTGCAAGTGATGAATATCCCTAATGGGTACACTGTACACGCTTTGCTTGACGTAACCCCACAAATAAAAGTCCAAAGGTGTCAGGTCCGGAGAGCGTGGAGGCCATGGCTTCCATCCTCCTCTTCCTATCCATCTCTGTGGAAATTTTTCATTAAGGAATTCTCGAACAACGTTGGCATAGTGCGGAGGAGCACCATCTTGCTGAAAGATGACATTATTGTCAATAAATTGGGGTACTGCAAAATGTTCCAACATAGCGAGGTAGTTGTGTGACGTCACAGTGGGTTCCGCGAAGAAAAATGGGCCAATCACTCGATCTCGTGCTAGAGCACACCACACATTAACTTTCGGGCTATTACGCTCATGTTCAACATAGGCATGTGGACAGCCTAGACTAACTACGAGATAAAGGTTAAGCTTAGCCAGACTAACTACAAGATACAACTTTGAGAGTTGTTCTTAAATTTGGCATTGTTTCATCTCATTATCATGTTTCGTTGCAATAATATAGCTATTTAAAATCCCACCATGACTTTACGGACACACATCACCGCCTAGATGTCTGCAGGGCTACCAGAGGAGCCCATATCGAACTACGTTAAATAAAGTTATTCTTTTAGAGTTGTTCTTCAATTTGCCTTTTTTTCATCTCATTATCATGTTTCGTTGCAATAATATAGCTATTTAAAATCCCACCATGACTTTACGGACACACTGTACAATAAAACACCAATTCTTTATTACAACAAATATGCAATGGTTGAGAATGTTTCACTAAATAGTTTATCAGCCGTAGGCTGTATGTTATAAATTGGTTTCTATGTGTATATATAATGTATATATCTACTTAAGATTTTTATTACTGGAGAAATGATATTTATGTAAGTGGTGGTTATTTTCTTCCGAATTTTTTAGGAGACGGAGTTGGGAGCCAGATCTCGTAACTGCTTGTAAGCGCCCTGAATAAACCCAATTTTTTTTATAAGTGCCAGTGATTTAAGTATTAAATATTGTAGGTTTAAGTTTAGGCTTAGGTTAAGTTAAGTTTAGGTTAAGTTTAAGTTAAGTTTAGGTTAGGTTAATGATGATGACGTGTAGGCAGCCTGATTTGTTTTGTATATATTAATATATAGTTTTGTAATCTAATGTTTTACTGTTCCTGGCTGGAACGGCCTCGCGCTGTAAAGGGGACATATATATTCGGTTGTGGAATCCTGGTCACGGTAACGATTTGAAAGACGCCAAACCTAAAAATAAGCCTTGTATAACTGTATACTACGATATAAAGACATACACGGATGCTGAAACCAAAGAGTTTATCCCGTATCTACTTGTAAGCCAGACTATCTACGAGTGCATGGACGTCGAGTGTGATGAGTGTCGCAAATGGGGTAAACGAACAAACGTTTTTAAAACGATCGCGCACGACAACCCAGTGAAACACTGTGTGTCCTATATTGTCAATTTAGCGGACAAGTTAAAAAAAATGACTCTGTATATTCTTGCCCATAACGACGCAAAATTTGACACAATTCCTTTATAAGGAGTTGGTTGAACACGAATCATCTGAGATATTTACAGGTGATCCCTTGAAAAGAGGAAACAAACTTATAAAGATGCCAGTAAGAGGTAATGTTCAGTTTAAAGACACTTTATTATTCATACCTTGTAAATTAGCCAAGCTACCCAAGGTCATGGGCTTAGCCGCCGAAGTTTCAAAAGGGTATTTCCCTTACACTTTCTTCACTAGCAAAACTTTAAACTAAGTAGGACTGCCACCCCCCAAACATTACTTTAACTATGCCAACATGAGTGATAGTGAGCGTAAAGATTTTGACCGCTACTACAACAGTTTTAATGAAGAAAATCCTTACAATATAGCGGATAAAAGCAAGCGTTATTGTGTAAATGACGTACGCGTAATGAGAGTATGTTTCCAGGCCTTTAGAAGGATGTATATAGTCCGATTCAACTGCGACCCGCTACAAGCGGCAACCACGATCCCTCATTGTGTTTTCCTGTGTTCAAGAACAATTCCATGCCTAAAGAGACACTGCTCATCATTCACAGAAACAACCCATGCAGTTATGGGCAAAAGGTTATGTACTGGCTCATGCACCTGCAGCAACAGACCGGTATATATGTAAAACATGCCTGCAAAACGTGGAAAGTACCCATTAAGGTCAACGGCCGTGTTTTTTTGGGTGGATGGTCTAAGCGAAGACCGTGCCACTGGTGAGAAGACTGCATACTCCTTTAACGGTTGCTGGTGGCATGGTTGCCAGCGTCCTGAGTGTGGAATCGTAGGAGATATCCATGGTTCATCTCCTGCCAACAGTCTCGCATGGACCCGCACCCACGACCAACTTATAAGCTTCCACTTCACTCACAAGGTTTTGTTGGAGCACGAATATGATGAGTGGATGGAGACAGATGGAAAATAACGTGAAGAAATAAACACTATCAGGAGTTCAATGATGCTGGATCCTCTTAAATACGGCGATAGTTTGTTTGGCGGGCACACAAACCCCTTGAAACTATACTTTCCACCTACGGAGGGCGTGAAACTCCATTACTACGACTTCTGTTCTTCATACCCCTATCTGATGATAAACAATCCGTACCCCGTAGGACCAACTGAAAACCTGGTGGGCCCCGCCATGCCTACCATCGAAGAGTTCTCAGCTAATTTGAACGAGAACTAGTTCGGCCTTTCTTTCTTAGATGTATGCCCTCTTCGCGATTTATGGATGCCAATCTTACCCGTCGTTATAGATCACACGCTCATGTTTCCCCTGTGCGTGAAGTGCGCAGGAGAGAACAATGGGTTATGTTATCACACAACCAACCAGAGGAAGATCAGAGGCCCGTATACAAGTCCTGAGCTATCCCTAGCCGTTCATCACGGTAACAGAATATTGAAGATATATGAGGTGTAGAGGTTTCAGAAGCTCCCCAACCTTTTCACAACATATATAAACACTTTTTTGAAGGATAAGGTAGAGGCCTCAGGGTACCCTCGAACGAAAATGAAAAATCACCTTATATTCAACGCTACCGTGATCGTGAAGGGATGCAGCTTGAACGGGACCAAATTGCGAAGAACCCAGGCAAGCGCTTTAATGCAAAAGTTGTGCCTAAATAGTCTTTTGGGGAAATTTGCTCAGAATACCCAAAGTTATAACGAGGTGTGGGATTACGCCAACGCTCCCGATAAAGAGGTCATGGAGATCGTGAATGTGGGTAATATGTACATAATAAAATACAACAGAACCGAATTGGCTATAGATACATCACGTGTCACGAACATACCTGTACAACAGCAAACGCTCGCATCAAACTTTGGGGACTACTGCACTCTCTTGGCTGGAGGGTTCTGTACGCAGACACAGATAGTGTGATATTCACGGAGAGGGAAGGTGAATACATGCCACCTATTGGGGAATTCCTCGGAGAGTTGACTGACGAGATCAAGGATGAGTATGGCCTACGTTGATTCTTTTGTCTCAACAGGCCCAAAAACTTACGGGGTACGGGTGAGGGTGGGGGAGGGAATGTGATATATCGTGAAGGCGAAAGGCATCACGCTTAACCAGGCGAACCGTCGGATCGTCAACTTTGATTCACTGAGGAGGCTTGTGAGCTTAGAAGATGAGGGTGACCAACCACCTCAACTGACTGTAGGGACTCATAATTTTCGGGCACAAAAGCTGGGCTGTGTGAAGGAACTTTGGGGCACGAAAGTGTGTCGTAACAAATATAGGAAACGATCCCAATACTGTTCCCTTTGGATACCGCGAGGCGTGAATATTGCTGTCATGTTAGCGTATATTTACTTGTTGAAATTTGAGTTTATTTATTTTTCTAATTATTACATGTATCTGTTTCAGTTATGGCGCATGAACATTTGTTATTATTTATATATATCATGAATTAAAGACTATTTACTTGTTGACGATGTTTTACATTTTATTTATTTTTTCTATTTAAAATAAATCACGTTTCAGCAAGCGTTTCATTTTCCTTTGTGTGTGTGTGTGTGTGTGTGTGTGTACATGAAGAGCTCTACGCACCAACCAATGCATATTGCTGCCCAATAAAATGAGTCACGTGACTCATGCTGCGAATCGGAGCATATCTCCTTACTGCGAACTCAGATGGTCTCCGCATACACTGGTCCTCAGACGTGTCTTTTTGACTGTTAAAGATTTCTCGCGTAGAAGAAAACGCGATGACTTCCAGTGATGTTGGATGCTCTACATTCCTGAAGTGGACTCACTAAAGTCTACAGATGTGGTGAACACCCAAAGAATGTTTAGTCATCCCTCCTTTGATTCTTTTAAGACCACAATAAATTGTTCGAAGCATGAGGAGTATGACGTCCAAATACTCTATGTTATTCCGGCGAGAGCACAGCGATGTAATGGATTATGCTGCAAGATTAAACTGCACTAGAGTGTTCATATATCGTGAAGTGAAAGAAGCCACGCTTGCAGAAGAGAAGCAAAAGATCTGGGTTGTGATCCTTGTTGATGATTGGTATGACCGAATATATTACACCATGTTACATCACACCGAGCACGCGTACAGTGGGGCTGTGAATGTAAATCTTGTGATTATGGACAGTCTGAAATACTTCTACACTACATCCATGTATATTATGATGAGGTGTGCAGTGAAGTTGTAGCTAAAGGCTTGTGCGAGTTTTTAGTAGAGTTTAGGGAAGAGTATAGTTTGTCCAGCAAAAAGGACAAGTACGAACACATGTTCCTCTCAAATAGGTCGCCGGAGTGTGAATAAAATGTGCATAGTTCGAGAAAGTACAATGGTGAATACCTATGAACGTAAATGTATGGTCGTATTCTGGGGAGTGGGTGTGATAAAGCAATAAAATCTATATTACTTCATGTTTCGCAGATGGAAAGATTCTCTAAACACCTTCCCAGTATAATGGGATACAAATATTCGGATGATTCGCGCAGCGAATCTTCCATGTTGGAACAATCTCGTACACGAATCACTAACACCTAGAATCGACGCCCCCCCCCCGTGTGACTCATACCCACCGCGTACCTCCCCAATCACCCGCACGGTCCCTCCGAATCCAAACACAACGCGCCGGCTTTTCATAGTCGCCTCAGAGCTTGCCCCGTCTGGACGTTCTCACCTCACATTAGAAAACTAATAAGAGATGGAGCTTCTGTTGAACAGCATCCTCAATACAGTGCCCGCGAAAAGTATCCGATCACCCTTGAAATTTGTATTTTTTACATAAAAAACAATGTTTAAATGTATACTAACCTTATATTAGTATTTTGTCATCTGTCCTTTGGTTTGGATGACTTGTTCTAGACGTTTTGGCATGGATTTAATCAAGTTTTGACAAACTTCCACTGATATTTCCTTGCACCATACCTTTTTGATGGCCTCTTGTAATTTTTCGACTGAGCCAGTGTCGTGGCATTCAACCTTATTTTTTATTATTAGCCACAGATTTTCTATCGGATTGAGATCTGGACTATTACCAGGCCAATCCAAAATATCAAATTTATTGTCAGTAATCCATTTTGTCACTATTTTGGCCCTGTGACATGGTGCACCATCATGCATGTATGTTTTTGTCCTTTGGATTGCCATTGCCATTGGAAGTTTATCCTGTAGCATTGCTAAATACCGTGCACCATTCATAGTTGTGTTCTTCGGAAGAAAATATAAGTTTCCACGCCCATAGTAACCGAAACAACCCCAAACCATCACAATTGGAGGGTGTTTCATTGTCTTTAGGGTGTATTTAGGGTCCATCCTATTTGAGCCAATAGGCCGGCGAACCTTTTTTGGACAACTTCTGAATGTCAAAAATGTCGACTCATCGCTAAATAAAACCTTCTTCCAGTCATCAACAGTCCAATGAATGTATTTTTTACAAAATGCGACACGTTTTTTACGCATTTTTTCATTAATGAACGGTTTCTTAGCAGCATGGCGAGATGGTAATCCGAGTTCTTTTTGGAGCCGCTCCTGGATAGTTCGTTCAGAAACACCAGATAACAAATTATTCATATTAAATTTTATTTCTTTCGCAGTTATTGTTGGGTTTTTCAATACTAAACGTTTCATAAGTTTGTCTGTTCGCGAATTTGTTTTTCTCGGTCTGCCAGATCGTTTTTTAGGGACTGGCGTGGTTAGGCCACCATTGTTCTTAGCCCGTGAAACCCATAAATTAACGGTACTTTGGGATATGTTTAATTCCTTAGCTATCTGTCTCTGTGATTTCCCACATGCATGCAAAGCAACAATAGCACCTCGACAATCACTCTTAAGTTGTTTTTTAGCACATTATATATAAATTTTATTTACACCACTTTCTGTAAAAAAAAAAAAAATATCAAGAAATTTACACAAACAGTGAAATCTGACAAATTTGAGACACAGCCACCCGCAACGAAGGCTACCAGAACACTAATTTGAGAATGCGTTGGATAGCTCTCATATCAGCGAGCAACCTCAAAGTTACCAGATGTCGCTAGAACAAATAGAAAGTGAATTATGTGTCTCTGAATATCAAGGGAAAATATTGTATTTTCTTGAGTGATCGGATACTTTTCGCGGGCACTGTACAGTATACGACGTTTCCGTTCTGAAGTTTGTGCGTGTATTCACGCGCAATACCTGTGCCGTTAATTATGTACTTGAAACGAAATGTAGACATTCAAACTCTGGTAGACGCAATGTTATTTATTTAAGTGTTGAAGAGATGGATAGAATCTTCGTCTTGGTTGAGAAGTGGGGCGAGGACAGTTGTAAAATACCTGCAGGTGTAGGCTCAAAAAGAGAGCAGATTAGCGATGCACACTCATAGGCTGTTATTTGTACGCTGTCCATAAATCGTGATACAAAACATCCCTGCGTTGATATACGGTTGATGTGGAAGAATGTCGCTGCCAGTAACACACTTATCCCCAAACGAAGCCGTTTCATTCTCGACAGAATGTTTGAAGTCGTCGGCTTCCGTAAACTGAAACCTATATTAGACGTCCGTGTTGCTGATTTGCGTTATTTTGATACGGTTCTTGAATACGCGTACACCATCCTGCTCGATGATTTTACCAAGTGTAGAACCGAACAAGGCGAGAATGGATTGGAACTGGTTGCGTATTTAGAAAGTGCAGACTTGTTGAAATATCACGAACTTTGGTACAAAGGGCTAGAATGGTACAGGGCTGAACTCACCTTCACTGTTCATCCTGAAGAATTATTTCTTTATATAAGAAACAGTTGTCGGCACGATTTAGAAACATACTTCAATTGCCGATATGAGTTGTGAAGAATTTGCAGTGGAAAAGGTCAGCGTTGAACGAATAAACAACCGTTTGGAAAGGTGTGTTTATAAACTTGAGTTTAATGGTGATGTTGTAGCAAACGATGTCATCTTTGTGCGCGCTTTTGACTGTATTCTATCCGTATTTAAAGAGGGTGGTAGTTTGACCCCCAATTGTAAAGTGGGCACAAAAATAGTGTTAAACGAGTTGAAGGCCCTTTATATTGAATATAGATACCCGCATACTTTGAGTGGTGAAATAATGTTAAATCGTATTTATTGTGTAGTACAAAGCAATGAGGATGTAAGTATGGACTCGATAACATGCGAGTTTACTATTTTATTTAAGCATGGTAGAACTTAAAGCATGTACAGTATTTCCATTTTGACGTGTACGGTATATATATTAAACGTGTATTTTGATGTATATAGAAATCTTCTGTACTAACTGCATTATTTTTATGCATATATATATATATATTAGTGGTGGACCGGATATCCGCATCATTTTTAACATCCGCATCCGCACTTCTGACTGCGGATGTTATGCAGATATTACCTCAATAAATTATGCAATTTACAATTAAATTAGCTTACAAAGTAGCTTATAAGGCCCAGTCATGCACATTTCATGTAAAGTATTAATTACACTGTACAACAAATTTTCGGTTCAGAAAAAAACGGGAATAACATTCGATCATTCTTAATATTTCGAGTGTGCTGATTCCAAATCTGAAAATAGTTTTTTTCTATCACGTCACGTTTTTTTGTAATGACTGCTTCAAATCTTCATACCCAAAAATAAGAATATATTGATAAACAGATAGACTTTATCATATGGAACAGTTTAATTATTGCTATACTTCAACATATATGCACAAAATTAACATAACACTCTTGTATTATGCTGTTTTCAACTCATTATTTGTATTTATGCTGGCGTTTGTGTGATGCTTCTGGTTGGTCACGCTTCAAATTCCAGCAGAAATTGGCCAGCATAGCAGGACTTCACTTCCCTTTGTATCGGCTCTCCATTGTGGCTATATCCTGGTGGAATCTCTCCCCGTGTTCGTCGCTAACAGCAGATGCGTTTTCTGGAAAGACTGAGAGATGTGAATGCAAAAAATGAATTTTCAATGACATCTTACATCCGAGACGTTGGTATGAGTTGATAAGTTGATCCACAAGTGCAGCATAGTTGTCGTATTTAGTCTTTCCTAGTAGACCGCTGCACACATTTTTGAATGCATACCAGGCTGCCAACTCAACCTCATCCATCACCGCTTCAAAGTGTTCGTCTAGCATGAGTTGGCGAATTTGAGGGACGACGAATATGCCTTCTTCAATCTTGGCATCACTTATTATTGGGAATTTTTCCTTTAGATATTTGAAGACAGGCTTAGCCTGTTTCAACGCCTTTGAAAATTGTTTCATCAGCTCTAGTTTTATGTGAAGTGGCGGCAAGATAACCTTTTCCTTTCGTACTAGTGGTTCGTGAATAACATTGTGAGATCCAGGTGAGGAATTGTCTCGCGGTGGCCATACTGAGCGTGTGTAGTGTTCAGACCTTGCTCGGCTATCCCACTTGCATAGGAAACACATGTATTTCGTATAGCCAGTTTGCAATCCATTGAGAATAGCCACAACCTTCAAATCTGCGCAGATAAGCCATTCATATTCATTGTATTTTATACAGTCCAGAATAAAAGCAACATTGTCATACGTTTCTCTCAAGACGACTGAATGAGCGATCGGAACAGAAGGCATTGTGTTCTCATTGTGTAGCAGTACACCCTTAACACTGTACAGAGATGCATCAATGAACAATCTCCACTGATTCGGTTCATAGCACAAACCCAGAGCATCGAACAGACCATGTATATCAATGCAATAACAAAGATTGTTCTTCATTGTGAAATATTCCTGCAAATCCAAAGAGCGCTTTCGGAATGCTGTAATTCGTACGTCTTCCGCCGGCAGATTCCATTCTTGTAGACGTGAGGCCAGCAGTTCACTTTGTTGCTTGGGAAGTATTAAATCAAGGACCAAATCATTGAGTTCAGGCTCCGTGATGAGATGTTGTTCTTTCTTGGATTCGACTTGAGCTTCATAGCATTCACAGTCTGATTCCGATTTGTCAGAGTCTGTGTTATCGGTCGGCATTTCAGCTGGAGGACGAGGGATGGGTATATCTGTAGAATGTTCCACAGGACGCATAGCAGAACGAAGATTTGGGTAGACTATAGCCTTTTTCCCTTTTCTGTTGCAACCTGTAATGTGAGACAATAGACATTGTTGACTACGTAAGATAGCATAATTGTGTAATACATTATGCAGAGCAGGAAATGCTAAAATGTGCTCAAAACACCAAATTTGACGTATATTCAGAAAAATAAAAGATTCAAACCTGTGATGTTCGTTAAGCAGAAATAGCAATCAGTTGAACGGTCCAGGGGCTCTCTCCATACCATTGGGACACCGAATCCCAGACCAAGACCGGTGCCTTTGAACCATGCAGATAACGAGCTTGTACATCTCACACAGCAGATATGAGGCGCCCAGTGCTTCTCCTCATCACCAACTTTGCATGCGAAGTATAATTCATAAAGCTTTTTCACATGAGAAGTCAACTACCTTTTATACTGTTTTAACGTTAATGTCCCACAATATAACAAAAACTGTCTGGCGAATTTTTGCACTCTCTAGGCATTGTAGCATAACATCAATAAAAACCTATAAATTAAGAAAATGATAGATCAATTTGCAATTTCATACACTATAGACGTTGTCGGTGAAATATACATAATTTGATAGCTGTTATTCAATAATATTCACTTATAGCACCGATTTATGATAAAATATGGCTGACAATTTTGTTTTAAATGATTAATGAAAGAAATTTTTCATAAAATCAAAGTGGAAACACAGAGCCGAACGCCACCACCACAGCATATGCATGACTGAACAAAATGTAAAAGATGCGTTCAGAGAACCAGTGGTTCTCAAAATGATACAATGAAATAGGGTTATTTTCATACAAATAAATGAGTGTTATTTTCGCGATCTACGCATATAATTAGCCATAAAAATGACGATCTCATTTCCGTTTTTTTTTCACTGTTGTACAGTGTTATTAATGAACAAATAAATATATAAACCTCAAAATATAAATACCTGGTAACACAGAAAATTTAATGAAACTTGTTTCATTCAATTTTCTGTGGCTGAAACTCTTGAGAAAGTTATTATTTTTATCATAATGAAAACATTAATATTAATTTTAATTCTTATGCATTGCCTGCCATAATAGTAATATCGCGAAATTTGAAAAATTATGTCATATATTCATAATTCTATACTATATTGACAGATTAACTAAATATCCGCATCCGCATCCGCGGATATTGAAATTAAAGATCCGCACCCGCAGATGTTGAAAAACTGACATCCGGTCCACCACTAATAATATATATATATATATATATATATATATATATATATATATATATATGTTAACCCCTCCGTCTATGGCCATGGTTGGTTCGAAGTCGACGGGGGTTCTGGTTAGGAGGCAGAAACGGGTTTGTTACTTGCAGTAGTTTCTTCTTACTAAATTCTTTGAAGATTCCCGGATTCTTCTTATAACGTATCGGGAAATTTTAATGACTAAGTTCTCTGAAGAGAGCAAGGCTCGAAGGAGAAGATAAAGACTATTTCTTACTGTAATTTACTGCTAAAATGTACAGGCAGTGCTCAGCCTTTGAGTTTACTTCTCAATGAACATGGAAGAAATTATTGGGGTTTATATATCCCGATTCTACTAACATCATCATTATTAAATGTTGAAGAGGCTGTATTATGTTTGCACAATAGTTAAAAATAAAGTAATTTTTTTGTTGTGACAATGGTTAAACTGATAAACAGGATATAGGAAGAGGAAGCCATATTTTTATCTTAAACCGCGTATTTTCAGATCTGCTGTTTTCCTGATCCGCCGAGTTAATTAGAAACGGAAATTGAACTATACATCTTTATAGTAAGATATGCATATGAGTAAAAATTAAAAGTTTAAAATTTACAATTAAATGCTTAGGCAAGTCATGACTTCATCTTTTATAACGAAGAGAGAATGTATACAAAACATGAACACTGCAACTTTTAATCAGGATTCATTATTAAGCTGAATCTAAGAAAATCATTAAGAAATTTTAAAAGGAACAAGTCACCAATTATTTGGCAAAGTCGAAAGCACATAAAAAATTTATCCCAACGAAAAAATAATAATAAAAAAATAATAACAATATCGTCGCGTATACATTCCTAATGGCGACATAATGTCGGGTCGGACATTGAGTACATTGTAATTTTGGTTTACTCTAACTATGATTATAATTACCAATTAATTCACATTCATTTATTATCGTTAACTCGTTAACTACAGTTTCATTAAAGTACATTAATTACATCATATTAAATCATTATAGTTAATTACAATTGACCACAGGTAACTATAGTTTACAGTGTTTCATATTTACATTAGGATAACTCTTATTTTGAGATTTAACACAAAGTACATGGGCACATATATATACATAACACGCATAACGATATATAACATAATCATGCTTTTGAATTAGAATTAAACAAGAGAGGAGATTTCGTAATTAGATGCCCGCCTTCCGTGTTGGTCAGCGAAATTCGAACACGTGTGTCAGCATGACGAGTATCTTGCGAGGGAACAATTAAAAAAATAACACAAGATAAAGGTCAAGAAAGGACATGGACGTATGAATTGAATAACAGATAACTTGCGTTATGCGAGTTTGGTCCTTATGTAAAAATTAATAATTGAATGTAAAGATTATATAGGAATTATTCATTGTTCATTTTTACATATATGTATATATGTACAGGGTGTCCCATAAGTCCGGCATCATACGAAAAATAATAAAAAAAGGCAAAACAAAAGCTTTTATTTACAGAACGTGCTCAATATGTCCACCATTGTTTTCAATACACAAATTCAGACGTGATACCCAGTCAGCAAGCACACGGTGAATGATGTCAGGAGTAATGGTGTTACATGCCCCAATAATGCGCTGCCGCAAATGTTCAACACTCCTAATATTCTCTGCGTATACCAGCGCTTTCAAGTGGCCCCAGAGATAAAAGTCTAGTGGCGTGAGATCTGGGCTTCTAGCTGGCCATTCCACAGGCCCTCGACATCCTATCCGATGACCAGGGAATTGTTGGTACAGGTATTCCCTTACTTGGGTGCTGTAATGTGCAGGAGTGCCGTCTTGCTGGAACCATGTTGGGAAATTTCCTTCTTCGTTCAAGACACTGGGAAATGCTTCTTCATTGAGCATACGTAGGTAGGTGCCTCCAGTGACATGTTCGTCGAAAAAGAGGGGGCTTATGATACGACCCTTCCAAATGCCACACCATACCATCACCCGAGATGCACCTTGTTCCTTTGAAGAGGTATACCAGTGAGGGTTGTTTTGGGACCAGTAGCGGGTGTTCTGTCGATTTACGTCACCATTTCCATAAAAAACAGCCTCGTCACTGAAGAGAATCGTGGACGGGAAATTGGCATCCTGAGCATAAGAAAAATATGAATTATAGTTTGTAGAAATAGAAAAATATGAATTTCTCTTATGATGCCGGACTTATGGGACACCTTGTATATATTTTATTTATGCGTGGTTGAAACCGTCCTTAATCCATGTATTTCCATTATTGATGCGTATATATATATTAAACATGTAGTGTGTATTTTGTTGTATGTAGAATTCTTCTGTACTATCTGTATTATTTTTGATACGTATATATACATATGTTAAGTAACACCATTTATTCCTGTTTTTATTGCAATTCTCCTATAGTGCTGTGATATTTTTTATATAAATATATATAATTTGTATTATCATTGTTTTTGTATTTCAATATACAGTACATTAAATAGTCAGAACGCTGTAGCTGTGTTTCATTTACACCATTTAAACAAACATCAATGGAAATGAAGTGCATATATATATATATATATATATATATATATATATATATATAAACGATACAGTGTGTGTGTGTGTGTGTGTGTGTGTGTGTGTGTGTGTGTGTTTGAAGCATAGCGATGCTAGTTTATATGCACGTAAATAACTGTATACCCTATATGGCTGGCTGCCTTCTAAGCCAATTGGCCGTGACGCTAGAGCCACCCAGGAAGGCTTGTGAAGAATTCAAAATGCTTTGAGACGCCGCATCGAAAGGATGTTTCTACTCCTGCTGTTGTTTAGGATACCTACGCACCTATATGCATATATATATATATATATATATATATATATATATATATATATACTTTTGTGGCCCTGAGCAGCCCGGTTAGGTTACCGCTTGTGGTTCACATGCATATGTATAAAATATGCTTTCTATACACACCCACATACATGTATATATATATATATATATACATATATAATTTCTTGGGGCTTGAAGGGGCCTGAAAGGGTGGAGGAGGGGTTAAAAACATTCTCATCATGCATGTTGCATGCAATGTTGCAATGTTGCATTGCAATTGCGCTCTCCCATTTTGCAGCAATGCTACTAACACATCCACCCAAACTAGTGACGAAAATAAGTTTTTCTGGTGTATTTCATGCTGTTTCAATTGAATCTGAATTTCATTTTTGGCGCAAATGCACCGTTATGGAGATTACCCCCCCACCCCCCCAAGGGCTTGGAAGATGAAAATTGTGGGCTAAAAAGGCCAGAATCAATTGAAATAACATGAAATACACCAGAAAAACCTATTTTCGCCAGAAATATTCACGGCAAAAGTAACCTAACCTGGTACTACTTACCTTTCCGGGTCCCGACAATGACCCAACCTTACCTTTCCGGGTATAATCGCTTATGGTGTTGAATACCACAAAGGTTAATTGAATGCCTGGTTAGGTCAACTGTATGCCCTTGACAAGTGGTTAAGTTGTAATATTTTCGTTAGTTTTAACGAAATATCACGACCTAACCCATCCAATCGTCAAGAGCGTACAGTTAGAACTAGTCGTAATATTTTCGTTAAAAACTAACGAAAGTAGCACAACTTAACCTAACCAATTGTCAAGGGCATACAGTTGACCTAACCGGGCATACAGTTGACCTAACCGGGCATGGGTACCCCATAATGAATTCGGGAGCCGGAAAGGTAAGTAGTACCCCTAACCTAACCTAGGCCTAGATGACGTCCCACTCGGACTGGGAGCACCCACCACGGACAGCCATTCTAAAACGACTGTTGAATTCAAATTTCAGCCGCCGGACCTGCGCGAGGGTATCACATGACAATGGGGCAGCCGCTGATTGGCGACGAGATAGTTTGACTAGTGAATAATGGCGGCAAAATTTAATAATTTCTAAAATAAATAGCTCGATAAATAGGAATTTCCGCCAAAATTAGTATAGAATAATGTATTCTTGTTCTTTTTTCTATCTCGCTGTATACAGTAAATATCAATGTAGAGTTTGGTGAATGTATTTTACCAAATCTTAACCTTGGCCTAATTTACGATATTAAATCCTGCCATTATATATATATATATATATATATATATATATATATATATATATATATATATTTTTTTTCAACTGCAAAGAACACGCACTATAAATAACGTAAAGAACGACGCTTGTATAGGAGAACATATATATATATATATTAGTGGTGGACCGGATATCCGCATCCGCATCATTTTTAACATCCACATCCGCATCCTCACTTCTGACTGCGGATGTTATACGGATATTACCTCTAATATATTATGCAATTTACAATTAAATTAGCTTATAAAGTAGCTTATAAGGCCCAGTCATGGACGTTTCATGTAAAGTATTAATTATTAATGAACAAACAAATATATAAACCTCAAAATATAAATACCTGGTAACACAGAAAATTGAATGAAACGCGTTTCATTGAATTTTCTGTGGCTGAAACGCTTGAGAAAGTTATTATTTTTATCATAATGAAAACATTAATATTAATTTTAAATCTTATGCATTGCCTGCCATGATAGTAATATCATGAAATTTGAAAAAATTATGTCATATATTCATAATTCTATATTATATTGATGGATTAACTAAATATCCGTATCCGCAACCCGCGGATATTAAAATTAAAAATTCGTCTCCGCATCCGCAGATGTTGAAAACCTGACATCCGGTTCACTACTAATATATATATATATTGTTATCTGAAAACTAATTTGTTTTTAATGACATTGTTGAACAAAACGGGAGGTGGGCATCACGTGACTATTATACTTCCGTCTTATTGGCTGTACCCTATTACAGGTATGAACGCAACGAAACCTGTTCTTGTGGCTTCGTGCTATATTTCACGTACGTATCTGAGGCCTATTTCCTAACTTTATATCCACCTATTAAGCCTATCTTATGTTTTTCATTTAAGTATTGTAAATTCTATTATTTTTTTTATTTATTAATAAACCCCAATTTTTCAATCCCAACATGATAAAATATGGGTGGACCAAGTGAAAAATAAAAGAAGTATAATTTTAATAATTATTGGGAAGAGCAGTATTATTTTGTAGAAATTATAGGAAACTTTATGTGTTTATTGTGCCATTTCACTATATCAATACCCAAGAAATATGATACAATGTTGAAACTTGAGAATAAGGACAATAGATAGTAATAATAATGATTTTTTTTTTGGCTAATGGAAGAAATGATATAGGTGGGTGATTTTCGCTTTTCGATAATTCTTACGCTTATGGTTTTGCAAATGAGATCGAGTAAGATGCCGACCAGCGCGGCAGCGCTATTTACGATTGCATAATGTTTAACACATGTTAGCTACATTACATTGCCACAGTATATAATTGAATGCCAAACCTTTACCTATGTTGATTATGCGTATTTAAAATATATATAAGCATTTTCTTTTCTAAAGTTTTTGATTTTGTTTGAACGATGATAAGAAATTTTTTGAACATAATTATTTGCTGGAACTAACTGGCATTTTTTCAGCTATGCTACTATAATGTTAGCCTCTCTCGCCTCTGGCTGTAGTCGCTGTACCCTTTTGTACAAATAGAATTTGTTCGTGATGGTCTGACCATTTCTGCGTAATTAGTGCATACTGTACGACAAATACTTGTCTTAATTACCTTAATTGTTTATTAGTAGATGTGCTTTCTAGTTTCTATCATATGTTTAGTATGTTATACATTTTATTAAATTAAAATTGTCCCCAAAATGCAACATCCTATCAGTGAAGCAGTGATTAATTCAAAACTGCGTTCGGGGGAATTAATTCTACAGCCAGTTTCAAACAGAAAAAGCAAAGTATGGGATAATTTTGACTTAGTTATTGATAAGAACAGTAAAAAGGAACAAGGATTTGTTCAATGTAAAAAGTGCAAAAAAAAACTGACATATAGTGGTTCTAAAGGAGGCACTTCCCATCTCTCTCGTCACAAATGTGGCACAAGTACTTCACAATCGCAAAGCTTAGCTTCATTTTTCCAAAAGAAAGTACAAGTGACAATGAAGACCAAACAAGAAATGCTAGATGCATGTGTCAACTTTTGTGCTAAAGACATAAGACCATTTGAAACTTTGAAAGGTGAAGGCTTCCTAAATCTTGCACAAAAACTTATTGCAGTTGGCGCGTCTTATGGTAATATTGACGTAAATGAGGTTATTTCCCATCCAACCACTATTTCTAGGCATGTAGCTGAAACTGCAGTAACTGTACGTCAAAAGATTTATCCAAAGATCATAGAAGTTATGAGTAATTCATGCTGTGCAGCTACAACAGACTTGTGGACAGATGATTATAAAAAGATTTCGTATATTTCAATGACTGTTCATTATATTGATGATGATTGGACACTGGTAAATAAAGTTATGTTTACGTCCAGTTTTCATGAGGAACGTAAAACTGGTGAAAACATAAAAAAGGAAATAACAAGAAGATTTGCAAAGCTAGGCTTTGAAGATGACTTAGTGCAGAAACTAACTTTCGTAACAGACCAAGGAGCAAACATAGTAAAAGCGTTGCAGAATTATAACAGACTTAGTTGCTTATCTCACATTATAAATACAATTCTTCGTCATACATTCAATGAAGATTATTTGGAAAAATATGCCCCAGAAATTCAAAGGTTATACTGCAGTCGAAAGCTCTTGTCACTTTCTTGAAACAAAGTGGATTAGTAAGCAAATTGAGACATACTGTTCGTCAAGAAGTAGAAAAAAGATGGAATTCGAAGCTTGCTATGCTAGAGTCGATTCTAGATCAATATAGTAGCATCGAGGATTTGATGGAAGAAAGAAATTTGAACCACTTAGAGAACATTTCAAAAGGCAGTCTTGAAGAGTTAGTATGTTTTCTGAAGCCATTTAAAGATGCCAGTGATACGCTAGAAGGTGAAAAATCTCCAACTCTGCAGCTAATATTGCTTTATCACTTGAAACTTCTTAAACATTTGAACGTTTCTGAAAATGACACAATAAATAAAAACCTTGAAAGAACGTGCAAAAGAATTTCTTCATGCTAAATATAAAGTGTTGCCTATTCATAAAATTTCTCTATTTCTATGGCCTAAATTTCGTCAGCTTAGAATGCTAACTGACATTGAGCGTGCAGAAGTGCTAACAAGTATTCGTGAGCAAATTCATGTTGACCTTATGGACAATGAGAAAGTAACTGATGAGCCTGAAAGAGGTTGTTCATCTTCGAAAAGAGTAAAGACTTCAGAATTTGATGAATGGGAAGACATACGATGTCATAATGAGGAATCCCAAAGTTCGGTTTCTTGTAAAGAACTTGAGCAGTACATGAGCTACAAAATTGATGAGGAAAGTGATGTTCTTCAGTTTTGGAAAACTCACGAATCAATGTTCCCATTGCTTGCTAAACTGGCTAGGAAATACTTAAATATTCCTGCATCCAGTGCATCAAGCGAAAGGAACTTTAGTACTGCGGGAATTACACTTGCACAGAGGAGAACTAATTTAAAAGAAGAAAATGTCGAGATCTTTTGTTTCTGCATTGCAATTTGGAATTTTAAAACCTCCATCAATTCAGTGAGTACAAAATTAAATAATTTTACTATCTATTTAATTTTCATAGGTATATTTTTGAAAGAAGTACTTAAGTAATTAATTATCAACAAAAATATTACTGGTCGTGCATATCTTAAACTTAAATACACAGGTTGGTTTAGGTTCCAAAACAAAATAAATCACGAGCCGCGGGTACGGGCGGGCCCCAAAGCATGAAAAAAATTACGGGCCGGGTACGGGCGGGCCCTAAAACATGAAAAAAAATTACGGGCCGGGTACGGGCGGGTTATATAAAAAGATTACGGGTACGGGCGGGTGCGGGCCGCAAAATATCGGCCCGTGCAGGTCTCTAGTTGAAAGGCATTTTCAAACTAACCAAAAAAGCTTTGAGAATGGTTATCCGACCAAATCTGTTATTAGGATGAAAAAGTTGGGTAACTTAAAATCTAATTTTATACTTCAGCAGCTTGCACTCACGAAACATTCCACAAAATAAAAAAAATGCCACAATTGCATCATTCATAGTTGCCCATGTGATTGCGAAGAGAAAAAAGCCATTTGAAGATGGAGAACTAGTGAAGGAGGGAATGTTGTCTGCTGCAGAATCGCTCTTTGAAGGTTTTGATAATAAACCAGCAATTATTTCGTCCATAAAAGAGTTACAAATGTCCGATAGTTGCATAGCAAGGAGAATAGAATGCATTTCACAGAACATTTAGATTCAGTTAATGAATGACTTACAAGAATGTGAATACTATTCCATACAACTGGATGAGTGAATAGACGTAACTGATACAGCCAACTACCTTTAATAGTAAAGAGGGTATTCTCAGATAATTCAACAAGAGTTATTAAAAATAATTCCAATGAAAAGACAAAATAGTAGGGGAAGATATTTAGAGAGCATTTAAAAATTGTTTCAGAAAACAACATCCCTCTGCAAAAGCTTGTTTCTATTACTACTGATGAGGCACATGCAATGATAGGCCACAATAATTGTTTTATAGGAGTGCAAAAAGATAATTGCTCTCCTGTATTTATTAATTATCACTGCATTATACATCAGGAAGGTCTGTGTTCTGAAATGGTTGATTTTCAACATGTTATGAGTTTAGTAACTAAGATAGTGGACTCTTTTTGTGCATCAGCCCTGCAACACTGACTATTTAAAGCTTTCTTAGAAGTTGGTGCTTATTTTAAAAAGCTTATATTACACACAGAAGTAAGGTGGTTGAATAAAGTTGAAATTCTTGCAAGATTTATAGAGCTCATGCCGGGGATGAAGATTTTTTAGAAATCTAAAAATGAGCAGTTTCGGTTAATAGACTTAGCGTTTCTTGCGGATTTAACTCAGAATTTGGAGCTACAAGATAGAGGTAAACACGTTGCTAAGATGATTAGTTCAATAAATTCATTCAAATGTAAACTAACTTTGTGGAAAAACGACTCGGCTAAAAAATCCCATGCGTACTTCTCGAATTTATTGAAAACTATTAAAAACCTTATTAAAAATATTGTTTCCTACCTTTGTAAATCATTGCTTTCCAATATGAAATATATAAAATCAAAACAAATATCCAGATTAACGGGTGGCCGCCTTGATTAATTAAACATTACGAAATAATGCTTCAGTTTCTTTTGTTTCTTTTTGTTATTACACAAGCTATAAAATCATTTTTAACCTGCTGCTTTTTTCTCTCTTTCTTTCAACTAAATTAAATTCATAAAAAGGAAATATACTAAATGTGGCCGATGCCCTTTCATTATATTCCTAAGTTTCCCTTCAATGCCGAAAGATTGAAGACCCATGACATAAAGAATAAATTTACATTATTAATTCCATAAGTTCATTTAAATTTAAAATTTAAAATTAAGTCTTTAATTCATTTTACCTATATTAATTTTTCCTGTGAACGGATTCAGGATGCCTTGCAAATGTTCAGCATGTAGCACTAATAATAGTTTTATTTAGATTATAAACAATAAAATAAAGAGATGTGGCATATGTGGTTTTCGAAAATTTAGGTAATGAGTGGCATTCCTTTCTTTCTTCTTGCTGTTTTCATCGTTAAAATTCTCCTTCTCCTTCTTCTCTTCTTCAATTTTCACCTCACCTCACATTTCATTATTCGCTGTATTTAGCTTCTAATATAAGTATATCTCCTAGTCTGTAAGTTCACTTTCGTCTTTTAAGAATATTATAAAAATCTATAAAAATCTCGAATCATGTCTATTATATAATTATATCTAATAGATACATTTCAGCCTCTAAAGCGTGCACGCTTCACAACTGTATACAGCATCTATATTCATATTTAATAATGAAATTATACTCATCTATGAAAAATGTATATACAGTAATTGTAAATAAATAAATAAAAAATGATAAAATCATGATAAATATAATGACAAATACAATGATAAACGCAATGAATACAAAAGACATGATTATGAACATTAACCTTACAATAAATAGTATGACAATGATTTTTTCACGTGTGGAATAGACCAAAGAGTTGGTATGAAAGTTACTAAGAAAAGAGATCGAAAACTGAAAACAATGGAAACTGTACTGAAGTGAAACAAAATGAAAATGAAATATAAATTGAGAATAAAGAATCTGAATTAACACAAGATGAAATTGATACTTACTACTTAGTCTAGTTTTCCGTAAGAAGCACAACGAGTCAATTGTGCTAGACAGAAGAAATAAGTGTAGCGAAAATTATGGTAAAAATGATATACAGGGTGGGCCGTAAGTTTCCATACATAGTAAAATTTAAATTATGGTCTTCACGTGCGTCGGTATTTGGATCAGCAGTTTCCGGATGCTTGGATTGGTCGGCGTGGTCCTGTGGAGTGGCCTCCCAGATCCCCAGATCTCACCCCCCTTGATTTCTATCTTTGGGGGCACTTGAAGGCCATGGTGTATCAGGAAAAGATACGAGACATAAATCATCTAAAGGAACGTATCACCAACGCCATTACAAGCATAACGTCAACTGTGCTAATGCGTGTTCATCAACAGTGGGGAACACGTATTGAAATGTGTTTTCAAAACAATGGCAACCATGTAGAGCATATTATATAAATAAAAATGGTTGTCCATAAAAAAATGTTTATTTTTCCTATGTATGGAAACTTACGGCCCACCCTGTAGATACAGAAATCATTTCAATGTGTAATTTGGTTTGTGATTTAGATGAAAAAGTAAATGAAATGAATATTATGGATCTGTAAGTGATCCAGAAGTCAATTATAACTATATTCAGTATAATGTCCCAAATGTGCCCAGAAATTAGGTGTTGAGATTTTTTACGGTACATCTATCTATTCATATGTAGTAACAGACCAATTGTACGCTTTGTATTCAAACTGTAAATTTAAGATTTGTGAAGTTTATGAGATTTGTATTCTAAATTAAGTTATTAGGTTTGCACTAAAAATGACAATTATAAGATTTGTGAAGATTTTGAAATATAAATATTTAGAAAAAGAAAAAGAAAACAGTCCTATTGAGAAAGTGAATAAAGTTCCTGTAACAACTCAATATCATGACAACAGCTAATTGTTGTAAACATTATGATGTATTTACAATTTTCACAGCTTTGCTTTATTTCTTTTTTATGAAAAATAAGAGTACTAATAGGCTTAACAGACGGCGAAGACATGGATTTCAAATTGACCATCATAATAACGTTACAAAAATGACATATTTCTCTCTTTGATATGTATCTATAAATCTAATTGAATTTAGGCACAGATCTGTTAAAATTAAATTTTCAGAGATACAAAGTACAGTAATTCATTAAATTTAGATATAATTCAAATACAAAGTAATTCAGTAAGTTCAGTAAGAATTGGAGATGCATAAATAGGTTGCTGAAAGCGGCAGAGAGAGGAGAATCCATACTGAGGCCCTTCTTCTGCCTATAAAAGGAACCATCAGATGCAAAATATGAATGTGATAGACAAAGTTTTATTAAATCAATTAAAAGTGTGTTTGGAATACACATATCGATAACCATTTCAGATATATATTCACTGAAAAGTTCAAGAGTGGTATCGATTTACGGAACTTTTGAGCAGAAGTTTCTTCCAGGTAAATTGATCCCTCAGTTAATTGCTCTCGCTATGTTGATGTGTTTGTTATCCTCCCGAACAGTTTGAACAGTTTAGATCCTCTCTCGATTTTCAACAAATTGAATGACATTTTACTATCCATGAAAATACACTTAAAGAAGAAGAAACTTCACAAATTATTTTTATAGATATTTTAGTTGTACGCTTAGCTCAAAATAAACCTTTGATGTTTTTAGAAAAACTACACATCCAAGTTCATATGTATCATACATTGGTTTTCCTCTCATTCTGTCTCTACAAAGAGAGGTATTTTAATCAACTTGTTTCTCCGTGCCTTTAGGATTTGCAATCCTCAGTTTTTGGACAATGAGGTTAAATTTATCAAGGATGTCTTCGCTGAATTGAATTATCTTCTTCCCTTTGTAAACAGGGCTTTTAAGCTTACTAAGAAAAAAATTTACAGTAATGTTCCACAAATATCGCGAGAACAAAAAAGTACTTTAGTTTGACCTACTGAATGCGATTTGACTATTTAAATAATTTAAATAATTAATTTAAAGTATTTAAATAATTCCACTAATGTGGTTACCAAGCTAAATTGCACCACTAGAAATTTTCTTCCTATCGACAAGCCTGGGTTTGCCTCTGATAATGCCGGAGTTTATAAAATTTCATGTGGAAACTGTCAAAAGGATTACAGTATATAGGAGAAACTAATAATTTTGCTAACAGAAATTATAAACATAAACACAGTATCCGAACCGGCAACCCTAATTCGGCCTTACATCATCATAGAGCTATCTCAGATCATTCAATTAATATTAATAATTGGGTCCCTTCAGTCACACATAAAAAATAAAAATAAGAAGAAATTAACCGAATCCTTTGTAATCGAAAATGTTGATAATTTCAACAACGACAGATGTAATTTTTTACATCGATACACTTTTAAATAAAATTTTAGCTGAGACGCTCTTTTCAATCTTTCCCAAACCATTTTCATCTGCGAGATACATGAGGTTCATGTGTCGTTCTCTCGCTGTAACTTTTATTTCATTTTAGTCTTCTTACCTGAAGGAAGAAAAGTAGATCTCCTCGAAAAGCTTTGTAATTTTTAGTGCTTTTATCTTTTATTTTTTATTGGGATTTTTAACTTACATATTTCAGTACGACCAAGATGACGTCAGAGCGCGGGACTACTTATGCCTTACCTCACACCTCAACTTCGTTACAAGGCCTTCTCGTCGCACCTCGAATCTCTCTCTCCGAAAAACCAGTGACACGAAAGCCTCCATCATGTGAACATTCATTTGTGCAGGCCCCATTTTGGCCTGGTGTCATTCACCTAACTTTATATAAAGACTAATCATTAACTCGCGCTTTATTAATATTGAAGTCATTATTATATTGAAGTCATTATTTCAAGTGCACATTAATTTCAACTGTAAACAATCGACTTTTATTTGTGTCATTCATAAATCATTTTTTGTATAATAAAGGAAGAAAACTCATTCTATCAATCAACCTAATTAATAATATTATTTGATCTGCAAAGATCATGGTGACATCAGACTTATCATTAACACTTAACCGTAACCATTATCATCATTATTATTATAATGCTAAACATTACGCCATATATATATATATATATATATACACACTAGAATTTCCTCTGCGTCTTGCGCAGCAAAAGACTCCTGAAACATACCATAGGGGGCCACGGGTGTGTTACTAAAGCCTTTCCTGTTTCTCCTTAATGTGTATACTAAATTTCGTGAGATTAACCTAGCCGTTTATGAGGCTCCCTGCCAGTTCCCCCTACGGGGGGATTGGGAGCGGTGGATGTGTTACTAAAACTTCCTCTGGTTCTCCTTTAATGTGTATACTAAATATGATACAATTTACCCTAGCCGTTTAGGCGTGTATAAAGGAACAGACATCATCATCATCACCCTCATCATCCCCTATATACAAGTATATATATATATATATATACAAAAAATGATGAAAAGGAGGACCAAGGAAGCAACATATAGCATGACTTTAATAGGTATTCGACGTTTCGAGGGACACAACGATCATCTTTAGGGTAAATTCTAAAATTCTAAAAAGTAAAAGATAAGTAAAATTTTAAAACAATTAAAAATAAAAAAGTTACTGAATAAATCTTACATTAAAACATCCAAACGATAGAAAAATTATGATTTAAAGACGGCTTAAGTTTAAAAATATAAATAGATTGCAATAATCTAAGATCACTAATGTTATTACTTACATTTAAAATCTTAAAATTATCTGGTGAAAAAGAAAAGGAGTGTCACATCCAGCAGACTGTTCACGTATTCAGGATTCCATTGGGTTACTCTGATGGGACGACCGGGTGCGAGACGACCTACTCAAATGGTGGTTAATGCCGAACTGAAGTAACCGAATGGTACTTCCACTGTAAGACTCGCTCTTGCAGTGCGAGCAATCAAATTTATAGACGCATGACGAGAACAAAAGGGGCGAGAATCTATCCTTAAAACGAAAGTAAGGTCCAATGGTGGAGGAATTTAAAAAAAACGAATTTAAAATTAATTTTGAGGAAAAAAAAGTAACGTAACAATTGTCTTTGGAAGCATTAAGAACAGGTGTCTTAGGTCTATAAATATTATCAAGAAATTTAGAAATATATTTATGAATTAATTTCTTAGGAAAACCGTTGGAAGTAAAAACGTTAATTAAATATTCAAATTCATTATTAAGACCAATATAGGACGAACGTAAATGATAAGATCTATAAATATGAGTCATGGAGTTAACTTTGCATGAAAAAGGTGTGTAGCTAAAAAATCTCAAACCTCTAAAAGATGATTTAAGTAAATACTGATGTAGAAAAAGAACCCTTCAGCCTCTCAATAGACAAATCCAAAAAAGGTAGGATGTTGTTATTCTCTGATTCGATGGTGAATTTAATGTTGGAATGCTGTGCATTAAGATAATTTAAAAACTTCTCAGCATGTGACTGACATCGGAAGAGAGTGAAGGTATCGTCCACATAAGTATCTTAGATAAAAGACTGGCAAAAATTAAGAGGACAGGTATCAAGGACCTGTCCTTCAACATAACACTTTAAAATATTTGCCAGTATGAGAGCCAAAGGGGAGCTTATAGCAGCACCTTCAGTTTGTTCGTAAAGTTGATTATTACATACAAAACAGGAATTAAAAACAGACAATTCAAGAAATTTCCTAAAATTTAACCTTGCAAAGCCATGAAAGCTATCGCAAGAAGAAAAAAGTTTGTCAACACAAAGGTCAATAGTTCCGTGTAATGGAATATTGGTAAGCAATGACTTAACATCATAGCTACAGATAAAAACATTATTAAAATTTAAACTATTAATTTCGTGAGCAAACGAAGAGGAATTTTTTACCGAGTAATCATTGGTCGTAGGTGGGGGACAAAATAGAAACGAGGAACTTAGCCAAAAGATATGGCAAGAGAGTTATAGGCCGCAAGAATACAGTAGTCCAATTGGCGCATCCCTTTTATGAGCTTTAGGGAGGCCATAAAGAATACCAGGAATAGAACCAGTAACCAAAAATTATTATAATAAATTTCATTTAAATGACCAACTGATTTTAGATGATGTAAGAACCTACAGTATTAACTATATCCTCAGTTCGCAAAATAACAGACACAATAGAATTTTTAATTTGGCGAAACTTACCAGTGTGTATATATATATATATATATATATATATATACATTTTAACTGCAAACACGCAGTATAATTAACGTAAAGAACGACGCTTGTATAGGAGAATATTCCGCGCAAGATGAGAAGAGAGAACGAAACAAATGAAAAAATGAGGTAACCACCCGGGAATCGAACCCGGGATCTTCCGATTGCCGGTCAGATATGATAACCATTACACGACGGGCCTCACTCGAACAAATGCCGTAATTCCTCTACATACGCGCAGAAACCAATGCCCCAAGGGGGCACCTCCCATATGTATATATATATATACACGGTGGTGTAGTTATCGTCGCGGATTACGAATCCATCGACCCCGGGATCGAGACCCCGTGACAGCAGGCGGTGAGCAGCAAAACCCAGCTGTTCAACCTTCCACAAAAAAAAAATTGGTTGGTAGATAAATGGGTACTCTGGATAGCCTAGTGGTTAAGATGCTGGGCTGCTGGTGGGGCGTGGTTCGGATTCCACGTTAAACTGTAGGTCTAAGGTGGAGTGACAAGCTTGACCCTCGTCAGAATGAACAATTCGGGCGGAAGCAAAACCAAGGTTTAACCAAGGTTTAATAATATATAAATATACTGTACATATATGTACAGTATATATACATACTTAAAAATGTGGCGCATGAAGTATGGAAAATAAAATTCGTTATTAAAAATTGTGCTTTGTTGTCAAACAAACTTTGTTTATGATGTTAGCTTTTTAAAAGCGAGAAACAGCAGGGGTCGAATGAGTGGAGCGCAGGGAAGAGCTTTTGAATGGAACCTTAAAACTTAATTAAAACAAAACAAGGGAAGTTCTAACGGGAAAATATTTAATTAAAGGCATTCGTGGAATAAAAAATATTTTATATATATATATATAATTTAGGAAATGATATGGTAATAATTAATTAAAAACCAATTACTTAAGCAAATCTTTGCCGAGGGAGTACGTTTTTCCGTTTTCTCGTAAAAATTCGGATAGTGCTGCATTCTCTCTCGTGCAGGTAAAACAAACCCCCAATGTTTTATGCACGATCTAAATTACTTGAGCTCTGTCTATCACACTCTCTCACTCTCTCTCTCTCTCTCTCTCTCTCTCTCTCTCCATATATATATATATATATATATATATATATAATTTGGTTTCACGACCAGAATAGTAGTACTTACATGAAAATGAAAATGGGTGAAGACAGTAAGAGTTGCGTGTCAAGCGACCTTTCAGAAAAGAAGAGGAGCGAACGCCAAAGCACCTCAAAATTCAAACTCTTTATTCAGAAAATAATACAATTGACAGAGTTTTACGATTTTTAGATATTTTATATGACATTAATATATTCACAGTACACTTATCTGAATATGCCAGTTCCTCTAACCCAGCGTTTCCCAAACTATGGGTAAATTACCGTATTGGGGTAATTTGGCTTTTTCGGTGGAGTAATTTGGTACTCTACAAGTACTTCTAAAGTACAGAAAGTGCATAAATAAACGGCATGGCAATACTGGACTGGCTTTATGTGGGGTACAGGTAGGGTGGGGGTCATTATGAAGGTATCCATGTTAAAATGGGGTAATGACTTAAGAAGTTTGAGAACCACTGCTCTAACACTGCTTTTGGGAACCACTGCTCTGCTTAATGGGGTCCAGCAGTTGGGTATATCGTACGGGTTAGAGTCTAACCCGTGCGATATACGCAACAGCTGGACCCCAAGTGGTGGTGCTACATCTCTTCCTTCTTCACTTGTCTTCAAAGGTGGTGCTGCAGTATTTCAAGGCCCCATTGAACAGCAGCAATGATTGATTGAACAGTGACAATCGCAAACTCTTTGAGTTTCTCAAAAGCTTCTTAATCGATGAAGTCTTTGAGAATCAAACTTCTGCAAAAAGAGAGCTGACACCCAACAGAAAAAAAAACAGAGGAACTGAAAGAAAGAATAGAACACCTCCAACAGGCACAATATAAAAACGTTATCCTAATTAGGAAGGAAGAGACACCTGACGAAAGTGAAAATGAAGACGTGAAGCAAAAAACAATTGATGCCCTGCGAAGGAATCTTCGAATAAATGTTAAACGAACGGACATCATAGAAGCCTCCAGACTCGGTCGATACAAGAACAACACCGCCACACGACTTATCAGGATTGTGGTCCTGAATGAAGAAGGAAAAAGTTAATTCGTATGCGCGTGCTACCAGGTGAGACCTAGAATTTCCTTGAACGAGTATCTGACCAGCTGTGAGAGAAACCTTCTAAAGCAAGGTTGTCGAACCTTTTTACAGTCGCGTGCCAAAAAAAAAGATGTAAACCATAAAAAAAAAATTCCCGTGCCCACAAAAGTTTATATATATTACACCAGATTATAAACATTAAGTCTATTATCTAATATACTATTTCAGAAATGAAGCCTTATATATATATATTATATATATATATATATATAGATATATATATATATATGAAACAGTTTTTTTGCGCACACCTATAGGTCGCTACAATTGGTGTAGAACAATGCGGTTTTCACCATTCGATGAGTCTTTTTATTGTGCAGTGCCCACGCTAAAAAAAATTCCCTAACATAATTCCTTCCCACCTTTTAGGGGTACAATTCTTCCCATGCCTGTACACGCATTTTTTTTAATTTTTCATTTTTAATCATAATTTTGGCACAAAATAAGTCAATATTTACTAAACATTTAATATCATTCGATTCACAAAAGATTTATTTATCGATTCAATTTAAAAAAAGTATATATTTTTAAAATTCATAAAGAAATTTTTGCAAAGAACTAAAAGCAAACATGCATTTTTAAAATTCAATGATTTTTATACAAAATATTTTGATATTTTTAAAATTCAATGATTTTTATACAAAATATTTTGATATTTGTTATAATTTTAACATTTTTCGATTCACAAAAGATTTCTTTATCGATTCAATACAAAAAAATTACATAATTAAAACGGGCAATTTAAATAAACACGAGTTTAAAGTTAAACGAGCCACACTCGAAATTATTTACCGTGACTTTTGTGCGTTTTATTACTGTGGCTTTTGTACAAATAATTTTACGTATACACAAACAATTTGATAGGATATTGATTTATCATTCTTTTTTAGTTGTCATAGAAATACGTTAATTAGGTTATCTGATTAGATGCGCTTTTATAGTTGAAGATCATTTTTAGAAAATTATTTATTTTCCCCACTTTAAAATATTACAAAATTTCTATTAGGAATCCTAATATCATTATGCCTGTCGCTGTAAGTAAGAAAATAGCAATTAAATAATTAATTTTAAAACATTAAATAACGTCATCAAGATCATTACGAAACCTATGGTAAAATTATTGAATACCCGGTTAGGTTCATTAAATGCCAGGTTAGGTCATCTGTACGCCCTTGACGATTGGTTAGGTTAAGTCGTGATATTTTCGTTGGCTTTTACGAAAATATCATGACTTAACCTAACCAATCGTCAGGGTGTACATTCCTAACCGGCATTCAATTAATCTAATCGGGCATTCAGTTGACCTAACCGGATTTTAACCTAATCGGGCATTCAGTTGACCTAACTGGGCATTCAATTAACCTAACCGGGCATTCAGTTTACTTAACCGGGCATATATATATAATATATATATATATATATATATATAGCGTTCAACATCCACCCCAGCAACGCCGGGTCGCTCCGCTATTATTGAATACCTGGTTAGGTTCATTGAATGCCAGGTTAGGTCATCTGTACGCCCTTGACGATTGGTTAGGTTAAGTCGTGATATTTTCGTTGGCTTTAACGAAAATATCATGACTTAACCTAACCAATCGTCAAGGGTGTACAATTAACCTAACTGGGCATTCAATTAACGTACCCGGGCATTCAGTTAATCTAATCGGGCATTCAGTTGACCTAACCGGCCATTTAATTAACCTAATCGGACATCATTACTATTATAATTTAGCAAAAATGTGTCTGCCTGTCTGTCCGCAGAAAAAACTTTTACGTTTCTGAACCGATTTCGACCAAACTTCGTATGGTGGATGGGGGTGATGAGTAATGAACGAAAATATATGTTTGACCTCCCCACCACCACCATTTTCTATAAAACTATAGAAAAGAACGCAGCAATGAAAATCTTGAGCTTCACATTGTGTCAATATTTGTGAAGCTAATTAAGATTTTCATGACTATAGTTTTATTGACCAAATAATTGAACCCCAGTAATTAGGGGCCTGCGACCCCCCAATTACTGTCGGTTCAATTATTTGGTCAATAAAACTATAGAAAAGAACGCAGTCATGAAAATCGGCGCGTAGCGCCGATCTTTTGCTAGTTTTATACTAATGTTTTTATAACAATTTCTATGCTAAGGCGTGCCAGGCAAATTTTATCGCGTGCCCAAATGAGCACACGTGCCATAGGTTCGTCACCACTTGCCACCCAGGTTTCTGGACCTAACCCCTCTAGATTTTTTCTGTTGGGGCGCATGAAAGAACTGGTGTACCAGAGAAAAGTGGAAACACGAGATGCATTGCTCCGTCGCATTTTGGATGCTGCAGCCCCCATAAAGGACAATCGTAATGAACTAATGCGAGCTACACGCACGAGTCACAAACGAGCTGCGATGTGTATTGAGGCCGACGGCGGTCATTTTGAACAGTTATTTAAATTCATGAATAAAAATTTAGCAGCTACTGTTCGCTTATTCTTATTTTTAAGCATTGCAGCACTTGAAGATCTCACCTGGGAAGTCTTTCCAGAAATCTCTTATCCTTTAGATTCTAAAGGATGAGATTTCAGGAAAGATTTCCCAGGTGAGATCTTGAAATGCTTCGCTCACAACAAGTCATTATATACAGGGTGGGTCACGACGGGAGCTTATAGCTGGAGTCATTCCCAGTCAAAAAATTCATATGAACATAGGTCTGATTCTTAACGGTTATGGAGACTACGGATGTTTGAATGTTTAAAAATAAGAATTGTTGTTGAATTCTATACGGCAAAAATACACACTTTAAGCGAAGGTTATATATATATATATATATATATATATATATATTCTAACAATAATAATAGTAGAGTAGAAATCTATATGCACGTTTAATATATGTATGCGTATCTACATACTTATATATAAGCATAAAAAATAATGCTCGTACAGGAGAAATCTATATATACGTTTAATATACGCACAAATACACACTCATATATATATATATATTATATCGAAATACGCACAAATGTACCAAATGTACGCACAAATAAACACATATAAACTTCAAAATATAGTGAGAAGAATTCCAATACATGGATAATATATATTATATATATATATATATATATATATATATATATATATATATATAGCAAAGTACACGCGCTTTATTTTCTACTGCGCTTAATTAAAATACTAAACTCGCATGTGATCGAGTCAACAGTTACATCCTCGTTGACCTATACTACGCAATAAATACGATTTAACATTATTTCACCACTCAAAGTAGGCGGGTGCCTATATTCGATGTAAAGGGATTTCAGTTCGTTTAACACTATTTTTGTACCCACTTTACAATTAGGCGGCAAGTTAACACTCTCTTTAAACACGGATGGAATACATTCAAAAGCACGCACAACAAGTGCATCGTTTGCCGCAAACACTCCTTTCCAAACGAGAGTATTCTTTCCAATCCGAGCTTTTCAACCGTAAACTCTTCTTCACAACGCATATCGACAATTGGAGTAATCTTCTAAATCGTGCCGACAGCTGCCCATTATATAAAGAATAACTCTTCCGGGTAAACAGCGTAGGTGAGGTCAGCCCAGTCTATACCTTTTAAATACGTATCCAGTTCCAATCCATTCTCACCTTGTTCAGTCCTACACTCGGTAAACCCGTCGAGCAGAGCGGTGTATGCGTATTCAAGACCCGTGTCACAATAAAGCATATCGGCAACACGCGTGTCTAATATAGGTTTTAGCTTGCGGAAACTGACAATTTCAAACATACATTCTCTCAAGAATGAAACGGTTTCGCGTGGGGATAAGGACTTTATCATCAGCTGCATTCTTCCACATCAAACGTATATTAATGCATGGCTGGTTTCGATTTATACACAACGTAAAATAACAGCGCATGAGGATGTATCACTAATCTGCTCTCTTCTTGTGCCTACACCTGCAAGTATTTTATTATTGTCCTCACCCCACTTCTCAATTGCCACAAAAATTCTGTTCATCTCAAAACTTAAATAAATTACGTTCCGTTTACCAGAGTTTGGTTGTCTACAACTCTTTTCAAGTACATAATTAGTAGCGCCGGTTTTACGTCTGAATACACGCACTGACTTCGTCACGGACACATTGTATACGGCAATGATGATACTCCTCAACGGAAGCTCCATCGTTTTCTATTGTGAGGAATGAACGTACAGCCGGGTCAAGCTCTGCGGTGACTATGAGCTGCCGGTGCGCGGTTTGGCTCGGTGGGAGGTGTTGGGGATGAGTCACACGGGAGCGTCATGCCAAGTGTTAGTGACTCGTGCACAGGGCTGTTCTAACGTGAAAGAATCACGTGAATACTTGTAGCCCATTATACCGGACATTCAGAATTTTTCCGATACATGAAGTAATAACGGCTTTAATGTTTTATCAGAACCATACATACTCATTCATTTTCCCCATACATTAACAATCTGCCGCTCTATTTGAAAGAAATATATGTCCATATCTGTCCTTTTGCTTAAGAAGCGATATTCATCCCTAAACTCTATTAAAAACTCGCACAAGACTTTAGCCACAACCTCACTGCGAAACTCATCATGATATATATGAACGTAATGATAAAAATATTTTAGACTGTCGATGATAACAAGATTTATATTCTCAGACGCAGGGTATGCGTACTCGGTGTGATGTAACATGATATGATACCACTTGTCACACCATTCGTCAACAAGGTTCACTACCCACACCCGTTGTTTCTCTTCTGCACGTGATGCTTCTTTCACTTCGCGGTGTATGTGTGCCTTTACGCAGTTTAGTCCTATGACGTAGTCCATTACATCGTTTCATCCACGAAAGCCCGCATTGCTCTGCCAGAATATCCATAGAGTATTTGGATCTCCTGCTCCTCACGCTTAAATCGGTTCAATATGATTCTTTGAGTGTTTACCACATCTGCAAACTTTATCGAATACCACTTCATGAATATCGAGCACGCAATATCAAAGGTAGCCATTGCTATTTTCCGTCTACGTGAGAATTCTTTAAAATACACGTCTGAGCTCCACGGTTTGTTGAGGTCAACTGAGGATGCAGGGTTGCGATATGACCAAATAGTGACAGGAGTACGTGACCCGTTTCAGTGAGCATACAGTGGGCAGTGCATAGCTTTTTTACTGCATACACACACACACACACACACACAAAGCAGAAAATGAAACGCTAATTAAAACATGAGTTATTTTAAATAAATAAACATATCGTCAACAAGTAAATAGTCTCTAATTCAAATACACGTAATAAATAAATAAAAATACAGTCAACAATTAATTAGACACACATATACATATATATTGATATATACAGTATATCAAAAACATTCAAGAGCCATGGTACCCAAAGGGTACGGTATCGTAGCTGCCAGGCACCTAGTAGCGTTTCCTATATGTGTTACGAAACACTTTAGTCCCCCTAAGCTCCTTCACACACCTCACCTTCTGTGCTCGAAAATTGTGAGTCCCAACAGTCATTTGCGGTGCCCGGTCACCCTCATCTTCTAAGCTCACTAGCTCCTTCAGCGAATCAAAGTTAACAATCCGCCAGTTCGTCTGGTTAAGCGTGATGCCTTTAGCTTTCACGATATATCTCACATCATCCCCCACCCTCACCCGTACTCCATATGTTTTTGGACCTGTTGAAACAAAAGAATCAGCCTAGGCACTATCCCCATACTCATCCTTGATCTCATCAGTCAACTCTCCGAGGAATTCCCCATAGGTGGCATGTAATCACCTTCCCTCTCCGTGAATATCACACTATCTGTGTCTGCGTACAGAACCGTCGGCCCAAGAGAATGCAATAGTCCCCAAAGTTTGATGCGAGCATACGCTGTGGTGAAGCTAGCTACAGGTATGTTTTTAACACGTGCTGTATCTGTAGCCAATTTGGTCCTGTTGTACTTTATTATGTACGTATTACCTACATTCACGACCTCCATGACTTCTTTATCGGGCATAATCCCACACCTCGTTATAACTTTGGGCTAGATGGAAGTTACCCTTGCCTGTATTCTGTGCAAATTTCCCCCAAAAACTATCGAGGCACAACTTTTGCACTAAAGCGCTTGCCTGGGTTCTTTACAATTTGGGACTGGTTAAGCTGTATCCCTTCACGATCACAGTAGCGCTGAATATAAGCCGATTTTTCATTTTCGGTATCAACTCCTCGCTGATACCCTGATGCTTCTACCTTATCCTTCAAAAAAGTGTTTATAAATGGCGTGAAAAGGTTGGGTATCTTTTGAAACCTCCACACCTCATATATCTTCAATATTCTGTAACCGTGACGAACAGCTAGAGACAGCTCAGGACTTCTATATACACCTCTCATCTTCCGCTGGTTGGTTGTATGATTACAGGCCCCATTGTTCTCCTCTGTGCACTTGACGCACAGGGGAAACACGAGCTTGTGGTCTATAACGACGAGTAAGATCGGCATCCATAAGTCGCGAAGAGGAGCACATCTACGAAAGAAAGATCGAAATAGTTCTCGTTCAAATTTGCTGAGAACTCTTCGATGGTGGGCAGGGCGGGTCCCACCAGTTTTTCAGGTGCTCCTACGGGGTACGGAAGGTTCTTCATCACGTAGGGGTATAAAGAACAGACGTCGTAGTAATGGAGTTCCACGCCCTCCGCAGGTGGAAATTATAGCTTGAAGGGATTGGTCCGTCTTCCGAACAAGCTATCGCCGCATTGGAGAGGATCCAACATCATTGAACGTTTGATGGTGCTTATTTCTTCGCGGTTTTGCCAATCTGTTTCCATCCGTGCATCATATTCATACTCCCACGACACCTTTTGAGTGAACTCGGACCATATAAACTTATCGCGAGTACGGCTCCTTTCAAGACTGTCAGCAGGACATCTACCATGGATAACTCCTACGATTCCACACTCAGGACGTGGGCATCCATGCCACTAGCACCCGTTAAAGGACTACGCAGTTTTCTCACCAGTGTCACGGTCTTCGCTCAGACCATCCACCCAAAAAACACGACCATTCACTTTAATGGGGACTTCCCCCGTGTTGCGGGCATGTTTTATGTATACACCGGTCTGTTGCTGAGGTGTATGAGCAAGTAAATAGCCTTATGCCCATAACTGCGTGGGTTGTTTCTGTGAATGATACCTAGTGTGTCTTTGGGCGTGAAATTGTTCTTGAACACTGTAAAGCACAATGAGGCGATCGTGGTTGCGACTTGTAGCGGATCGCAGTTGAACCGTTTATGTACATCCTTCTAAAGGCCTAGAAACATACTTTAAACACGCGCACATCATTCACGCAATAATGCTCTCATTCATCAGCTATATTGTAAGGAATATCTTCATTAAAACTGTTGTAGTAGCGGTCAAAATCTTCACGCTCACTCTCACTCATATTGGCATAGTTAAAGTAATATTTGGGAGGAGGTAGTCCCACGTAATTTAAAGTGTCGCTAGTGAGGAAAGTGTAAGGGAAATACCTTTTGAAACTTCGGCGGCTACGCCCATTACCTTGGGCAGCATGGCTAATTTACAAGGTGTGAATAATAAAGTGTCTTTAAATTGTACATTACCTCTTATCTGCAGAGGTATTTGTTTGTTGCATCTTTTCAAGGGATCACCTGTAAATATCTCAGATGACTCGTGTTCAAGCAACCCACTCCTTAAAAAGAATTGTGTGTCAAATTTTGTGTTGTTGTGGGCAAGAATATACAGACATTTTTTAACTTGTCCCCTAAATTGACAATATAGGGCACAAAAAGTTTCATGGGATTGTCGTGCGCGATTGTTTTAAAAACATTTGTTCGTTTACCACATTTGCTACACTCATCACACTCGACCTCCATGCACTCGTCGCAGATAGTCTGGCTTACAAGTAGATGTGGGATAACCTCTTTGGTTTCAGCATCTGTATATGTTTCTTTTTCGTAGTTTACAGTTATACAAGGTTTATTTTTAGGATTAGCATCTTTCATATAACATACATGCTTTATACTATCTGCCTTATTTTTCTCGTGGCATGTAGAGCAGTGAATTTCATCGCATTTATGTGTGAATTTCCCCCAGTTATCCATCATATGAAACATATCACTTTCACAGATTCTCATTTTCCTGCAAGTACCAATTGACTTATGGAGATCAAAGCAGTTATTATTGGAAAATGTGCGTCTACACACATTACAGTGGTGCCCGGACAGTTCGCTACTGGACATTTCGCTACCGGACATTTCGCTACTGGACGTTTCGCTACTAGGACATTTCGCTACCGGACATTTCGCTACCATATATAAATTTACCAGTAAGTAAAATTAAAAAGGTAATAAAATTTATTAAAAAATTACGAGAATTATTAAACGAATACAAGGATTATTAAATGATTACATGAATTACATAGATTATTACGCATGATTACATGAATTATTAAAAGAATTTTATTTTTAAAAAGAATGAAAGAATGCATAAAACATTTGATAGAATAAAATATCTAAAAATATTTAAGATTATGCGCAATAGCGCGAAGGAATTCCAGTTTATTTCCAGAATCGTATCTTCTCAGTAAATTATGGATCCTCTGCTCACAGTCCCTATACTTTTTCTTCTTCTGAGTTGCGTTTAGGTTAGGTTAGGTTAGGTTAGGTTAGTAACCAAAAGGGAGAGGCAGAGGGATCAATGTTAAATGTCGGTTTTTATAAAAAGAGATTCTAAAATTCTAAAAATTCTAAGAGAAGTGTCATCAGATGATGAGGCTAAAATTTTAAAATGTTTATCCAAAAGAGCAAGATTGTAGGACTGGGCATGTTCTCTTATATGAGAAAATTCTTTAACGATAGCGAAGTTAGATGCCGGTAGCGAAATGTCCAGCAGCGAAATGTCCTAGTAGCGAAACGTCCAGTAGCGAAATGTCCGGTAGCGAAATGTCCGGTAGCGAATTGTCCAGTAGCGAACGGTCCTAGCACCCATTAAAGTCCCTCTTCTCAGCTTCAACTACAAAACTTTCACATTTGGAGCTTTTACACTGCTCACATACCATGTGGCAATCCTTACACTGTTTCACTTTTCATCCGCAAACTCGAGACATCCCTTACACAAATCATGTTCCCTTCCATATTTTCAACTTTTATCAAAACTCGCATAAAGGTCCCTTATATTGCGGATAGGGAGATACGTTGTCTCTGACGGCCCTAAAATAAGTAGGGGTCTTGTACAGTCTCTCACCCTGCTTTTAAAAACATACATAGTCCCACGACGATCATCCATTCCAAATACAACTATACGAACATTCATTTCCTGCTCTACCTTTCTCAACTCTTCAGAAACCATATTACAGTCAAACTCGATCTTGCACTCTGCTGCTAGTTTACGGGCACGCTGCACAACCGTAGGCAACCAAATTTTTTGGGCCAGTGCATTTAGTACAGTAAACATATGATCTAAGACTACTACTACAAAGCCGCAACCACGCTCGGTGTTTATATGCTGTCTGTAAATCGCCTGAGAATTGAAGTTAAGAGTATAAAGTGTGGCCGTTTGTCCCGCAACACGGACCACGTGGTCAATATCTATCATGAAGTTGTCCATGTTGAAGGCGGTACTACTTTGAGAGGCCTGAATTATACGACCCATAATATGTTCTATATCTACAGCAGCCAAGTGCCTATAGGGTATTACTACCCAAAAATCTTCTATATCCCCGTCATCTGACCCGAACCCGAAGGACAACCTCGTTCTGACTTCACGTCCGTCGCTGTTCTGAAAGGCAAACTCCACAATACATTCAAGCACGCGCCGTAGTCCGTGTTCAACACCGTTGCTATACATGGTTCGCGGGTCTACCCTGACTACTTACCAGTTTCTAGTCAGAGCAGGGGTGGGGGTGGCGGTGCGCACCGCCATCGAATTTTATGCTACTCTACAGAACGAGATTCTGCTGCTGTGGAGAGTATGACCGGAATTGAGCAGGAATAAGGGGGAACAGCTTTTTTGTAGAAAGAGCTAATGTGGTGGGTGTGTCGTAAGACGTAGAGGACCGGGGTTCTACTGTATTACTGGGGAGAGGTTCTAAAACCGGCGCACTCCTGGCACTCTCTATACCTGATGTAGAAAGCGAATCATGAACTTCATCATGCTCCCGCTTTCTCCTCGAATTTTCGCGGGGTGGGGGGTGCTTCAGTTGGCGTTGCTGGGGGTTCGCTAGCGGGGTTGGAGTGTTGTAGCCCCAACTACATTGTTATCGGTATCGTCTGCAATATTGATGATGGGGACATGTTGCTGGCGCAGCACCTCATACTCATCGTCATTCATGGTTCTGAGGAAGAAGAGGAAAAAAAACTAGAATATAAGGAGCATCACTTAAAATTTTATTATATTTCATAAATGTTCCACTTAAGAGTGTGACATGTTACAGATGGATTCTGTCGAAAAATTCAGGTTCACGAGCCCATCCTACAGGCTGTGGTAAAACTGTGTTTATGTTTGAAATCATTAAAGATAAAGGGGAGATGTTCTCAAAATTTGTGCATGAAGTCATATGGTGCTTTTCGACATACCAGTCAGTATTCAACGAGCACCAACATGATACTTTGTTCCACAAAGTGTATATGACGTTAATTCGTTAAAGGGAAATGAACATACTGTCATTGTAATTGTAGATCTCATGTTAGAAATGGATGAAACGTTTGCCGAGTCATTTACAGTGTTCTCCCACCATCTTAATATAAGCGTATTCTTCATCAACTAGAATCTATTTTTCAAAAATAGATACGTGCTCGATGTGTCATTAAATGCAAAACATCTAATCTTATCCGCACAACGTAGAGATGTGTCACAAATTGGGGCATTAGCCAATCAAATGTTCCCGAATCAGCGTAGGGAGTTTTTGAAAGTTTATAAAGAAGCTACAAGTCAACGTTACGGATATTTGCTTTGTGACCTTCACCAGCGAAACACGTTTAGGATGCTTCTAAGAACGAATATATTCCCAAACGAGCCTGAAACTGTGTATATTCCAGAATGACAAAGAGGCTAAAGAAATTAATAAAAATCTATCATCGACCGCACTGCAGCAGCTGTTTTTTAAAAATATTGACTCCGTCTTTTTAAAATGCATCTGTGAAATCTGTCTTAACGTTATAAAATGTAATGTATCAATAAAAACTCAGAAGGCTCGCCTACGCCGCTATAAGAACATAATACGCACACTAGCTCGTAAAAGTCAAACTGTGGGGAAGAAAAAATGAATTATTGTAGAAAGAAGGGGTTCATTCCTCCCCATGTTATTTTCAGCTTTTGGGCCTTTACTTATTTGTTTAATATAATGAAGAAAGTAGTCGTGACTCCACACGAGGTGTATGCTTCACTACAAAGCTCAAAGAGTCCAGATACGGTTCTAGAACCACGTGAAAGTAGGCATAAAAGAATGGAAGGCGAATTGTTAGACCTATTAAACAGTGAAAAGTCACCTGACGAGAAAAGATTCTTATACCAAGAAGCTATGCAGAAATTTCTTCATGAGTACGAAAATTATAAGAATCCGACAGCGGTTCCTGTAGTTATTAGGCACAGCGCAGACGACGCTAAGCATGGAGGCACAGGACCTGCGGTCGAGGCTAGAGACGACCAGTCAAAGAACAACGGAGCGACCCCACAACATATCGAATATGTATTAAAAAGTAGTCTCCCACATACATTGAGGAATAAAGGCTTAAGTCTTTATAATCTAGTGAGTGAGGATCCCATTATACAGTGAACCGATACAGGTGAGGTCATTGTTGAAGGAATAAAGGTACAGGGCTCGAATATCGCTTACATCGTCCATGACCTGGTGAGAAAGTGGGATAGGCCCTCTCCAGCAGGATGGAAGCATATTAAAGCAAGACTACAGCAAATAAATGTCTCCAAAACATTGATAGGAAATCTAAACAGGTTAAAAGACTTGGAGCAAGCCTCGCATGTGCCACAACTGAGCACGCCTTCACCCCCAGCGGTAGCATCTCTGAAGAGGAGAAAGAAGAGACCAAACAACAACGGTTAACCCTCCCCGCGTGACTCTAAAATACGCAAATGGCTAACATATTAAGAAAACGTTATTATGACATTTCTAGCCCAAAGTTGATAAACTGTACAGAGGCGTTTATGATGAGAGAGTAGGAAAAAAATATGTTGAGAGGTTTTCGCGGGAGCAGGATGCTTATACATTACATAAGCCGGTGAGAAAAAGGTTTAAAACAGCCAAGACAACAACAGCCTCGATTGATTGTATTTGGCAGGCGGATTTAACAGACATGCAGAGATATTCAGTGTATAATGGTAGCTACCGCTACATTCTATTCATAATAGATGTTTTCTCTAGATATTTGTGGTTAATTCCCCTGAAAAATAAATCGCTTGAAACAGTTGCTAAAGCTACCGAAACGCTGATGTTGAAAGAAAACAGGATTCCACGCTATTTTTGTACGGACATTGGGAAAGAATTTATAGGCCGAGCTTTTCAGAGCATGTTGACAGAGTTTAATATCAGTTACTACACTAGCAATTCTATATATAAGGCATCTTCAGCTGAAAGAGTTGAACGTACCATAAAGGAACGCATGCATCGCTATTTCACACACAAAAAAATATACAGATATATAGACATTCTGGATTCTGGAAAATATCAGCTAATATGGTGCCGAGCTGAGATTGGAGCCTTTTTATATGGGGGTGGGGGCCGATGACCCATTACGAGTGACGAAAAGCTGAACCCGAAAGACCAATCACAAGCTCACGGACTTCCTGATTGGGTAGTGCTACCTTTGTGGGCGTGTCTTTATCAATATCGGCTTAAACACTCCGCAGATCTTTTTAAAATTAATAAGTTAACATTTCATATGCAGACGTTTCCATCTTCGTAAAACTTCATATATATATATATATATATATATATATATATATATATAATAAAATAAATATATATATATATATATATATATATATATATATATAAGTTATATATAAAGGGTCTGTCAAAAAAAAAGAAGCCAAATTCAAACCTTTATTAAAACAAAACCATTTATCTAATTAAGTTGAATTGTTTAAACAATAAAGTACAGGTAATCACCTATTATCCTTTAAATTTTTATGACGATATCTTCAGAATTGTTAATTTTATTAATAATTAACTAAAAAGTGAGATTCTCCTACTTAACATGAAAAACATTTTGTTTACGATATACTGTAGATAATTTTTAGTTTAATAAAATTAAAAGAACTGTTCAATATGATTCCCTTGCATTTCTATCACGTTTTTTAATCTTGGTCTGAATTCGTCTATTGCTCGATTTATTTGCTCTTGGGGGAGCTCTGCCCATTTTGCGATAATCAACTCACGCAAATGATTGACATCCCTTATTCTGTTCCTATACACTCTCTCTGCCAAGTTTTCCCATATTCCGTAGTCTACAGGGTTTAGGTCAGGGCTGTTAGGTGGCCAATTATTCGGTTCCAGAAATTCAGGCACATTCTTTTTCAAATATTCGATGGTTGGTTTGGCAGTATGTGATGTTGCACCATCTTCTTGAAAAATAAAGTAACCTTGACTAGCCAAGTTTCTCATTTCTGGAAGCATTTTCTCAAGCAGGGTATTTGAATAATATTGAGCATTAATTTTCACTCCTGGCTCAATAAAAAATATTGAAGTTTTTCCCAACTTGGACACTCCAACAGAAACCATGACGCTAGAAGAAAAGTGGCTCCTTGTTGCGTACAGTCTTTCATCTTGGATTTCATTTTTCTTCGCAACATCAGAATAAACCCGGTCATTCTGTGCGTTTCTTGGTGGCTCTACCGTAAAAAGTTTTTCATCCGTAAAAAATGTCTTGGAAAGTTTATCTTCAGTTATTATACGTAAAATACGTTTGGATTTCTCAACTCTTTTCTGACAGTTTACGTCTGACAATCTTTGTCCATGCACTCTTTTAAATGGTTTAAATTGCAGATCAGATTTAATAATCCTTCTTACGCTTGATTCTGATATTTCTAGTTCTTTTGATATTTGAGCAGGTGTCATGTGGCTACCAGGTCGATCCTCTTGATAAAGGATACGTTCCTCCACTTTCTGAATATTTTCATCTACTCTAACTGATTTTGGTCGCCCACTACCAACCTTCCTTTCAATGCTTCCTGTTTCATCGATAGTTCTCAATAAGTAATCTAAACCTGATCTAGTCCATCCTTTATAATCGAATTCAGAAAGTAATTTCCTTGCACTATAACCTTTTTCAACTCTATAATGCTTTATAATTATTTTATCTTCATGTGAGAATGACATATTTAGAGGTATTCAAGAGAAATTTTAAATCTAAACAAATTCTGAAAAAGATAAAAAAAAAGATATTACATAATGAGAAAAACTGAAATTTTCGCAATCTATAGAAATAACCGCATAACTCCTAAAATATTTAAAATAAAGTTATAAAATTATCACAGATTATTTATGAGCCTTTTATTTATTTAGTGTAAAAAAATATTTGAAATCTCTATCAAATTGTGCATTTTATAAAGATTTCAAATTGGCTTAGTTTTTTTTGACAGACCCTGTATATAAGGGTGTGCCCATTGTATATATAACAAAATTTTAAATTTGACTTACAGCTTAGCACACAATGTGAATTGGTTACATATCGAAACAAAACTTTTCAGGAAAAATCTTGTTCAATTTAATGAATATTAAGTGGGTGCTCAACGACTTCAAAAGCTCAAGTCTAAACCTGTCATTCTCAGTCACTCGCGAACCTTACGTCGGTGCAGATAGGCAATGCTAATTTTTCTCACACGCTCACAAACACGCTTACATGTGTGTATACGTATTAGAGGCCTGCGAGTTGCCCGCGGGTACCCATATTGTGGACGTGATGTGGGCCCCACTTCAAAATACTTGCGGGTGCGGGGCGGGTGCGGGTCAAGTTAAGGTGCCCACGTAGATCTCTAATACGTATACAACCATATATACATATAATTGTGTTTTTCTGTAACAACCATATATATATATTGTGTTTTTCTGTTTCAGATTTTCAGATAGTGTTTAGAATATGATATTCGATCCTTATAGTGGTTAACAAAATTTTGTCTTCTACAAGAAGTAAAGAAGCTGTTTATCTCTTAGAAATTCCATTTGCGCACCTACCAGAGACAAAACTACCACTAAAAAAGGAAACTTTGTCAGTTTATTTTTTCCATTTGCACGAAGAAAAATGCTCCCGTAAGGAGTCTATAAATTTAGTAGCAGAGGAATTGATGAATATATGGGACAAGGCAAAAATTGCAACGAGCCACAAACCTTATGTTATCAAACTGATTAATAAACTTGTTGATGATTATAATTTATTGAAAAAGAATAAAAGTAGGAAAACAGAGACTCAGTGTTCAAAGGAACAAAAGTTTGTCGAATCTCTAAGTACATTATTTGACATTGCTCATCAAAATGTCCTATCTCTAACCAAAAGAGAGGAAGACCGTGCTTTTCTTATTGCTCAAAGACAGAAAGGCCGACCAGGTTATATGGCAGGTATAGACAAGAAAGAAGTCAAGAAACAGCAACGAATCATAAAGCGAGAACGAGCATTGGAATCACAGCGTTTGAAAGCTCATTCAGAAATGCAAGAAACTGTCGCAACTGTTGTTTATAGCATCAGTTCCAGCAGCGGATATTTGCATTCCCTCAACTTCAACCTACAATACTGATAAAGCTCTAAAGGAAGTTTCAATTCGTAAGGCACCTAAACGAGGCACTAAACAGGTAATTGATAAAGCAGTCGTCTCTGCACTGGACAGAACATCGACAACAAGTAGAAGTGCATCGCATATTATCAGTGCCGTAGCACAAAGTCTTGGACATGACGTTGGTGACATGATAATTAGTCACAGGGCCATTCATCGGGCTAGAGCCAAATATCGGAAAACTAGTGCGCTGGAAATAAAAAACTCTTTTGGCAATGCTCATGTCCCTTTTGTTTTACACTGGGATGGCAAAATGTTACCAGATCTCACAAGTCAAGATCAGACAAATGTTGATCTCTTACCAATCGCGGTTTCTGGAAATGGTGTTGAAAAATTACTGAGTGTCCCTAAACTTCCTGATTCCACTGGAAAGACGGTCGCTAAAGCAGTAATTGAAACAATTGAAGAGTGGAATATCACACATAAAATTATTGGCTTAAGTTTCGATACCACTGCCAGCAACACTGGACAAAGGGCAGGTACATGCACTATACTAGATCAATACCTTAAAAAGGATATACTTTTTCCGGCATGCAGACATCACATTCATGAACTTGTTTTGTGCAAAGCATATGAGATACTTTTGAACGATAACTCAAAATCTCCAAACATAGAGATTTTCAAGCATTTCCAGAAATTCTGGCCAAAGGTCATTCAAAATGAGTATCGGCCTATTACCCATGCAGATGTTGGCGCAGAAGAAATTATTGCTCTTAAAGATGACATTATCATGTTCGCAAACGCAACCCTACACGAACAACAGCCTCGGGATGATTATCGAGAGCTTCTGGAGCTCTCAATCACATTTTTGGGCGGGATTCCAATCACAGGTATTTCTTTTAAGCGCCCAGGTCCTGTCCATCGAGCAAGATGGATGTCAAGAACCATTTACTCTCTCAAAATGTGGTTGTTTAGAAATCAATTCGATTTACAGAAGGAAATACCAAATTTGAGATTAAAAGGAAATACAGCTTCAGAATGGAAATGGGTAAACTTTTTAAATTTTAATATATTTCTTGTAAATATATATTTAAAAGCATGGTTCCAAAGCTCCGTGGCCATAAAGGCTCCAGCAAACGATCTGAAGCTCTTTCAAGAGCTGAACTGTCTTAGAAATCAAAATCTATCAAATGCTCTTACTACTGTCTTTGGACGCCGCCTGTGGTACTTAAATGAGTTAAATGTTGCTCTTGCATTTTTTGATCCAGAGATATCATTTGATGTCAAAAGGATGATGGCCAAAAATGCAAATGAAGTTCCTTGCCATGAAGATTTTCTGCGTAGGGTTCAGCCCTTTGATCCTTCTCACAAAACTTTACTTGATTTTTGCACGCAAAGAACCAAATAATTTTTCACAATCACAGGAGTATTCGCAGAATTTCTTCATGAAGATCCTGAAAGGTGGTCAGTTTCGGCACATTACACTGCCGCAAAAGAAATAGTTAAAAATTTGAGAGTTGTAAATGATCTTGCAGAACATGGTGTGGCTCTCATTACGAAGTTCAATGCAACACTAACAACAGATGAAAATCAAAAACAGTACCTTTTGCAGGTTTTAGAACACCATAGGAAACAAAACCACAAAGCCAAGAAATATTACTAAAAAATGTATGTTAATAAGTGTTATTCAAAAAATATACTGTGGTTATTTTATGTATAAAATATATTATGTGTGTAGTTTTTGTATAGGCCTACAAAGAGATTAAAAAAGATAGTCTTAAGTGAATGTTCAAAAGACTCCAAAAGTATATTTATGTTAAATTTTGAAAATAATTAAGCTCAAGTTGAAATAAAGTCTTAAAAGTATGGAATTTATTTAGTTATGGTACAACTTTTTTGAAGTGGAACTTTTCAGTGAATTGAGCACCCTGTTAATATTAACTAAATTCAATAAAATTTTGTCTATATTAGTGTTTCATTCATTGCCACAAAATAAAGATATGTGGTATTAGAAAAAATAGTTGTTTTTTTTAGGCACACCCTAAAATATATATATATATATATATATGATAAATAAAACCACGAAGGGAAAAGAAACACAAAGTGGTGCTCAAGCGCTTTCGTCTAATGACATCCTCAGGAACACTGGAGTGAAAGGAGAGTTCAAGACAATATATAGGTTGCAAAAATAAACATATATATATATATATATAGAGTAAGTATAGAAAAAATTGTGGGAGGAGCAAACACATTTGTACGAAAAAATTACAATTTTAGCACTTTGCCCGAAATTCAACATAAATTCAAATGGCTTGTTTCCAGCCAATTTTTTATAGTTATTGTCTGAATGGTAAACAGGTCACAAAAGAATAAAGAAATAAAAATAAATATAAATTGGAAAAAATTACAAAATAATGCCTTAGTGATAGATATGTTACAGCCGAAATAAACAAAAAATAAATGAACAGATAAAAAAACAAAAAATTGGAAGTGGAGTCTACAAATTCAAGCTCAAAAGGAAAGTTTACAATCAATTTAATAGATGATGCCAAAATGATATATATGTCACAAAGAAATAAGAAATAAACCAAAAAATAAATTGAAAAATAAATTGTCATTATCGACAAAGTGGACTACATTGGAAAGATGAACGAGCTGCTTCAGGACCCCGCCACATACGTGAAACTTAGGAAGAGCCCGCAGGATGATGTCATCAAATCATTCAATAGTGGCTTGAAACGCATTCTCAAAGATCATAAGGACTTAATTCCCCTTTTCTTGTCCACTTCACCTTCTATGCCTTACCTTTATGGTCTTATTAAAACCCACAAACCGGGCAACCCTATGCGCCCTATTATTAGCTCGGTGGGCTCTATTACCTATAAACTCTCCAAATGGCTTGTTAATGTCTTGTCCCCCATTCTTGGAACTATCTCTGATTCACACGTAAAAAATTCCATGGATCTTAATGAAAAATTGAATAATGTTCGCATTAATTCCAACGATAGATTGATCAGTTTTGACGTTTGTTCATTGTTCACAAAAGTGCCGATTGATGATATGCTTGACTTTCTCGCCCGAGAATTACATAATTATGATCTGCCATTACCTGCACACACTGTTTTGGAACTTATTAAGCTTCGTATCAAAGATTGTAAATTCACTTTCAATGGCGAGCATTATCAACAAGTTTTTGGGATGGCCATGGGCAACCCTTTGTCGCCGCTTCTCTCCAATATTTATATGGAGTTTTTTTAAATTACTTACATTCCGAGAATCCTGGGGGTTGGCATCCCATGGTTGCGGTATGTCGACGATATTTTTTGTATCTGGCCCATGAATCGTGCCCTGGATGACTTCCTCCTTCAGTTAAATGATCAAGTCCCCTCCATTAAGTTTACTTTAGAAGTGGAACAAGACAACTCAATCCCGTTTTTGGATGTGCGTGTACATAGGAATAGCCCAGGTTTTAAGTATAGTATCTATCAAAAAAAAAACAATTTGTCCTACGTACACTTTTACTCTGGACATGACACCCCCATTAAGAAGGCCATATTTTCCTCAATGTTTCTCCGCGCTCTTAGGAACGCCAGTCCGGAATACATCGATGCCGAATTGGAAAATATCAACGGTATTGGAAGTGAGCTGTGTTACCCATCTGCGTTCATGGAATCTTGTCTTAATAAGGCCAAACGAACCTTCTATCGTGTGAATAATAACACTCGCACCTTGTCAAAGAATATTTTAGTACTTCCATTTTTCCCGGGCTTCTTAGGCATTGCTAATGTACTTAAACTTTTGGATATCAGTGTAGTTTTTTTCATTAACAATATTGCGAAAAACATCATAGTAAAAAATAGCCCTACCAATAATTTAGGCATTATCTATAAAATTGGGTGTAAGCAATGTGATTCCTTTTACATATGTCAGACGGGAAAGGATTTGCAAACGCGTGTAAAACAGCATCAATATTCCGTTAGAACTTGACCGTTGTCCAGTGCCCTTTTTGTTCATTTGTCAGAGTTATCCCATTGTATTGATTGGAATAATGCTTCAGTTTTGTTTCACTCTAGCAACATTGTTAATAGAAATATTCTTGAGTCGGCTATAATTCAACTTACAAATAACTTTAACATGAGTAAAGGTCTGTTTCAACTCGATCCCGTTGCTCTGAATTGCTTCAGAATGGATTTAAACAAAAAAGGCAGGTTGCTAAACCTTTGGTAAAAATTTGTTTTTGTCTCTTTTTCCTTATAAATTTGTATGTTTCTCTTGCAATTTTATTTTTCAATTTATTGTTGTATGCGTATTTCTTATATATATGTATATGTATGTATGTGTATGTATGTATAAATATGTATATGTATATATATATATGTATGTATGTATGTATATATATATATATATATATATATATATATATATATTATATATATATATATTTGGTTATGCGGGTGTACATTTGTAGTTGTATTATTTGTAATTTTTCCAATTTATATTTATTTTTATTTCTTTATTATTTTGTGACCTACGGATCTTTCAGACAATAATTATAAAAACCTTTGGTAATTTTTCCGTTATGTATATATATATATATATATATTCCTTATATATTGCGTTTATATTTCGTATATATACCTTATATATGTTGTGTATATACTTTCATAGTTCTTTATATGACGCGTTCGGTGGAGAAGGGGCGAACGCCACAAAATTCGAAAAATGAGTTTTTTGTCGTATAATTATCCTTTAAAACCTTTGCTTTACCTATGCCAAAAATTAGATGTTAGTCTGCACTCCTTCACGGTAAAATTTAGGTTTTAATGTATCTCAGAGAAAATCACTCCGCATCATTGCTTCACATTGAACACATCTATCTACTTTCTGGTCACTCGACAATGCCCTGTGATGCTCAATTTGGCCAAATTCAACAAAATATAAAAAATAATTACAGCAATATTATTTACACCAAAAAAGATTATGTTACGGCCATAACTACAGCCGTTTCGCAGCGCTTCCTAGTTGTAGAAATGAAACAGGCTGATTTTCTCGATTTTGACGTCCTAAAAACGTGCATTGTCATTAGGAAATTAACAGCTACTAAATTTACAGATGCAAGAAAGTTAATATTTGACTTTCAACACAAAGAAGGCTACGTAATATCTACTGCATACCGCACAACCCCAGATAATAGCCATCCAGTCAGACTGCAGAAAGGGAACAAATCCTACAGTGTCAGTTTATTCAATCTAGCCCAGCAGACACTGCAACCAAAGTATTCCCAGCTGCCAATAACTAAGGAAAAAATAAAAGATCTCAAAGAATTATCAGACCTAATGCCTGCAACTGCAGTGAACTATTATACAAGATTGTTAAAGGAACTGGAAGAAACCGAAACAGTTGAAGCAGGTAATACAACATTCGACGAAGAGGACCAAATAATGGATTACACCAGTTAACATCAGAAGCTATCAATAAATAATATTGTAAAATTTCTTGGCGTTTTATTATATCGACATATTACACAACAATATTTTACTCAAATATGTGTTCAAATTCATACAACATTTCAATAAACCGGAAAAATACAAAGGTTTAAAGTTTACAAACTTTAACTGCATTTTGTGGCATAATTCGAAAATGTTGCGTTCGCCCCTTCTCCACCGAACGCGTCATATATCATCTAGGCATCATTTTGTTTTCCAATTTATATTTACTTGTACTTTTTTATTCGTTTGTGACCATAGTGTGTATGATTCAGACAATAACTAAAAAACCTTTGGTAATTTTTTACCTTATAAATTTGTGTGCCTGTCACAATTTATTTTTCAATTTATTTTTTGGTTTATTTCTTATTTCTTTGTGACATATATATCATTTTGGCATCATCTATTAAATTGATTGTAAACTTTCCTTTTGAGCTTGAATTTGTAGACTCCACTTACAATTTTTGTTTTTTTATCTGTTGGTTTATTTCTTTATGTTTATTTCGGCTGTAACGTATATATCACTAAGGCATTATTTTGTAATTTTTTCCAATTTATATTTATTTTTATTTCTTTATTCTTTTGTGACCTGTTTACCATTCAGACAATAACTATAAAAAATTGGCTGGAAACAAGCCATTTGAATTTATGTTGAATTTCGGGCAAAGTGCTAAAATTGTAATTTTTTCGTACAAATGTGTTTGCTCCTCCCACAATTTTTTCTATACTTACTATATATATATATATATGTTTATTTTTGTAACCTATATATTGTCTTGAACTCTCCTTTCACTTCAGTGTTCCTGAGGATGTCATTAGACGAAAGCGCTTGAGCACCACTTTGTGTTTCTTTTCCCTTCGTGGTTTTATTCATCCTAAATATTTTTCAAGTGTCACTTTCGTGAAATAATTTTCATATATATATATATACGCAAGAACCACTTTTAATAAAAATTATTTATATATTTCAACTATGCTGATTTCGAATAAGGTGTCAATTTTTTTCTATCACCTAAGGATTTTCTGCAAACTGGAAGGGAGGGAAAAACCAGCAACATAGATAAATATTATTTATTTCAATTTGTATTAGGTACCTAATTCGCTTTGTTTTACTAATTACATATTCACCTTTATTTGTCCTGTTTTCTTGTGAGATCTATCCTTTTTGCACTCGAATGTAGGCGCTATTCCTTTTCTTTTATGTAATAGTTCTGGAGTAACCCTTCCCACCTTCCCTGATATCTCTACATTTCTTTGATATCTTGGCGAAACCAGTCATTTATAGGCATTTATAGGCAGCAGTTTTAAATAAAAATTTAATGAAAATTACTTACATATGTAATAAGAAATATGACATTTTGTGAAAAAATCTGTACGTGATGGTGAAAAATAAATGTTATTTTCGGAATCACCGTACAAAAATTAGTATATAAGCGATAAAATATTCCGGAACAACATAATTAAATACAATAAATTTTTATCACTTAAAATTTGTTTTAATATTATTATTTTCGGCAGAGAATGTCGCTTCGAAAATAAAACTGAGAATAGAGTTAAGTAGAGAAATTTTTTATTCTATTTTATCTTATTTTATTCGTGACAACTTCTACAGGATTGGTCTGTGAGCGATGAATTCGGAACAGCAACAGGTGGCTGGTATTTGTACTTCTGAAACATGAGAGCACGGCTTACACTAATGTGTATATATATATATATACACAGTATATATATGTGTGTGTATATATATACACACACAGTATATATATATGTGTGTGTATATATATATATATATATATATATATATATATATATATATATCCCTTCTCCCAAAAAAATTTCAGAATCGCCTCGCGCTTTTATGTCAACGACTGTATCCAATTGCAAAACAACACAGAATTTCTGCGATAGTCGAATCTGCGCAGGGAGATCAGAGAGAGAGAGAGAGAGAGAGAGAGAGAGAGAGAGAGAGAGAGAGAGAATTGTGTGTATTATTATTACACGAAATTTTTAAGTCTCTAATCGATCATAGGAGGTAAATTTCTGGCTCATTATCTCGTACTGAACCCAACAAGTGCATCAAAGCATCAGAATTAAATTAAATTATAAAAATAATAATGCCTGCGTCGATATTTTGGGTAAACACGGTTTCTTATCGTAACATTTCGTCCATCCATATGTTCATACGACAGAAGCCGGGGTGAACACCCGGCAGGAAATTTTCGGTTCACTAATTCTGAACAACAGGTGGCTCATTTCGTCAGAAATAAATGTTGGGGATTAGGAACATCCCTTAGATAATATCAGGGATAAAGCTTATTTATGTTTCATATGCGAATTTTCCCCGTCAGTAAGTCGCTCTGATTTGCGTTATTCTTCTACTATTATTATTTTCATTTGTATATTTATTTCCTATATATTTTGAATAAGCGCATGCTAAATAAATTATTCCAGGTTAAATAACTCGACTAAATAAACAGAACAAGGTAGTTGTATTTTATTATTCAAAGTATATGATATAAATAAATATATATATATATTATATATATATATATAATATATATATATGTAAAGAACGACGCTTGTGTTGAAGAGCGTTCCGCACAAGATGAGGAGGGAGAACGAACAAATGAAAAATGAGGTACCACCCGGGAATCGAACCCGGGATCATCAGATTGCCGGTCAAATATGCTATCCACTACACCATGGACCTCGATCAATCAGAAGTCGTAATTCTCCTACATACGAGCAGAAACCAATGCTCGTATGTAGGAGAATTACGACTTCTGATTGACCGAGGTCCATGGTGTAGTGGATAGCATATCTGACCGGCAATCGGATGATCCCGGGTTCGATTCCCGGGTGGTTACCTCATTTTTCATTTGTTCGTTCTCCCTCCTCATCTTGTGCGGAACGCTCTTCAACACAAACGTCGTTCTTTACATTAATTATACTGTGTTGTTTGCAGTTAAAATGTGTATATATATGTACGGCATAGGAAGGTGCCCCTCAGGGCATTGGTTTCTGCTCGTATGTAGGAGAATTACGACTTCTGATTGATCGAGGTCCATGGTGTATTGGATAGCATATCTGACCGGCAATCGGATGATCCCGGGTTTGATTCCCCGGTGGTACCTCATTTTTCATTTGTTCGTTCTCCCTCGTCATCTTGTGCGGAACGCTCTTCAACACAAACGTCATCCTTTACATTAATTATACGGTGTGTTGTTTGCAGTTAAAAAAAATATATATATATATATATATATATATATATATATATATATAGTACCAGCATTTATGTGTAGATGTGTATAATAAGTATGGCATACTAAGTAAAATTAAAAAATTTTGGTAAGATTAAAAATAAATAACTATTCATCATGAAAATTAATGAGAATTTACAGATCTCAATTGACTCTCCTATTTGAAACTGCACAAATATCATCGTTAATAAATCAGTTTCGAATATATATATATATATACAGTGCCCGCGAAAAGTATCCGATCACTCAAGAAAATACAATATTTTCCCTTGATATTCAGAGACACGTAATTCACTTTCTATTTGTTCTAGCGACATCTGGTAACTTTGAGGTTGCTCGTTGATATGAGAGCTATCCAACGCATTCTCAAATTAGTGTTCTGGTAGCCTTCGTTGCGGGTGGCTGTGTCTCAAATTTGTCAGATTTCACTGTTTGTGTAAATTTCTTGATATTTTTTTTTTTTTACAGAAAGTGGTGTAAATAAAATTTATATATAATGTGTGCTAAAAAACAACTTAAGAGTGATTGTCGAGGTGCTATTGTTGCTTTGCATGCATGTGGGAAATCACAGACAGATAGCTAAGGAATTAAACATATCCCAAAGTACCGTTAATTTATGGGTTTCACGGGCTAAGAACAATGGTGGCCTAACACGCCAGTCCCTAAAAAACGATCTGGCAGACCGAGAAAAACAAATTCGCGAACAGACAAACTTATGAAACGTTTAGTATTGAAAAAACCCAACAATAACTGCGAAAGAAATAAAATTTAATATGAATAATTTGTTATCTGGTGTTTCTGAACGAACTATCCAGGAGCGGCTCCAAAAAGAACTCGGATTACCATCTCGCCATGCTGCTAAGAAACCGTTCATTAATGAAAAAATGCGTAAAAAAACGTGTCGCATTTTGTAAAAAATACATTCATTGGACTGTTGATGACTGGAAGAAGGTTTTTATTTAGCGATGAGTCGACATTTTTGACATTCAGAAGTTGTCCAAAAAAGGTTCGCCGGCCTATTGGCTCAAATAGGAGGACCCTAAATACACCCTAAAGACAATGAAACACCCTCCAAGTGTGATGGTTTGGGGTTGTTTCGGTTAATATGGGCGTGGAAACTTATATTTTCTTCCGAAGAACACAACTATGAATGGTGCACGGTATTTAGCAATGCTACAGGATAAACTTCCAATGGCAATGGCAATCCAAAGGACAAAAACATACATGCATGATGGTGCACCATGTCACAGGGCCAAAATAGTGACAAAATGGATTACTGACAATAAATTTGATATTTTGGATTGGCCTGGTAATAGTCCAGATCTCAATCCGATAGAAAATCTGTGGCTAATAATAAAAAATAAGGTTGAATGCCACGACACTGGCTCAGTCGAAAAATTACAAGAGGCCATCAAAAAGGTATGGTGCAAGGAAATATCAGTGGAAGTTTGTCAAAACTTGATTAAATCCATGCCAAAACGTCTAGAACAAGTCATCCAAACCAAAGGACAGATGACAAAATACTAATATAAGGTTAGTATACATACATTTAAACATTGTTTTTTATGTAAAAAATACAAATTTCAAGGGTGATCGGATACTTTTCGCGGGCACTGTATATATGTATTTTTTCCCGTAATAAAAACTAGCCCTAATTTAAATTCTATTTTCCCTAAAAATTATATAAATGTTTCATATGTTATAGTTTAAAGATAACTGTATTAGGGTGGAGCGAAAAATACTTTTTTTCTAGTATGAAGTTCTAATAGAGATCAAAAGTTGCATTTAGTGGACGATATATACCTGCCAAAATATGAGTTCATTTGTTTAATATTTTCAGCTGCCACCAGGGGGCTAAAGTTAACACAATTTTGGGTAAAAAGGAAAAAAATGCTTCTATTTTAGGTTTATCAAACTATTATAAAATTTTATCTTAGAATTATCTAATAGTTTGATTAAGATTCTTAAATGATAAGAATTCGTTTTGTAAAAATGCCTTTTAATATGCTTAATATCTTCAGCTGCCACAAGAGGGCTGAAGTTAACTTAAAAATGACAATTAAGTATGATTCTGTATTTACTTGTAAAAGGGAACAGTAATAAATTAGGATGTCTCTCCTCCTTTATACTGACTTGAGACAGTTAAGAAACGTTATTTCGTGCCTTAGCGGAGTTACCACCGTTTCCCCAACCAACCTCCCTCTAGAAAGGGTTCTTGCTGAAGACTATTTAGTAATTTGCTTTTGTGTCAAATTTTGGCTGTTTTTTCCTTGATTCTAATGTAGCACGAATCCAACCGTCTCTGTTTGTAGGTCCGCAGACTGATCCAGCAGCGTCTGTAACGAGCTTGACGCATCTCTCTACGGCTTGTGTATGACATGGAAACTGAAATAATTCTGAATGAAGAGTAGTACCATGTTTGATGCATGATTCAATATCATCAAGAGAAACTCCTTTGGTTATCGGTGGTTCTGCTATCTGAAAATCTTGCCACATAATGAGATCTGTATAGTCTTTGGCATAAAAATTTATTCCTGGCACCTTAAAATACCTGATAACATCTGTTTCTTGAATGCATGCCCTTGCTTTTATGATACGCCTAAATCCCAACTGACGCACATGCTCCCTTTCATCAGCTATCATTGCAATGAGAATGTTTTCTTGATTTGCGTAATATGCATTTCGCTGAATGACTGAGTCATGTACTCTCCTAAGCTCTTCACGGAGATACCGGCTTCTTGCAATCATATGCCACATATGTTTAGCACCATATTGGCATAATAGTTTACGCTTTATCTGAAACCACATTGGTGCGTATACCCTAACAATGAAAGTAGCTAATTCTTGTAAATTGCCTGAAGGATTCTCTGTGCTTGCATATAACCGCAGAGTCCTGTTTGCTGTGGTGAGCCACCTTGAATGTGATATATTGCCTGGACTCTTATGACTAAGACTCTTTGAGAATGTTCCACTTGATATAGCCTTGTGAATTTCAAGAAGGTATTTCTGGTCAGTACTTATGTCATCTACATCAACTTCACACATGTCCTCTTGAATTTCAATGGGTTTGAAGTTAACTATGGGAAGCTTTTCACAGTCTGAAAGTGCTCGGCCAATTTCCCCTGAAAATGTTCTTGGTCCAGTAGTGGTACCATCCAAGTGATGAAACACATGGCGCAATGGAAGTTCATTAAGGTGTAAAAGGCATATCAGCCACTGCAATGGCTTATTAAAGGCTTCTTCCAGTAATCTTATTGTGCCTCCAATACTACCAGTGTTAACCACTGTCGAATCACAGCCAACTGCAACGATGTTCCCTATATCAACATTCCTTTCTTTCAAGCAATTCACTAGCGCTGTGCAAATGTATTTAGTTTTGCCACTGGAAGGTGTCACATGTGCAAAGTACAGAGAGTGTGGTTCAGATATTATGCTGATATGCTCTTCGCGTTTGGTTCTTTGGTGGTTAGAGCCATCACTCTCCTGGACTTGAATCATTGTTTTATCCTTTCTGCCATGAAAGTATAATCCCCGCATGGTTTTTGGCTCTCCTATCTGTTGTAGTTCCTTTCTCTGTTTTTGTCTTTCACGTCTTAGCTTACTTCTGTCTATAATATTCCCTTTGTCTTCGGGAGTAACAATTTTAAGATCTGCCAATACTGCAGAAGCAATAGCAGCCCCAGCTCTGTCCGACATTTTAAATCTATCACAAGTAATTGCTAATGAAGGCAGTGGCTCACGCATCTGTTGTTCTGATATTACATATTGAGTCGAGGTTGTATCTTCCTCATTATCTTCAGATATCTCTTCTAGTTGTTGAAGTTCACTTGTCTCTGTTTCGATTTGTAAGTTGGACGTATTGGTTATAGCAGCACTAGTTGTTTGTGAGGATTCCAGACGTGCTTTTTCCATTTCCTTTCGATGTTCTCTTGCTTGTAATCGTCTTGTGTGTGCTATGTCAATGCTTCCTATCACCATTATTCTGCGTGTTCGTTGGTCATTTAAAAAATCCTGCTCTTTTGGAGGGACTTCTCTTTTCACATGAGCATCTCCTAAACTCCTTACATTTGCAGGTGCAGATGTCAAACAAAGTGCATTTTGAAGAGTTTTCAAATTCTTCAAGCTGATTTTTGTACTTAGGCTGATCCTTGCGTGACTTGTATGGCTTTAATAAGGACCTGTATTTATCATGGTACACTCGCATCATCTGTAAAACGCGTGTATGTGAAACTATTGGCAAAGAGGCCTTCTTCCAAATATTTTCTACCTTTTTGGAAACTGCCTCTGCTATTTCAGAAAATGAAGGCTCCTTGTTATTCATCTGCTCCTTCACTAAATGTTTTGTGAGCAGGTAATCTTTCATAATGCAGTTATAAGTTGGTAGTTGCATATCACTCATCTCACAAGGTACTTCAAATATGGCACACTTCATATGTTCTCTAGTGAAATGTTTATATTTAGTATTTGATGCCATAATATTTTTAAGAAAAATTCACAATCACAATAATATCCTGTAACATCAAAACATTATACAGGGTGTCCCAGAATTAACTATCTATTTCATTGAAATCGGACAATTTTTTTAAAAACACACTTTTATTTATGTTTATCATGTTTAATATGTGTTAAAAATGTATAAATTTCTAAATTTTTTTCATAATTTTATTTTCAGAATTTTTTCATTATCTGGTCCAATGAAAGACCGTCTGAAGTCATAGAATGGCAAAGAGACTCTCCAAAAGTTAACGTGTGGCTTGGAATGACCAAATCCAAAATTTATGGCCCATTCTTCTTTGCGGAAGCAACTGTAACAGGTACCGTCTACCTTGATATGCGTCAGCAGTTTCTCGAACCACAGCTTCTTGATGATGGCATTCTTGATAATGTTGTGTTTCAACAAGATGGAGCACCATGTCATTATGCTCTAATTGTTCGAGAATACCTCAACAGACGCCTTCCTAATCGGTGGATTGGACGTGGAGGACCTCGACCTTGGCCTCCGCGTTCTCTGGATTTGACACCCCTGGATTTCTTTGCATGGGGTTTCATAAAAACAAAGGTTTATCGCCAAACGATCAATGCTTCTTGTTGAAACACAACATTATCAAGAATGCCATCATCAAGAAGCTGTGGTTCGAGAAACTGCTGAAGCATATCAAGGTAGACGGTACCTGTTACAGTTGCTTCCGCAAAGAAGAATGGGCCATAAATTTTGGATTTGGTCATTCCAAGCCACACGTTAACGTTTGGAGAGTCTCTTTGCCATTCTATGACTTCAGACGGTCTTTCATTGGACCAGATAATGAAAAAATTATGAAAAAAAATTATTAAAAAAATTTAGAAATTTATACATTTTTAACACATATTAAACATGATAAACATAAATAAAAGTGTGTTTTTAAAAAATTTGTCCGATTTCATTGAAATAGATAGTTAATTCTGGGACACCCTGTATAATTAATATATATAATATATTTTATAAGTATATATAATATATTATATAAATAAACTAAAATTATATAATACATTATAACAAGCATTTTAAAATAAAATCAATATTATCTCTATATAAATCACTTTAAAATAAAGTTTTATAATATTCCGATCATATTAAAAACTCTCCGATCAACTGAGCGACTAGGCCTACTACCTAAGAAGACAAGTGTTAACACACTGTTCTAATGACTCACAGAAAGAAATTCCTTCACACCAAAACCCTCCCCACAACCCTCCCCAAACCCTCCCCCACAACATTCAGTGTAGTCTCAACATGACTCAGTTACTCTAAATTGTGTTAACTTCAGCTCTCTTGTGGCAGCTGAAGATATTAAGCATATGAAAAGGCATTTTTACAAAACGAATTCCTATTATTTATGAATCTTAATCAAACTATTAGATAATTCTAAGATAAAATGTTATAATAGTTTGACAAACCTAAAATAGAAGCATTTTTTTCCTTTTTACACAAAATTGTGTTAACTTTAGCCCCCTGGTGGCAGCTGAAACTTTTAAACAAATGAACTCATATTTTGGCACGCATATTTCGTCCACTAAATGCAACTTTTAATCACTATTAGAACTTTATACTGGAAACAAAGTATTTTTCGCTCCACCCTACGTCTGTATATTGCCGATGGTTGTGGTTGTAGGTATTGCGAGGTAGCCTAAGGATGTATTTTTGGGGTTGTGCAGTAGTTATTCTAAGGAAATGTGTATATAATTTGCTATTGGGATAGAACAATGCTTCTTTACATGCATCTGTTTATATACGAAGTGTGTGTGTGTGTGTGTGTGTGGCGAGGTAGTCTGAAGATGTATTTTGGGGGTTGTGCGGTGGTTATTCTAAGGAAATGTGTATATATATTTTGTTATTGGATAGAACAATTCTTCTTTACATGCATCTGTTCATATACAATGTGTGTGTGTGTGCTTTTACGAGCATCTATTCCATTAATATATATATATATATATATATACACACACTCCTTTCTAAACAAGCCAATTACGCTTTCTAAGCCAGATTGAGCCAACAGGATGATTAAGACTTCTAAGCCAGCTGAGGCAGCCAAGAACTTTAGTATGCCACGAGATATGCCACCGAAACATCCTCTCTCTCTCTCTCTCTCTCTCTCTCTCCTCCTCCTCCTCCTCCTCCTCCTCTCCTCCCCCTTTTGGGGGGAGGTCATTCTCCCCGACCAACCCTCTCTCTCTCCCTTCTTGCAGCTTGGGCTAAACACCCTCCCCGTTGCTTGCATATCCCTCCCTCCCGTGGGTGCCAATCCCCCCATGGGTGCCAACCCCCATCCCCTTTACAACAACTGATCAACATTGCAATTGATTTGCACTCTACCCTTTTGCGGTCATACTACAAAGCGATGATCGAGATGGGTTCTCACCTCACGGCTAAAATGGGGAGGAGATCCGTCTTGTTGGAAGTACATACGCAATCGTGTTGGCAAAGGTACATCTTCTAACAGTGGTGGCAGTTCGTCTTCCAGAAATCGTAGATAAATGTCACCTGTAAGTCCACCTTCGAAGATAAACGGACCAATCAGCTGACTGTAGAGAATATCACACCACACATTGACACTGAACCGATGTTCAAAATTACTTTCCACACTTTCCACAACGGCATGAGGATTCATTTCTGACCACATATGTGAATTGCGAGTGTTGTTGACACCGTCGCGTATATTGAGTCTCATCACAGAACAAGACGTATCGATGCAATTGTCGATTGGTATTGAGCCAATTACAAAATTCCAGCTGTTGGGAACGATCCCCAGGTTGGAGGTGCTGAACGCGCTGTTCGTGGTATGGATACATGCCTTCTTCGTGTAACGTTCTACATACTCTCGTTTGAGGCACTCTAAAACGTGTGGAAATCCTTCGTGTACTAACATGAGAGCTCCGCTGTATCATCTGAATAATGTTTTCTTGTTCAGCCAAATCTTGCTGTACCAGAGGCTCAGATAAAACAGTAACGCTAGGAAATGAGCGACTCTATCGCAATCTCCGGAAAACGTTGCTAAACACTCATCGATCCGGAATTCTTCGATTTGGAAACCGTCGCTGGTATTCAGCGACAGCAGCAGTAGTATTTCCATCGCAAAATCCGTAAACATACACCATATCGCCATATTCGGCATTTGATAAAGTAAAAGGCATTCTGAACCACAAAACATCAACTGCACGCTGTGAAACACAACACTCTACTGCGTAGTTAGTTCGGTTCGTTAAGTAACTGTCAATTCAGTTCAAGTTCACGCATGCTCATGCTTGAAATTCTAACATCCACAGTTCCATAATCGTTAAGAATCGAACCTATGTTCAGAGATGGGCAGTACCGCGGTACATGTAACGGCTTAAGTAACGGGCGTTACTTTTGTAACGAGTATCGGTATCGCCTTAGCAAGATTTCTAATGTAACGATGTAACGGTAACGCCCGTAATAATTTTAGCAAAAGTAACAAGAATTTCCGTTACTCGTTACTCGTTACATACTGTTTTTTATGTGTGAAAAGTACAAATACATCTTTCGGCGGCGTATCATACAGTTCATACTTGTTAGAACTTGTTCAGTCCTTGTCACGTTGCATCCGTCTTGTTGCCGGTAGAGCTCAGTTATAGTGTAGCACTCGTGCGGTGTGCATCTCCTTTGTTTAAAGTTGTTAAACATGGAATACCTTTCGGCAGCTTCTTCTTCGAAGGATGACGACACATCTGATTTCCTCGAAGATGTTTCGGCACATAGTTGGGTAAAATCACAGCTTATTACATCGAAGAAGTTTTTCTCGATCGTTAGAAGGAACGGCAATGCTTTACAGTGCCTCTGTCTCTTGTGCCCCAATAAAGAACACGTTGTTCTCGGTGCTGATATATCTACTTGTTCTAATTTGAAAAAAACACATAAAGGTGAGTAAAATCCAATGTATATTTATTATAATTTATATAATATATTTACATGTAAGATATAGCGTGTAATTTGTAAACATAAATTTCTTTTCACATGAATTTCACCAATTTATACGAAATAACAAATAACGGTCGCGTTACCGAGTAGTAAGGAGCTACTGTACAGGGTGTCCCATAAGTCCGGCATCATAGGAAAAATAATAAAAAGAGGCAAAACAAAAGCTTTTCTTTACAGAACGTGCTCAATATGTCCACCATTGTTTTCAATACACAAATTCAGACGTGATACCCAGTCAGCAAGCACACGGTGAATGATGTCAGGAGTAATGGTGTTACATACCCCAATAATGTGCTGCCGCAAATGTTCAACACTCCTAATTTTCTCTGCGTGTACCAGCGCTTTCAAGTGGCCTCAGAGATAAAAAATCTAGTGGCGTGAGAGCCGGGCTTCTAACTGGCCATTCCACAGGCCCTCGACGTCCTATCCAATGACCAGGGAATTGTTGGTACAGGTATTCCCTTACTTGGATGCTGTAATGTGCAGGAGCGCCGTCTTGCTGGAACTATGTTGGGAAATTTCGGGGCCTATGATGCGATCCTTCCAAATGCCACACCATACCATCACCCGAGATGCACCTTGTTCCTTTGAAGAGGTATACCAGTGAGGGTTGTTTTGAGACCAGTAGCGGGTGTTCTATCGATTTACCTCACCATTTCCATAAAAAACAGCCTCGTCACTCAACAGAATGGTGGACGGGAAATTGGCATCCCGAGCATATGAATTATGGTTTGTAGAAATAGAGAACTATGAATTTCTCCTATGATGCCGGACTTATGGGACACCCTGTATAAAGCTTAATGCTGTATAATAATATAATATTATCAGATCAGATCTAATATCTAATATTACGTTATCTTGAAATGTAGCAAACATTTTCCTCGGTATTTACCTTAATTACATGTATATCAGGGCCGGATGGAAATTGGAGACCTCGAATCAGATCAACTATTGGAGATCATATCGCATTCTTAAAATACCACTTGACCAATTCATACTTGTATTCAACACAATAACAGCTGCACTTATAATTTACAACCTCAGATACTGATTCGAACATAAACAATTGCAATAAGTCGGCATAAATGTAAACAAATTTACCATTTTCAAGAGATTAGCAATGTATCAACAAGCATTTGCATGTAAAATCTCAATAAGATGATGTAATAGTTAAGAACGAAATTATTTCCAATATGCAATCTATTTCTTATGTAGTAATTTCGGGGGAGGGGGCACACTTAATACCCCCCCCCCCTTCAATCTGGCCTTGATATATCATCACTAACCCACAAAAAAAAACGCACACCACACACACACATTATGACACATACGTGGCTTCCTTAGTAAAGCACGACATGTGTTTTGGCTGAGTAGGTTTTCTGCCGATTTCAATTAGATATGACCATATTATTAGTAATAGGCAACTCTTACTTGAAAATGTTAAATGTTAAATTTTACGGCGTGTATTTTTATTTCAACAATTAGAAATAAACTGATTCGTGTGATCCTTATACTGTAGTTTTAACACATTAGAAAGAATGAATTAATAAATATATAACTCGATAATATGCTCTAACTTTATAAAAAAATAAAATTGAATAACGGGACAATAGCAATTTATATAACAATAGTAATGTTAATAGTAACAAGTAGTAGTAATAGGAATCAAACATATTGGTATGATAGGTCAATTTCCGTGCATGGCCTCGAAGGGCCTCTTTGGGCCTGTTGCCATGCACGTTAAAACATTTTATGTATTTATGTATGTATTTCAATCCCATAGCCAGCATTTATACGAAGTGTGCAAGAAAATATTGTGGGGGGACGAGAAACATTCACATTAAGTTTGAACATTCACTATGAAATTGTTTCTATAATATAACAGTTCGTGTTACGTATTATATTTCAAACAACCATTTGTAAACAATTACTCTTCATTACAGTGCCGCCATTCCGAACTTGAAAAGGACTTTGATGAGTACCGCAGCAAGCGGTCAAAGCAGCGCGAGAGTTCCAGCAGCAGCGCCCCCGGTACCAGCAAGCAGCGATGCCATCAAACTCTCTTGCCATTTGGAAGAAAGCAGCAGTGTGCAGTTAGGCAGTCACAGTTTGACAAGAAGATTGTGGACTTCATCGTAGCTACGATGCTACCTCTCTCTGTTGTAGAGAATGCTAAATTCAAGGACCTATTTAAGGGTATGTGTTCATTGTTTTCTAGGTCACATCCGCATCCGCATCCGCATCCGCGGAACATCCGCACATTTTCTCGCATCCGCATCCGCATCCGCACTTTGGACTGCGGATGTCGTGCGGATGTGGACCGTTGAGATAAAACGTCATTAATAAGCGGAAATTATCAAATTCTACTATATTAATAGAACTAGTTCATTGTGCGCAAAAGTGATGCAAGCGACAAGACGAGAGGCTGTTCTTGTATGAAGTTACTCTCTTGCAACCTACTTAGATTCACGTTACAAAGCTAAGTTATTTTCACCTAGTACATTAGAACGAGTTAAATCATCACTTGGCAAAGCAGTTGAAGAGCTTCAATCTCTTGAATCTGTCGCTTCGCCACCCACCAAAAGAATAAAAGTTTCAGTGACAGAACCAACACCTTCAACAAGCAAATCTATCACAGAATCTGTCTCTCAGTTTCTTGAGTCAAGCAGCAATGACGAGACCTACGCGATGTCAAAAGATGTAGTAAAAATGATCGAGAGCTATCACCAAGAAAAACGCCTGGCTGCATGTGACAATCCTATTAGTTGGTGGAAAAATACGCAGAATATCTATCCATACTTGAGTAAACTTGCAAGGAAACATTTAGCCTGTCCTCCAACAAACGTACCAAGCGAGAGATTATTTAGCAGTGCTGGATTAATATATGATGAAAAGAGAAACAGACTGGCAGCAGAAAAGGCAGGAAAATTAATGTTCCTTAAGCATAACCTTCCTATAATTAAGTTTGAACATTAAACGATGAACATCTTAGTTTACTTATTTTAATTACTCATTTATAAATATGCCTAATAAAACTTTAAACTTAATATAAATAGTTATCAAGCTAATTAAAGATCTCTTTCTATAAGGGTGGAGGTTGGGGAAAGAGGTCGGTGGGTGCATTTGAGTTGGGTTCACGTCCCGCATCCTGGTAACACAATTATGGTTTCTAATTGTGGCTGAAACTCAAAAAAATATAACGAATTTATTTGCAGACGAATTCACTGATTGATTTCTATATTAGTTAGATGCTTGATATTATTTTATATGTTCAGAGAAAAGTACAGCAATTATTGTACAATTAATCAATTATACTACATTATAGCTACAGCTCTCTCTATATAATAACTTATTATATACGTTAAACACAACAAATCTCGAATATATCCTAAAAAATAACGAAAATGTAGAGATCCGCATCCGCGGATGTTGAAATCAAACATCCTCATCCGCTTCCGCATCCGCGGATGTGAAAAAAATGACATCCGCTACATCACTAATATATATATATATATATATATATATATATATATAGTAGGTGTATATATATATATATATATATATATATATATATATATATATGATGAATAAACCACGAAGGAAAGGAAACACAAAATGGTGCTCAAGCGCTTTCGTCTAATGACATCCTCAGGAACACTGAAGTACATAAAAAGGTTAAGCCTATATATAGGTTAGAGAAAGAAAAAAAAAAAAAAATAATAACATACATACACACACACATATATATATATATATATATATATATATACACATACATATCTATATATACACATACATACATACATACATACATACATATATATACAATAAACAGAGAAGTAAAAATAAAAAATTAAAAATTAAAACCTTAAAGGATTACCAGTGAGGCGTACAGATTTGTAAGGAAAATATCGATTTTTAGCACAAGATCAAATGGATTATAAAAATACAAATTTATACTGGAACTCTGCCCGGGTTTTAACACACTGCTGCCTATGGTCAGGTTTCGATATATATAAAAAAATAAAATGCAAATTAAAAGTTAATAAAGTAGAAGACAAGTTTACCAAAGATTTAATGTTTTACCCTTCTTATCTAAATCTGTTTTAAAGGAATTCAAAATAACAGGATCGAGTTGAAAAAGACCTTTGCTTATGTTGAAGTTATTTGAAAGTTGGATAATGGCAGACTCAAGAATATTTCTATTAACAATGTTGCTTGAATGGAATAAAACTGAAGCATTATTCCAATCAATACAGTGGGCTAACTCTGACAAATGGACAAAAAGGGCACTGGACAACTGTCCTGTTCTAACGGAATATTGATGCTGTTTTATACGTGTGTGCAAATCCTTTCCCGTCTGACCTATGTAAAAGGAATCACATTGTTTACAACCAATTTTATAGATAATGCCTGAATTATTGGTAGGGCTATTTTTTACTGATATTTTTCACAATATTGTTATATGAAAATACTACATTAATATCCAAAAGTTTAAGTACATTAGCAATGCCTAAAAAACCCGGGAAAAATGGAAGTACTAAAATATTTTTTGACAAAATACGAGTGTTAATATTGACACGATAGAAAGTTCGTTTTGCCTTGTTGAGACAAGATTCCATAAACGCAGATGGATAACACAAATCACTTCCAATACCGTTGATTTTTTCCAATTCGGCATCGATGTATTCCGGACTGGCGATCCTAAGGGCGCGGAGAAACATTGATGAAAATATGGCCTTCTTAGTGGGGGTATCATGTCCCGAGTAAAAGTGTACGTAGGACAAATTGTTTGTCGTTTTCCGATAGATACTAAACTTAAAACCTGGGCTTTCCCTATGTACACGCACATCCAAAAATGGGATTGAATTGTCTTGCTCAACTTCTAAAGTAAACTTAATGGAGGGGACTTGATCATTTAACTGAAGGAGGAAGCTATCCAGGTCACGATTCATGGGCCAGATACACAAAATATCGTCGACGTACCGCAACCAAGGGATGCCAACCACCAGGATTCTCGGAATATAGGTAATTTCGAAAAACTCCATATAAATATTGGAGAGGAGGGCGATAAGGGGTTGCCCATAGCCATCCCAAAAACTTGTTGATAATACTCGTTATTGAAAGTGAATTTACAGTCTTTGATGCAAAGCTTAATGAGTTCCAAAACAATGTGTGAAGGTAGTGGCAGGTCATACTTATGTAATTCTTGGGAGAGAAAGTCAAGCATATCGTCAATCGGCACTTTTGTAAACAATGAACAAACATCAAAACTGATCAATTTATCGTTAGTTTCAGTACGTGCATTATTCAATTTTTCCGTAAGATCCATGGAATTTTTTACATGTGAATCAGAGATAGTTCCGAGAATGGGGGACAAGACTTTGACAAGCCATTTGGAGAGTTTATAAGTAAAGAGCCCACCGAGCTAATAATAGGGCGCATAGGGTTACCAGGTTTGTGGGTTTTAATAAGACCGTAAAGGTAGGGCAGAGCAGGTGAAGTGGACATGAAAAGCGGAATTAAGTCCTTATGATCTTTGAGAAGGCGTTTCAAGCCACTATTAAATGATTTGATGACGTCATCCTGCGGGTTCTTCCTAAGTTTGGTGTATGTGGCGGGGTCCTGGAGAAGCTCGTTCATCTTTCCGATGTAGTCCACTTTGTCCATAATAACTATGGTGTTAGCCTTGTCTGCTTTAGTAATATGGAGCTCCCCATCTTTTTTTAATTGTGAGAGGCTATTGCGAAAACGTTTAGGAAAGTTATCTTCGTAATTACCATTCGCCGCACTATAAACGAGGCCTTTAACTATGTTAAACAAATACTGAGGGAGATTACACTGTTTTTCAAAACACGCGAGACTGTAACAAATTTGTAAAGCCGAAGGTTTTTTAACAATAAAAAAGGACATACCATATCCAAGGGCACTTTTTGCATCGTCACTAATGTTTTTCGAAGAAAGGTTCAAAACACAGTTTGAGCTTGCTTTTTTACTCCACTGACTATCTCGAATGAGACTTTTAATTTTTCGATCCAAAATGTTACGAAGTGAAGTAGTTCTCCGACGCAACTCGTTGTAAATTTCATCAAACAAAGGTTGGATCCACGGTTGGGGAATAACGGTTACAAAATTATGTTTGGCGATGTTTAAATTTTTGAAGGCGGACTACTCATTTTGTCTGGTGACTTCAATATGTTTCTTTAAAATTAATCTGCTGAAGTTGTTGAACGGATGGTCGTCAATTTGTCTGACGCGAATCGGAAGCAGGGATTTGGGAAGAACTTGCTCCTCCAGACACTTAGTAAGAAGCTTTCTATCGTGTCAATATTAACACTCGTATTTTGTCAAAAAATATTTTAGTACTTCCATTTTTCCCGGGTTTTTTAGGCATTGCTAATGTACTTAAACTTTTGGATATTAATGTAGTATTTTCATATAACAATATTGTGAAAAATATCATTGTAAAAAATAGCCCTACCAATAATTCAGGCATTATCTATAAAATTGGTTGTAAACAATGTGATTCCTTTTACATAGGTCAGACGGGAAAGGATTTGCACACCCGTATAAAACAGCATCAATATTCCGTTAGAACAGGACAGTTGTCCAGTGCCCTTTTTGTCCATTTGTCAGAGTTAGCCCACTGTATTGATTGGAATAAGCTTCAGTTTATTCCATTCAAGCAACATTGTTAATAGAAATATTCTTGAGTCTGCCATTATCCAACTTTCAAATAACTTCAACATAAGCAAAGGTCTTTTTCAACTCGATCCTGTTATTTTGAATTCCTTTAAAACAGATTTAGATAAGAAGGGTAAAACATTAAATCTTTGGTAAACTTGTCTTCTACTTTATTAACTTTTAATTTGCATTTTATTTTTTTATATATATCGAAACCTGACCATAGGCAGCAGTGTGTTAAAAACCCGGGCAGAGTTCCAGTATAAATTTGTATTTTATAATCCATTTGATCTTGTGCTAAAAATCGATTAACTTTTAATTTGCATTTTATTTTTTATATATATCGAAACCTGACCATAGGCAGCAGTGTGTTAAAACCCGGGTAGAGTTCCAGTATAAATTTGTATTTTTATAATCCATTTGATCTTGTGCTAAAAATCGATATTTTTCCTTACAAATCTGTACGCCTCACTGGTAATCCTTTAAGGTTTTAATTTTTAATTTTTTATTTTTACTTCTCTGTTTATTGCATATGTATGTATGTATGTATGTATTTGTATATATATAGATATATATATATATATATATATATATATATATATATATATATGTGTGTGTTTATGTATGTTATTTATTTTTTCTTTTTTTTTTCTTTCTGTAACCTATATATAGGCTTAACCTTTTTATGTACTTCAGTGTTCCTGAGGATGTCATTAGACGAAAGCGCTTGAGCACCATTTTGTGTTTCCTTTCCTTCGTGGTTTTATTCATCATAAATATTTTTCACGTGTTACTTTCGTGAAATAATTTTCATATATATATATATTCCATCACCTGCCCTATTTAGGCCTACAAGTTTAAAAAAAATGCGAGTTATTTTGCTTTAATTAGTACAATAAAATTTAAAAAGGCATATATGGGCACGTATTTTAAAATTAGGCACTGACCATCAAAATAGGCGTGTATAGGCACTATAACATTTAATTATATACATCCCACGGTCCCGAAATGGATTTCTCTAAAAGAAGCCTATGAATCTATAAATGGGAATAAAAAAGGCAAAAAGGGCAAAATCCGGTCTCTAGTCATGACACAAAGACCCCTTTTCTGTGCTACATCTAAATGATGTATTGTTTTTGGTGGTGTAGTCATTCCATTGTAGCTCCCAGCTAATATTTTATGATTTCTTCATTTGGACTCATAGTCGATAATTTTTATTACAGATATTGCTCCAGGACTTGAAGTTTTATCAAGACGCTCACTTGGTCGCAGATTAAATGACATGACATCCTCTGTTCGTGAGAAGATCTCTGCAACAGTTTCTGAGCAGCGGTATATCTGTACCACAGCTGACATATGGTCCACAAAACATAAAAGTTTCATGGGCGTAACTGCACACTGGGTAAGTCATTCTTAGAATATTATTCATATTACAAATATTTTATCTTTTGGAAATTATTATTAATATTACAAATACTGTATATTTAAGTAGAAAAAAATATCGCATAATATGTAAATGATTTATTTACACTGCATAAAATTTGAAATTTATGAGTCTTATGCTTTAATATTTTTTTACAGCTAGATCAGCGGACCTTGGAAAGATGCAGTGCTACTCTTGCGTGTAAACGATTCAAGGGAGCCACACATTTGACCGAATAGCAGAAATGCTCGACGATATTAGAAGATAATTTTTTATCCCTGAGAGCAAAATTATAGCCACGGTCACCGATAATGGTGCAAATTTTGTAAAAGCATTCAAGGAGTATGGGATCGACCTTAAAATTCCTAGAGAAGCGTGTGATGATGAAGACCACGATGAATGCCAAGATGAAACAAGAGAAGATGAACCTGCAGAATCAATAAAAATAAGAGAAACCGATTCTACAGATGATACCATTCTTCTTCCAAGCCACAAAAGGTGTGCATCGCATATCATTAGCCTTGTTTGTACAACAGATTTGAAAAAATCCTTAACAGGTCAAGTCTCAAAGATCCACCACTCGGCTATGGGCAAATGTTCCGCCCTATGGAATTGTTCGGGTAAACCAAAAACATCCGAAGTAATATCCAGTGTATTAAACTGTCAGTTGAGACTCCCGTGTCCTACGCGGTGGAATAGCCTGCATGACAGTCTTGTACTGCTTCTGAGTAATAAAGCTAAATTGAATGAACTCATGTGTGCTTTAAAGCTGCCCACATTCAAGGAGTCGGAGATTGAGTACCTAGAAGAATACACTACTGTGGTAAAACCCTTGGCTGTGGCACTGGATCGCCTTCAAGGAGATCAGAACTGCCACTACGGTTGTCTTATCCCTACTCTCTTTGCTGTTGAGAAAAAACTTGAAAGAATTGCTCTATCATCATTGAGATACAGCCACCCATTAGTAGAAGCATTAAGTAGTGGATTCAGAAATCGATTCAAGAAATTCCTGGAACTTGACAGAGATGCCAATGTTGCAATTATTGCTGCATTAACAAATCCACACTTCAAGTGCAAGTGGCTCACTATAAGCGAGCGAACAAACAATGAGGCATATTAATGTCCCTGAGAGAGGAATCTTTCTGACAACACGTTCGAAAAATTAGTAATGCTAAAAGGAAACCCTAGGCTCCTAGCTACATTTAAAATTTAATTCTATACCTCTCAGCTAGAATATATTTTTGGAAATGTTTTTTATTATTTTACATCAGCTGCTATTGAAATGTTTCTGTTTACTTCTATGTTTAATTTTCTGTTATTCAAATAATATTTTTTGTCAAAAATGTCCTGTTATCATTGTCTGTCAGAAATAAACCTCCATTTATCTAAAAACAGTTGCGTTTGTTTTTACATACTTTTTATACTTGCTTTAATATTCTAATTACGATATACAATTATGATATATGAATTTACCAATGTAACGAGTAACGAAAGTAACGACGTTACTGTAACGAGTATCGGTATCGTCTTAAGATATTTTCAAAGTAACGATGTATCGGTATCGCCGGGGTCATTTTAAGAGAGTAACGAGTAACGGTAACGCTCGCCAATTTTGAGTAACGGTGCCCATCTCTGCCTATGTTCATATGAAGTGGACCTCAGCTATAAGCTCCCGAAGTTATGACATTTCGTCGTGACTCACCCTCTATCAGGAGATCTTTGACCGGTGTAAAAGTCCCAATAAAATCCCTTCATGACTTCAATATTTTTGTAACGAAAGTGAATTTTGATCTAAATAACTTTATGGCTCACATCCCAAATAATTCACAGACCCACACGAATAGATCACCCAGTAATAATAATTAATAATAATAATAATAATAATGCAAGTATATTCTAGTGTTTATTACTATATTTTTTTAAAATGAGAACCCTTTAATGTTTACTTTTATTATTATTTTGTCCACCGTATTTGTTTGTTACATCTATTGCTATTATCATTATTTTACTGCTGTCCTACTTACTCAAAATTCAGAATACACACCACAAACCGTAACTGAATTTGTCTGATAAGTTTTTAAATGTTTAGTTTGTTTTCTTCATCTAATCAGAATCATCACCATCACAGTGATTTACTCAAAATTTATCACAAACTGTAACTATGTCTGCCTGATGTAACTTGTCCATTTTTGTTTTTTATTTTCCTCACTTACTGTACTTGTCAGTTGTTTATCATTTATTATCATTATTATTTATACTTATTATTACTATTATTATTTAGTATTTTTGTTGTTATTATTATTATTATTACCATTATTATTTAGCCTACCATTATTATTACTATCATTTTTATGCTACCATCATTATCTTTTGCTTATGCTACTGTTGGAGGACCTCAAACAATATATGATTCTCAAGCAGAAAATGCCTTACTGTGTACTTTATTTGTAATATCCTGCCCAAATTTTCCTGTCCTTTCAGCTTCCCTAAAATTTTATACCTCTTTAAAGTTTAATTCTTAAACATGTCTCATATTTCTCTGAAAGGCTTTCTAAACCTTTAGAACTGTTACGAGTTGAACTCGGCAGTGATGAATTTTTTAATCTTTTACATTAACAACATAGAACAACCTTACTGGGAGACTTCAATTCTGATCCCTTAAAATTTAAGAGTAATAAACACAGAAACCCTAAACATAATATTAATAGTTGTGTTTGATGACAAACTGTCCTTTCATCAACATATTGAAAACAGATTATAAATTATCGAAATTCTCGTTTATTTTAACAAAATTACATTTCCTGTCCACAAATACAGTGTACTTCAGGCACGTATTTACATATGGGCCAAATGGGCCATGGCCTAGGGCGGCAAATTTTAGGGGGGGCGGCAAAATTTTGAGGGCAGTAAAATTCTGGAGGAAAAGTCGTAACAAGAAAGGTAACAAGAAAGCACTTTTTAGGTAGGGAAAAAATCCGAAATTTCTGGTATTTTTTTAACTAAAAAAATGGAGAAAAGTTAGTACCACTTAAAAAAAAAAATCTCATGACGTTTGAACGAAGTCGATTTCAAAGTTCGTCCTTGGCCTTAATATATTTTATTAATTTTAATAATATCTTTATTTTAAAGCTAATTATTTTTATTTTATTTCAGATTTATTGTTTACACCAGGGGTCACCAACCTTTTTTTTGTTCACCGCCCACTTTTACGATTTTTTGAAAATTAAAAATGCTTATCGCCCACCTTAGATCAAAAAGAATAACTCAACATAATCGATAAAATAAATAATGAAATAAATGTTTAATTACCTTTAATGTGAGCCCACTAGTGGGCGCTACCGCCCAGGTTGGTGACCCCTGGTTTACACTTTACATAGTATCAAGCCAAAAATTGGCCAATTATTTTGTTTAAGGTTTTCTCTATAAAACTGAATTTATATTTTTTCTATTTTGCAACTGTGAACTTTGAAACTGGACACCATTTAAAATTTAAAGACAAGATGATTGTGTTTATCTCAGTTTAATACAATAATGGTATTTATACAAGGTAAGAAGAAGGCAGTTTTTAAGTCAATTTTGAATTTTTTATGTTAACTTAACTGCCTATATATGTAGTTAGCTGTTAGAGACCTACTCAGCCTAGCTGAGCTATTTTTTTTAAATACATAATTATAATATATTTTATTAATTTTAATAATATATTTCTATTTTAAATTATATTATTGATATTTTTCATTAATTTCAGATGTATTTGTTTTTTCAGATGAGTGAGGGGAGAAAAAAACTAAGCGGCTCGGAGTATAATAAGAGAGCTCTGGAGAAAGTTGAAAAACAACGAGATGTCATTGATAAAACTGCGAAAATTGATACTTTCTTCAAGAAATCTGATATAAAGAACAAAAATGTTGAAACAAATCCGAATGTTCTTTTAAAAGAATTAGAACGTACCGAGATTAGGAGTTTCCAAGAAGATCAAAATGTTAATGAAGGCCCTAGTAATTTTAGATTATCTGGTAGAGAAGAACAAGAATCCTGCCTACCCTATACTAAGTCTTGTGATGTAGGTAGCATCACAACTATAGCATCACAACTACCTCCAGCAATACTTCCATTGGACAAGACCCAGCATTAGAAGTTAATGATGCTACACGTCATTATGTGTTAAAGCATGGCATAAATCAGGACCTAGAAAACATGAACTTTTCTCAATCAGAGACGTTTTGGTGAACGATTCAGATATTTATGTAAAACCTGATTTGAAACACAGCTTGTCAACGGAGAGAAGGTGAAGAGAACATATTTAATGTATTCGGCGAGCACAGGCTCAATTTTCTGCGTTCCATGTCAGTTATTTGGTGGAACTACTAAAATTGGTAAGGAAGGACTTGATGACTGGAAGCATGGCAGTGAAGCATTAACAAGCCATGAAAATTCCTCTGAACATAAATCATGTGTTAGCTATGAAAATGAGAAGTTCAGCTCTCGGAAGATTTGACAGACAACTTTTCTATCAAATTGATGAGGAGAAGAAGTATTGAAGGAATGTTTTACAACGAGTTGTTGCAGAGGTCTGGTCATTGGCATCTCATGGTTTATCTTTTAGGGGCCACATTGAGAAATTTGGTTTTGTCCACAGTGGAAACTTTATAATGGCTTTGGAACTTATTGCTGAATTTGACCCTTTTCTGGCGGAACATATTGCAAAATACAAAAATCCAGGAAAAGGTCATACCTCATACTTGTCTTCATTTACATGTGAGCTATTCATCAAACTAATGGCTGACAAAGTTACCAAACAAATAACTGAGGAAGTGAAATGTGCGAAGTACCATTCCACTATTGTGGACTCCACCCCAGACATATCACATGTCGATGAACTTGCAGTTATTCTAAGATGCGTAAAAGAAGATGGGCATCCCGTCGAGCGACTTTTGGCATTCTTTCCCAGCGTAGGCCACAAATCAGAGCAGCTTTTCAACTCAGTTTCCAGCATATTAAAAATGCATGATCTCGACATTGCAAACTGCAGAGGACAGTCGTATGATAATGCTCCCAACATGTCAGGGACTTACTCTGGCTTGCAAGCCAGAATAAAAAAAGTGGCCCCAGTAGCAGTTTACGTACCCTGCTCTGCACACTCATTAAATTTGATTGGACAGTATGCAGCAAGTTGCTGTAAGGAAGCCATTGATTTTTTCCCACTTTTCCAAAATCTTTACGTGTTCTTCACTGCCTCCACTCACCGTTGGGAAATACTACAAAATCGTTTTACCAAATCTGAAAATGTAACGCTAAAGAGCTTATCAGACACTCGATGGTCAGCCCCTGAAGAAGTGTGTAGGAGTCTCAATAAAGACTGGAAAGAGGTTAGAGGCACTTACGTCCATTGAAGAAGATGAATCAGAAAAGCCTTCCTTACGCACGCATTGAAGCATCAGGCTACCTCAATCAACTGCAACACCTTGAAACTACAATTCTTTCTTTAATGGAGGGGGACATTCTGGAAAGGTTCAATGCTATAAGTAAACAGCTCCAAGCAGTTAACATTGATCTTCGTGTCGTAGCAGAACTGTATGCATCAATGACATTCTATGTAAAAGATGCAAGAGACAACTTCGACTTTTATGAAGAAGCAGCAATTAAGAAATCATCTATCCGCGAATATGAAGTTACAATGAAAAGAAAAAAGAAAAGAAAACTTCGAGTCGACGAAACTAGCGAAGGCGAGGTAGAAATAGATGGACGGAGGAACTTCTTCATTAATACTTATCTTGTGGTACTTGACAGATTATTATTGTCGGAATTAAACCGTCGCAAAGATGTGTACGAAAACCTCCATGAACGGTTTGCATTTTTTACAAAAGTCACCACCTTGAATCCGACAGATATAACTGCCAATGCTATTAAGCTCTGAGAATTTTACAAGGATGACTTGGCGGAAGCATTTGTTAATGAGTGTCTTCATTTCCATGGGTTTCTTCTGAATTTGGAGAAAACTCTTACGAGCATTCTTGAGATGAGGAAGGTGATCCAAGCAAAAGGATTAAAAGAAGTTTACCCATATGTTTATATTGCGGCTCTTCCTATGTACGCCAGCTTCAACTGTTCTGCCGAAAGATCTTTTTCTGTACTGCGACGACTAAAGAACTACCTACGGTCAGTGATGTCAGAAAATCGTCTCAACTCTTTAGCTATCCTTAGTATTGAATCGGAACTCACGAGAGCTCTTAGCTATACAGATCTTATTGACTCCTTTGCTGCTCAGCAATCTCAGCGGAAACTGCTTTGAGTATTCTACAACGGTCGATTTCGTAACTAAACATAAAGATCGTAAAGATAACCTACAATGCATTTCTGTTCACACATTTAAGGATTGTTTTATATATATATAAATATATATATTATATATATATATATATATAATATATAATATATATATATATTATCATAATATATATACTGTATATAATATATTATGATTGATATAAAAATATCTTATATGTTAAGATATATTTTGCTAGAGTAAATGCCTAAACATTTGACTGCATTTTACTGAAAACCCTAAAATCAAATAACTATTTATTGCTAAATGGTAACTTCGTAAGTGTCCGAAGGGCGGCTAAATCAGTATGGCCCTTGGCGCCAGGAAACCTAAATCCGCCCCTGCCCTAAAGTGTTGGGAAATTATCTCCACCAAGTTTCATCATCCTAGAGTAAATATGTTGTACACAGTCAAACAACGAAGTCGAATGGTAGAATGGTACTGTGAGACAAAGTCTGTGGTGAAGACTCGGCAGCTTTAACAGACATTTCAAAGGGAGAGACCCACCAAGCAAAAAGTGTATTCTTCACAATGTTAAGAAGTTCCATGAGCAAGGTACTATTCAGAACATCAAGAAATCAGGGAGAAAAAAGTTTCGACGTTCAGAAGAGAACATTCAGGCTGTGAGACAACCAGTCAGACAAAGTCAATGAAAAGCCTCTCGGTGACGCTCACAAGAACGTGGTCTTTCACACTCTAGTGTCCATCGGATCCTGAAGCAAGACTTGCATCTTTAGCCATACAAAGTGCACGTCAAACACTCACTTACAGACACAGACAAGACTGCTAGAGTCACCACATGTCAGTGGTTCAATGAGATGATGGGGGCAGATGAGAAATGGATTGACCATGTGTGGTTTTCTGACGAAGCACACATCCACCTTAATGGCGGAGTGAACAGCCAAAATTACCGATTCTGGGGAAGTGAATGTCCTGATGAACATGTTTCTGAGAGGCCCCTGCACAGTTTGAAGTGCATGGCTTGGGTTGCGATTAGCTCTTATGGCATTATAGTATATAGGACCATTTTGGTTCGAGGATGAGGGCGGGAATGCATTGACGGTGAACCAGGAGAATTATCGCAATGTCATCCGCAATATCGTTGCAGATTAAATTCAATAATCAGTAGTTTCAGCAAGATGGAGACACTCCTCTCACTGCTGTGGAGACAAGAAATCTACTCACTGAAAAGTTTGGTGAAAGGGTAATCTCCTTCAAGACAAGACACATATGGTCTCATTCTCCAGACCTTAACCCACTGGACTTCTTCCTATGGGGCTACGCAAAGGACAGTGTCTACAAAGACAACCCTCGTAACATTCAGCAACTCAAGCAAGCTGTTGAAGAGTTTGTAAGATCCATATCGCGTACAACATGCAAAAAGGTGAAACAGAACTTTCCTGTCAGAGTGAATGCTTGCCTGATACGCCATGGAAGACACATTGAACACGTCGTTAACGCTGTTCTACGCTCTTAATTCAAATAGCTCTCCTGATCTCAATTTCTATCCTATCATTCTATATCACGGTCTTAAAAAATTTCCAAAGATTTTATTTTATGATGAGTGTTAGATCAAATTTGAATCTTGTATACTTTTCTTAAAATAAAGCATTAAAATAGTACCAAGACTTTTGAAACACCCGGTAGTTTATACGCCTTCAAATTTCAGTGGCAGAACCCGCCAAAAATAACGGGTTGAAGTTTCCCACATGTCACCCCTCCACCTAAACAAACCAAAATTAACATTTTTTGATTCTATGAACTTTTTCTCTATCTGGCTTCGTTTAAAAGTTGTGCACGCCAATATGGTGTAAGGATGAGTGTCCTACGTTCAGCGGTTTCTGAGAAAAACGCCGGACAGACAGAGAAGACCAGACAGAAAGAAAGAAACCGTATAATTATTATTGTAGATATCGAACTAGTAGATTTCGGCCTGTAAAGAGTGCACGTTTGCTGAAGGTAGCTTACAGCTGTATACAACATTTGTATTTATAATAAAATTATATTCATCTATGTAAACGCCGTGTATATATATATATATATATATATATATATTATTATATATATATATATATACAGTATATATATATATAGATACATTTTAACTGCAAACACGCAGTATAATTAACGTAAAGAACGACGCTTGTATAGGAGAATATTCCGCGCAAGATGAGGAGGGAGAACGAAACAAATGAAAAAATGAGGTAACCACCCGGGAATCGAACCCGGGATCTTCCGATTGCCGGTCAGATATGATAACCATTACACCATGGGCCTCACTCGATCAAATGCCGTAATTTTCCTACATACGCGCAGAAACCAATGCCCTAAGGGGGCACCTCCCGCATGTCGTACATGCGGGAGAAAAAAAAGTTCATATGAACATGTGTCTAATTCTGAATGATTACGGAGATAGAGCTGTTTGAATCTGATGCGCGCGCAGCTCTTCTTCCCCCTTCCCTCCTCTGTAACCTTGAACCATGTAAGCTGTAATGTAAGCATGTAACATAAGCCAATCGACAGCTGACTATTGTCAGTGACATTGTTTGATGTTTGAAGCAGTGTTAAGAATGCCACACACCTTCACACATGCCGAATATGCAGATATGGAGTATGTCTACGTTTTTGCGATTGAAATGCAACAGCTGCTGTTGCAGAATACCGTCCACAGTTTCTGAACCGCAGAATTCCGGATCGAAGAGTGTTTACCAGGGTTTTCAACACATTGCGTGAGATTGGTACACTTCCCAGCGCTCATGTTTCATTTGAACGTGAAGGTCAACAAGATGTGGATGAAAGTAGTATAGCCGCAAAAGGGGAGAGTGCAAGAATGTTGCAAGTTATTATGTAATGTTGCAAACGGGGGTGGGGGTGTTGCAAAGGGGGGTGGGGTTGTTGCAAACGGGGGTGGGGGTTGTTGCAAAGGGGGGAGGGGTTGCAAAAAAAATTAAAACAAAAATTAAACAAAAATAAAAAAAGGAAAAAAAGAAAAAAGAAAGAAAAAAATAAAAAAATTCCCCCCAAAGGGGGGATGCTGCAGGTGCAACAAGGAAAACTTGGAGGCGGCGTTATCCCCCAAAAGAAAGGAGGAGAGAAAGGAGGAGAGCTGTTCACCTGGCAGGAGCCAAGTGCATATTAAGACTTCAGCCGAGTAGGCGTTGTTTTATAGGCTCCTAATCAGCCAGTTGGCTGTAAATGGCTGAGTGCCAGATAGCGCCATGTATTCATTAATTCTAATCGAAGACTAATTGCCAGATACCATTGTATACATTATTATAGACTCCTTATCAGCCAGTTGGCTTAGAAGGCGTAAATGTTGCCAGATACCACTTTTTAGCAATACCATTGTATACATTATTATAGACTCCTAATCAGCCAGTTGGCTTAGAAGGCGTAAATATTGCCAGATACCACTTTTAGCGATACCGTTGTATGCATTATTATATTTCTTAAAAGAATACCGGTAGTAGGTTTAGAAGGCGTAACATGATATAATTAAGAAAACAACATTGCATCATTCTGTTTATTATAAATATATAGAAAATAAATATACATTTCAATTGAGGAATATGCATATAATCATAACAGTACAGGAAATATATACACACAATTATGGAGATATATATAAAATAAAATATACATTTCAAATAGAAATAAATATACATTTCAATAATAATAGAAATATGCATATAATCGTACAGGGGAAATATCACGCAAAATATATAAATACATTTCAATAGAAATATGTACATAATCGTACAGGAGAAATATCGCGTAAAATATATAAATACATTTCAATAATAATAGAAATATGCGTATATTCAGGACATGAGAAATATCACGCAAAATATATAATACATTTCACTTTTTTTTTCAAAATACTAAACTCGGTCTTAATCGAGTTTACAATTACATCATTATTGCTCTGCATTACGCAGTATATGCGGCTTAATAATATTTCACCGCTTAAAGTATAGGGAAACCTGTATTCGATATGAAGGGCTTTCATATCGTTCAGTACTATTTTTGTTCCCACTTTACAACCGGTTGGTAAGTCATCTTTAAATACGTCTAGAATACAATCAAAAGCACGCACAAAGAGTTCATCGTTAGCTACATTATTAAACACAAGTTTATAAACACGCTTTTCCAATCGAGGGTTTATTTCTACCGACTCGAGCTTTTCAATCGTGAACTCACTCAACATAGCGGCAATTGAAATAATCTTCTAAATCGTTACGACAACTGCGCGTTATATAAAGAAATAGTTCTTCAGGGTGAACGGTGTAGGTGAGCTCAGCCTTGTACCGATCAATTGCTTTGTACCAAAGTTCATGGTATTTCAAAGAGTCTAAACTTTTTAAATAAACGTCCAGCTCTGACCATTCTCACCAGCCCTACACTCGGTAAACCCATCGAGCAGAGCGGTGTAGGCGTATTCAAGTACTGTATCAAAATAAAGCATGTCCGTAACACGCGCGTCTAATATAGGTTTCAGCTTGCGGAATCCGACGATTTCAAACATTCTGTCGAGGATGAAACGGTTTCGCGTAGGAACAAGAGCGTTATTATCAGAAGCATTCTTCCACATCAGCCGTATATCAATGCACGGCCGATCGTTATTTATACACAACGTACATACAACGGCGTATGAGGGTGCGTCACTAATCTGCTCTCTTCTTTGTACCTACGTTAGCAGTATTTTATAACGATCTTCACTCCACTTCTCAACTATCACGAAGATTCTATTCATCTCCTCGATACTTAAATAAACCCGTTTGTTTGTCGGTCTACATTCCGTTTCCAGTACATAGCTAATGGTACCGGAATTACGCCTGAACACGCGCAACGATTTCGTCACGGACACATCGTACGAGGCGTTGAGAATGCTGCTCAAAGGAAGTTCCATCGTATTCGAGGAGCGCACGTCCACTCGGCTCAAGCTCTGAGATAACTATGAGCCGTGTGAGGCACGCAGGTAGGCAGGAACGGTTCGACGGGCGGCTGACTCGATGATACGTGAATGGGCTTGTTCGTATGATCCGCGAGTCGATTGTTGTACATATTTGTTTCCGGAATTAATTTCATCACTACCAGCCTACGCACCAGACAGTTTGGATAAGAACTAGGAACATTTTATGTTTTACTAAACATCTCCACACTCCGGCGCACTATTTGAGAGGAACATATGTTCATATTTTTCCTTTCTGCCCATCAAACGATACTCGTCTCTAAACTCTGTTAAAAATTCACCAGGGCACTAGCCACAACCTCACTACGAACCTCATCATGATATACGTTAATATAGTGATAAAAATACTTAAGATTGTCCATGATCACGAGATTCACATTTTCAGTCGTAGGGTATGAGTAATCGACATGGTGTAGCATGACGTAATACCGCTTGTCACACCACCCATCAGCAAGACTCATTATCCATACCTGCTGCTTCTCTTCTGCACGCGTTGTTTCTTTTACTTCACGGTGTATGTGAGACTTTATAAAGTTTAGCTCTGCAGTATACTTCAGCACATCGTCTGTGCAACGAAAGCCTTCAACGGTCTCACCAGAACATCCGTAGAGTATTTGTACATCTTGGAACTTCGCACAATCCAATGTGTTTTTAAAAGAGGCATAGGAGGGAGGAATAGGAAGTTTTTCGGTATCCACCACATCCTGGCACTTTACTGAATACCATTTCGTAAACGTTGTGCAAGCAATATTAAAGGTAGCCATTTGAATACACGTCTGATCTGAATACACGTCTGATCTCTCGGCTTACTGCAGTCGACTGACCACGCAGGGACTCCCAGGTAGTAGCATGACTCACGGTCTTACAGTGGGCGGAGCTTAGAACTTTCACCTGTGCACACACACACACACACACACAAAGGAGAAAGTGAAACGCTAATTGAAACATGATTTATTTAATAAACGAGATATTCAAGTTATATATATTTACAAATACGATTTAATAAACGAGATAGTCAAGTTATATATATATTTACAAATACGTGTAATAAATCAATTTTACAAATACGATTTAATAAACGAGATATTCAAGTTATATATATTTACAAATATGTGTAATAAATCAATAGATACGATTATATACAAGACGTGTGAGTTAACAATAGAAGCATCATTGGTATCCAAAGGGTACGGTATCATAGGTACCAGGTAACTGGTAACGTTTCCTATAGGTGTTACGGCACACCTTCGTACCCCTAAGTTCCTTCACGCCCCCCAGCTTCTGCGCCCGAAAATTGTGGGTGCCTACAATTAGTTGGGGAGGTTGTTCATCATCGTCCAAACATACTAGATCCTTCAACGACTCAAAGTTAACAACCTCCCGATTCGCATGGTTGAGCGTAATACCCTTTGCCTTCACGATATATTTCATTTCCTCCCCCACCCTGACCCGTACCCCATAAGTCTTAGGTCCTGTTGAGGCAAAAGAGTCGGCGTATGCGTTGTCCCCATACTCATCCTTGATCTCATCAGTGAGCTCGCCGAGGAACTCCCCAATAGTGGGCATGTATTCACCCTCCCTCTCTGTGAATATCACGCTATCTGTATCGGCATACAATACTCTCCGCCCAAGAGAATGCAATAGACCCCAAAGTTTTATACGGGCGTAGGCTGTTGTGAAGCTGGCCACAGGTATGTTTGTAACCCTTGAGGTATCTGTGGCAAATTCAGTGTTGTTGTACTTTATTACGTAAGTATTACCTACATTTACGATCTCCATGACTCTTTATCGGGGGCATTGGCATAATCCCAGACATCGCTATAACTTTGTGCCAAATGAATGCTCCCTCTGCCGGTATTCTGCGCAAATTTTCCCCATAGACTGTTTAGACACAACTTTGCACTAAAGCGCTTGCCAGGATTCTTTACAATTTGGACACGATCAAGTTGTATACCTTCGCGGTCGCGGTAACGTTGAATATAGGCAGACTTTTCATCTTCGGTATCAACTCCTCGCGGATACCCTGATGCCTCAACCTTATCCTTCAAAAAGGTGTTTATATATGGTGTGAAAAGGTTGGGTAGCTTCTGAAACCTCCACACCTCATGTATCTTCAGTATTCTATAACCATGGCGCACGGCTAGGGCCAACTCAGGACTTGTATATACGCCTCTGATCTTACGCTGGTGGGGTATATGGTTACATTCGCCGTTATCCTCTTCCGCGCACTTCACGCACAGGGGAAACATGAGCTTGTCGTCGATAACGACAGGTAAGATCGGCATCCATAAATTGCGTGGGGGGAGTACGTCTACGAAAGAGAGCCCAAAGTAACGATCATTCAAATTTTTTGAAAATTCATTGATGGAGGGTAGGCTAGGTCCCACCAGTTTCTCAGGAGCGCCCACGGGGTACGGATTGCTCTTCATCACGTATGGGTATAAAGAACAGAAATCGTAGTAATGGAGCTTCACGCCCTCCGTAGGTGGAAAGTATAGTCTGAAAGGATTTGTACGTCCTCCAAACAAGCTATCACCACATTTGAGAGGATCCAGCACCATTGAACGCTTGATCGTTTTTATTTCCTCACGGTACACCTCGTCTGTCTCCATCCGTGCATCATATTCATGCTCCCACAAGACTTTGTGAGTGAACTGTGATCCTATAAGTTGATCGCGGGTGCGGGTCGATGCAAGACAGTCGGCAGGAGACCTACCGTGGATATCTCCGGTGATTCCGCACTCAGGACGGGGGCATCCATGCCACCAGCAACCGTTAAAGGAGTACACAGTCTTCACACCAGTGACACGGTTTTCACTTAACCCATCAACCCAAAAAACACGTCCATTAATCTTAATGGGTACTTCACCCGTGTTGCGGGCGTGCTTTATGTATACACCTGTCTGTTGCTGTAGGTGTATGAGCCAGTAAATAGCCTTGTGCCCGTAACTGCGGGGATTGTTTCGGTGAATAATGGCTAAGGTGTCTTTAGGCATGAAGTTATTCTTGAACACCGTAAAACATAATGATGCGATGGTGGTTGCGACTTGCAGTGGATCGCATTTGAAACGGGCTATGTACATCCTTCTAAAGGCCTGGAAACATACTCTAAGCACGCGCACATCATTCACGCAATAACGCTCACATTCATCAGCTATATTATAAGGGTTACTTTCATTAAAACTGTCGTAGTATCGATCAAAGTCTTCACGTTCATCCATACAGTCAAAATAATGTTTGGGGGGTGGTGGGCCTACGTAGTTTAAAGTCTCGCTGGTGAGGAAAGTGTAAGGGAAGTATCCTTTGGAAACTTCAGCTGCTACTCCCATCACCTTGGGTAGCTTTGCTAATTTACAAGGTGTGAATAATAAAGTATCTTTAAATTGTACATTGCCTCTTATCTGCATCTGTATTAATTTGTTGCCTCTTTTCAATGGATCACCTGTAAATATCTCAGAGGATTCGTGTTCAAGCAACTCCTTATAAAGGAACTGCGTGTCAAACTTTGCCCCGTTATGGGCGAGAATATACACAGTCATTTTTTTGAACTTGTCGGCTAACTTGACAATATAGGACACAAATAGTTTCACAGGACTATCGCGGACATTCGTTTTAAAAACGTTTGTCCGTTTACCACATTTGGGGCACTCGTCACATTCGATATCCATACACTCATCACAGATAGTCTGGCTCACAAGTAAATGTGGAATTACCTCTTTGGTTTCAGCGTTCGTATATGTTTCTATATCGTAGTATACAGTTATACAAGGGTTATTTTTAGGCTTAGCATCTTTCATATAACATACATGCTTTACTCCATCCGCCTTATATTCCTCCTGGCATGTAGGACAGTGAATTACGTCACACTTGTGCTTAAATTTTCCCCAATTATCCATTGTGTGAAACATACCACATTCACAGATTCTCATTTTCCTGCACGTGCCAATTGATTTATGGAAATCAAAACAGCTATTATTGAAAAATGTGCGTCTACACACATCACAGTCTCTCTTCTCAGCTTCAACTACACGGCTTTCACATTTGGTGCTTTTACACTGCTCACATACCATGTGACATTCTTTACAATGTCTCACTATATCATCCGCAAACTCGAGGCACCCCTTACACAAATCATGATGTCTCCCATATTTTCGACTTTTGTCATAACTCGCGTAAAGCCACCTTATATTACGGATGGGGAGATACGTTGTCCCTGACAATCCTAAAATAAGTAGGGGTCTTGTACGATCTCTCACACAGCTTTTAAAAACATACACAGTCCTACGACGATCATCCAACCCAAACACAACTATGCGGACATTCATTTCCTGTTCTACCCTTCTCAGCTCTTCAGGACCCATATTACAGTCAAATTCAAGTTCACAGTCTACAGCTAGTTTACGGGCACGCTCCACGACTGTAGGCAACCAAATTTTTTGAGTTCGTGTATTTTGTACAGTAAACATACGTGCTAAGAGTACTGCTATAAAGCCGCAACCACGATCGACGTTTATATGCTTTCGGTAAATAGCGGAGAATTGAAGTTAAGAGTATACGGTATGGCACTATGACCCGCAACACGGTATACATGGTCAATATTTACCGTGAAGTTGTCCATATTGAAGGCTATACTACTTTGGGCGGCTTGCATTATACGTCCTAATATATATTCTACATCTTCAGCCGCCAAACGTCTAAATGGCACTATCACCCAATAATCGTCTACATCACCGTCATCTGACCCGAATCCAAAGGACAGACTCGTCCTGACTTCACGCTCGTCGCGATTCTGAAGAGCAAACTCTATAATATGCTGTACAACCCGGCGTACCCGCGCTCAATTCCATTGCTATACATGACTCTAGGGTCGACCCTGACTCTATACCGATTTCTAGTCAAGGCTGGGGTGGGGGCTGCGGAGCGCACCAATTCGAGCGTTATACATCCTCAACAGAACGGGGGGCGGCGGATGAATTAGGGGTATATTAGCGGAAGGTGCTGCTGATGGGGGCCTGTTGCGTAGGAGGTTGATGGTTGGGGCTCTATTATTGTAGACTTAACAGAACGGGGGGCGGCGGATGAATAAGGGGATATATTAGCGGGAGGTGCTGCTGGGGGGTTGTTGCGTAAGAGGTTGAGGGTTGGGGATCTATTACCGCTGCAACAGGCGCGTATTTCGGCGCTTTATACCTGACGTGGGGTTCTCATACCTCCGCTTTGGACGTGCTACCGGTATCGCTGGTGAGGGTCGTTGGCAGGGGAGGAGATCACAACTACACTGTCGTCGAGGTCATCCGTAATGTAATGATGGGATGCTCTACCTCATCGTCATTCACGGTTCTGTGGGAGAAGAAATATAAGGAACAGCACTCAAAATTTGTAATATTTTGTAAATGACCCACTTAGGAGTGTGACGTGTTAGAAATGGACTCTGTAGAAAAATTCAGATTCACGAGCCCATCCACATGTATTATATCTGGACCTACAGGATGTGGTAAAACTGTGTTTATGCTTAAAATCATTAAAGAAAAGGGAGAGATGTTCTCGAAATTTGTGCATAAAGTTATATGGTGCTATTCGACGTATCAATCAGTGTTCAACGAGTACCAAGATGATATTTTGTTCCACAAAGGCGTATATGACGTTAATTCGTTAAAGGGAAATGAACATACAATCATTGTAATTGACGATCTCATGTTGGAGATGGATAAAACGTTTGCCGAGACATTTACAGTATTCTCCCACCATCTTAACATAAGCGTGTTCTTCATCAATCAGAATCTATTTTTCAAAAATAGATACATGCGCGATGTGTCGTTAAATACGCAATATCTAGTCTTATTCGCGCAACGTAGAGATGTATCACAAATTGGGGTATTAGCCAATCAAATGTTCCCGAATCAGCGTAAGGAGTTTTTGGAAGTTTATAAAGAAGCTACAAGCACGCGTTACGGATATTTGCTTTGCGACCTTCATCCGCGAAACACGTTTAGAGTGCTTCTGCGAACGAATATATTTCCAAACGAGCCTGAAACGGTGTATATTCCAGAATGACAAAGAGACTAAAGAAATACCGTGAATTAATAAAAATCTATCATCGACTGCCCCGGGCAATGCAGCAGATGTTTATTAAAAATATCGATGCCGACTTTTTAAAATGCATCTGTGAAATCTGTCTTAACGTTATAAATTGCAATGTATCAATGAAAACCCATCAGAAGGCTCGCCTACGCCGCTACAAGAACATAATACGTGCACTCGCTCGTAAAAGCCAAACTGTAGCGAAGAAAAAACGAATTATTGTACAAACAGGAGGGTCATTTCTCCCCATCTTATTTTCAGTTTTGGGTCCTTTACTGACTAGATTAATATAATGAAGAAAGTGGTAGTGATTCCCCACGAGGTGTACGCTTCACTGCAAAGGAATCCAGACACGTATCTAGATCCCCGTAAAAGCAGACTTAAAAGAATGGAAAGCGAATTGTTAGCCCTATTAAACAGTGAAAAAACACCTGATGAGAAAAGAATCTTATACCAAGAAGCTCTGCAGAAATTTCTTCACGAGTACGAAAATTATAAGAGCCCTACAGAGATTCCTGTGGTTATTAGGCACAGCACGGGGGACGATGGACATGGCGACATAGGATCTGTGCCCGACGATACAGCTGACCAACCAAAAAGATTAGCCACACAACATATCGAACATGTATTAAAAAATACCCTCCCACTTACATTGAGGAGTAAAGGCTTAAGTCTTTATAATCTATTGAATGAGGATCCCGCCATACAATGGACCGATACAGGGGAGATCATTGTGGAAGGATCAAAGGTACAGGGATCGAATATCGTAGACATTGTCCATGATCTGGTGAGAAAGTGGGATAGGCCATCACCATCAGGATGGAAGCATATTAAAGCAAGACTACAACAAATAAATGTCCCTAAAACGTTGATAGGAAATCTGAACAGGTTAAAAGACTTGGAACATGCAACGCCTGTGACACAATTGAAGGCGCCGTCACCCCCGGCGGTAACACCTTTGAAGAGGAGCAAGAAGAGGTTAAACCAACCCTACCCACGTGCCTCTAAAATACGCAAATGGCTAACGTATTAACTAAACGCTATTATGACATTTCTACCCCATCCTCTTACGGCGGCGTAGATAGACTGTACAGAAGTGTTTACGGAGTAGGAAAAAAAGATGTTGAAAGATTTTTGAGGGAGCAGGACGCTTATACGCTTCATAAGCCTGTGAGAAAAAGGTTTAAAACAGCCAAGACAACGGCTTCCTCGATTGATTCTATTTGGCAAGCAGATTTAACAGACATGCAAAGATATTCTGTGTATAACGATGGTTACCGCTACATTCTATTCATAATAGACGTATTCTCTAGATATCTGTGGCTAGTTCCTCTGAAAAATAAATCACCTGAAACAGTTGCTAAAGCCACCAAAACGCTAATGTTAAAAGAAAACAGGGTTCCTGGCTATTTTTGTACGGATATGGGGAAGGAATTTATAGGCCGTGCTTTTCAGAACATGTTGACAGAGTTTAATATCAGCTATTACACAACCAATTCTATACATAAGGCTTCTTTAGCTGAAAGAGTTCAGCGCACCATAAAGGAACGCATGCACCGTTATTTTACACATAAAAACACATACAGATTTCTAGACATTCTGGAATCATTGGCTCATCCTACAACCGCTCACACCATCGCACGATTGGGACAACACCTAACGAAGTTTTAGAAAGAGGTACGCTCCCGAGGAGAGATGGATCACCACCACCACCACACTCTGCGCGCTTCAAAATCAATGATTATGTAAGGCTGTCGCGTTCGGGGAATAAATTCGCAAAGGGTTTTGAGCAAGGATGGACACGCGAGATTTTTAAAGTTAGGGCTGTGAACCTAAAGGTGAGATAATGATGTATTACATTGAAGATTTGAATGGGGAAGAAATCTCAGGAGGTTTTTACCGCGAGGATTGCAGAAAGTTGCGTTTAATTTAGAAAAAAATGTGTTTAAAATTGAGAAAATTTTAGGAAGCAAAGGTTCAGGAAGAGAAAAATGTACCTGGTGAAATGGCTAGGGTACCCAGAAAGCTTCAACACCTATATAAAAGCTGATGCAATAATGAAGCTTAAATAGTATGCAACATGGCTCCTAACCATTTCTACGTCACACTCCCGTCCTCCTCGTCCCTGTCTGTACACCCTAACAACACACTAGCCAACTTTGTAACAGAGCTCCACAAGCACATTGAATTGGGTCGTGATTCGTATGAGGTGGGGATATGCGAAATTCAGCTGGACACCATCTTTTTAAATATTGAACATAAAGAAACCGTTTTTACGATTCTTAGAGACATTGACGAGTGTGAAAAAGCTGGGGTAGCTATGGATGAAACTATGCGTATCGCTCGGACTAAGTTGCACGGTATTACAGTACAGAAGTAAGACTAGGACCGGGTCAATATGGTTCGGCCGAGGATGTTGTGAGAGGCTTAAACGTAAGTTTAAGAAACTCAAACCTTACGAATGATTTAGTATACGAAATCGTAAACACCCTGCACATACACTAATCCTAAAATCAAAGACTAACAGACGTATTAAAGACCATAGAAAGTTCCAAATTCTAGCCAATGGCCGCTATAGCGCAGCCTTCCAAAGAGACACATTTCACGAGACACAGCATGACTTGTCCAGATTAATGTATCAATTGAAGATGGAGAAATTGGCTGAAAGGTCCCCAGACATGTGCTATATTTACAGTAATATAGTGGAGCACCAGTTTGTTGGGGATACCCAGGCACGCCTGCTGCGCATTGCTCACATCCCCAACCATAGAGGAAGGAGTTTGAGTATTACATATGACAGACCCCATTATGTGAATGTCGCAACTAATTTAATAACCAATATCTCAATATATATAAGAACGATTGAGGGTGAAAACTTCCCATTCGGTAACGGGAGCTTAACAGTGAAGCTACACTTTCGACGCACTGAGTTATAATGGATAGAAAGCCTTTCACCGTCTATCGAGGGATGCGATACCAGCGCGGTAGTGGACTTGGTCCATTTTTTCATCCATACTACGTACGGCTGTTCCTTTGCTGAAGAGGGGTGCCAGATACCTTGGAAGGAAAGCGCTACAATCAGGCCTTAACACTGCAGAAGACATATTGGCCGGGGCTAAACCTAAAGAGCTCTAAAAAAACATTTAAAGCGTACACGGGACGAAATCATCAAAGATGCAAAGAGAAAAATGCGTGGTGGCGGGAAGAAGAAGAGGGCTCCCCGGAAGAAGAAGGGGTCACGTGGTATTAAACGTAAAAGGCTATCAAAAAAGAAGTGCTGTAAGCGAATGAAACCTATGGTTGACCACTTTTTTGACTGATATAAGCTAAGGACATTGATCTCATGAATCATAGTTTGTTTACCACTTGTCGAGAGAGGAGTCACTATTTCGCCATGGCACGCTTCATCCACCCATGTAGTTCACAATGCTGTAAATCGGAGCTGTCCCTTTTTGAGCTCCCGCCAACCCAAGTTTCTATTGAGCACAGTGACTTTATTACAATTAACCCTTTAAACACAATTAGTTCCCCGAGTGCACCTATAGAATTCGTGATACCCAGCTCAGGCCCTTACTTTTTTGATCCAAGCTGTGTGCACATGTACGCTAAGCTACGTATAGCCCATTCTGATGGAACGGTCTGCGATGACAAATATGCTGTATACCCTGAAACAAACTTTCTGCACGCCATATTCAACCAGTGTGACGTATATTTAAATCAGACCAACATATCGGCAGGCACGGGGTACTATCATCTACGAGCCTATCTGGAAAATGTCCTCAACTTTTCCAAAGAAGCGAAGGCTACCTTTTTAAGTGCCGAGGGATATTATCAAACTAAAGATGAAATAGTATAAAGGACAAATTTAAAAATTCTAAAAAGAAAATATACGAGTGTTTTGGACGGTTGCACACAGATTTCACTTTCCAGGAGAAGTTGCTTGTCAACGGGGTGGATATGAAAATAAAGCTCACCCGCACGAGTCCTGAGATCTGCTTAAATCTGGATGCTGATCAAGAAGAGGGTGCAAAGCCCGTTGTGGTTCACATTATGGACACATACCTCCGCGTACGGCGAGTGAAATTAAGTTCACCAAAACAACTAGAAATTGAGAAAAATTTACTAAACGCTACAGTGAAATATCCTATTAACAGAGTGCAGATCAAACTATATACGGTTCCTGCAGGGTTGGCATCGAAGCAGATAGAAAACATTGCCCTGGGAAATCTTCCTAAAAGGATATTAATCGGCATGCAGGACCACGCTTCGGTGAATGGAAAATATAAAAAGAGTGCCTTTAAATTCGAGAATTTCGGACTTAAAAATATAACTCTATACGTTAATGGCACTGCTTTGGGTGGAACAATGGGTACGGACTATTCATCAGACGCTGTGTTACCTCTTTGTGCCAGAGCCTATAGTAATCTGACCCATATTGCAGGTGATTGTGATGAGCTTGGTAATGGGGTAACGCAGGAAGAATTCATTGATCAATTTAACCTTTATCCGTTTGACATTACACCTGACTTATCTGCTAGCGTAAATACCCATTTAACCCCACAGCAGAGCGGAAACATCTCAGTGCGGCTGGAATTCGCCAAGCCTATAGACGCTCCTATTAGTGTACTAGTATATCTCGAATCGCAAGCCCTAATAGAAGTAGATAGATTTAGGAGCGTTATCACTGACTTTTAAAATGGATGCTAATACACTTCAGAAAGTAATGGAACGAGTCACACGTTCCAAATTTATCGGCGTGTTTGCGAAGAATGAAACATTGAGTTTGCCAAGTACGCGAGAATGCGGTAGTCTTATTGTGAACACAGACATCATCGGTAATGAAGGGATTCACTGGATCGCTGTCTATTTTAAAAATAGACAGCGCCTGTACTATTTTGATTCACTCGGTACTCAACCCTGGAGTGACCCTATTATTGTAAAATTTCTCGCTCAGTTACATATTCCCGAAGTTGTATGGAACCCATTTCGCATGCAAGGATATTTTACTAATGTTTGCGGAATGTACTGCGTCTCATTTCTCATGCATATGTCAAATGATAAAGAATTTATAAATTTTTTAAATTTATTTGACCCGTGTCACACTCGCCGAAACGATGAAATGGTATGCAGACAGATAAAAAACCGTTTTCCAATTGTACGTACTCGTTGTATATTATAATGTTTTTGTTCGTATATTTGTAACGATATATTCTGTAGTTGTTTATTGTACTGATTTCTTTCATTTAATAAATTTATGAAAATATATTGTCTTCTTACCCAAAAAGATCGAAAAACACTTACATTATTTCGGTGTGACATTGTTGACTGATCAGTATATCCGTATTCCGAGATTCTTCAAAAGATTGTATAACACGTGTCAAATCCTCATCGGACCTTAAAGGAATAATGTTCATTCTTTTAAAACATATACAGAGTATACAGACAGATCCCCATTATGTGAAGATATCTTTGGTTCGAGGAATAACATTGATTGCCATAAAAAATTTCGATTTTAGCATAATGGGGATAACCAAATAACATTGATTGACATAAAAAAATTTTGGCGAGTATCTATTTGACGAGATACTACAACTCTCCATATATATAAAAACGAATTATAGACACTTACATTTCTATGGTAGTCCCTTGCGTCGGTTGTAAGGAGCGTCACTGCAAATATCTTCAATGGTTTGCGTTGGAAATAATTCGCCACGGTCAATCGCATTGAAAAGACTAATTGCGGTTAATGCAGCAGTATCACTTTCTTCATACAATTCCGGGGAGACGTACAGGTCCATGGTGGAGGATGTGTGACATGTGACATTGCTGCTGTTCAGTATATCCCCGTATTCCGAGATTCTTCAAAAGATTGTATAACACGTGTCAAATCCTCATCGGACCTTAAAGGAATAATGTTCATTCTTTTAAAACATATACAGAGTATACAGACAGATCCCCATTATGTGAAGATATCTTTGGTTCGAGGAATAACATTGATTACCATAAAAAATTTCGATTTTAGCATAAGAGTAGAACCAAATAACATTGATTGACAAAAAAATTTTGGCGAGTATCTATTTGACGAGATACTACACCCCATCCATATATATATAAAATCGAATTATAGACACTTACATTTCTATGGTAGTCCCCTGCGTCGGATTGTAAGGAGAGTCACTGCAAATATCTTCTACGGTTTGCGTTGGAAATAACTCATCACGGTCAATCGCGTTAAAAAGACTAATTGTCGTTAATGCTGCAGCGTCACTTTCTTCATACAAGTCTGGGGAGACGTACAGGTCCATGGTGGAGGGAATGATTAATCACTGACGCGAAAATAGCTACTGTTACACCCAACTGAAAAATAGCCCCTTTTATATGCACAATCGCCAAGCTCCGCCCAAAAGGCCAGATGTTCGTAGTGATTGGCTGCCGATGTAGCTGGGTGGAGCTATGACGTGTACCAATCCGCTATAACGGGATCGGACGAGTAACATATATATATTTTCACCAATAGATTTAATGCTCGTATTCTCCTTTGAAAATTATTTGGTGATTCGTATAGAACCTTTGATACTGATTCCAAATATGGTTTCAGAATTTTCTATCACCCATAGTTTTCGAGAAAATATTTACTCAGAGTTTCCCGCATCATTAGTCACTAATGTAATCGAGAGGATATAAAGAAATATATCCTAATTATATTTTAAAAGAACATTCGGTTTCAACGTTAAACTGTGGGTCTAAGGTGGGGTGAAAACCTTTCCAATTCAAATTGCGCTAGGGGACGACGAAAATTATTTGGTGTTTCTTATAGAACTTTTGATACTGAGTCGGTTTCAGAATTTTCTAATGTTAAACTGTGGGTCTAAGGTGGGGTGAAAACCTTTCCAATTCAAATTGCGCTAGGGGACAACGAAAATTATTTGGTGTTTCTTATAGAACTTTTGATACTGAGTCAGGTTTCAGAATTTTCTAATGTTAAACTGTGGGTCTAAGGTGGGGTGAAAACCTTTCCAATTCAAATTGCGCTAGGGGACGACGAAAATTATTTGGTGTTTCTTATAGAACTTTTGATACTGAGTCAGGTTTCAGAATTTTCTAATGTTAAACTGTGGGTCTAAGGTGGGGTGAAAACCTTTCCAATTCAAATTGCGCTAGGGGACAACATTGACATTTAATGGGTTAGGAGCGAGAATGATATTGGTAAACAGAAGGTCATAAAACAAGTTCTGAGTTTATGCCTGGCGCATTCGTGAAATCTTATGAAAAATGTAAATATAGCTAAGGAGAACAAAGAAATAATGATGTCAATATTTATGGATTTGAGCAAGGTGTTTGATGTAATAGACCATAATATTCTACTTAATAAATTGTATTGTTATGGTTTTAGAGGGTCAATCAGTGATTGAATTAACAGTTATTTGCCCGATAGATATAATTTTGTTTGGTGATACATTCATAATTAGTTGGGTGTCCCTTATAAAAAATCATTTTCTGTCTAACGATTTATTTATTGGGTAACTTTGTTAATTCTGTTATATTACTAAAATATATTGAAAGTTGCTTCTACTATATATAATGAGTAGTTAAATTCTTATAATAAATAAATCACTTAAAAGGACAAAATTCATTTGTTTTAATTTAATATGCGTTTAGTTTCATTTAAAATAATACACGTTTGGCATTTTTCCTGATTTTCATACCTCGCGTAAGATTAACTACAGAGTCTTATGAGTCGCTGTTCACAACGAAGTCTTTTAGTTGGAGACAACTCACCATAATAATGGTAAAAAGTGGTATCTGGCAACTCAGTCTTCGATAGAAAAAATACATTAATTATTTATTACAGTTTCGCGTGCGTTTAATAATTTCGTGTCCTGACGCATTCGTGAAATCTTATGAAAAAATGTAAATATAGCTAAGGAGAACAAAGAAATAATGATGTCAATATTTATGGATTTGAGCAAGGTGTTTGATGTAATAGACCATAATATTCTACTTAATAAATTGTATTGTTATGGTTTTAGAGGGGCAATCAGTGATTGAATTAAAAGTTATTTGCCCGATAGATATAATTTTGTTTGGTGATACATTCATAATTAGTTGGGTTTCCCTTATAAAAAATCATTTTTGTCTAACGATTTATTTATTGGGTAACTTTGTTAATTCTGTTATATTACTAATATATATTGAAAGTTGTTTTTACTTTTATTCATTCCGGTTGATAATTCAGGTATGCCTACCTTATTTCTTTCGCTGATTGCTATTTAATATAATTGTGTGTATTTCTTTCAATAACAGAGATGTTTTGGATAATTTCAACTTTTAATTGAATTGTTTCGTAAATTTTCATATTGTTTCGTTGTTCAAATATTTATAATAAAAATAAGTGTGTAAAAATTATTTATTTAATAAACAGAATTTAATTGGATTCATCCCAACGTCAGACCATTACTTTGGTCTTATATAATTATTTTTGGAGAATTTAATAAACATAATATTAAAGTACATTTCTTTCTCATTAAAATGATGCATAATAATATATATCTAGCAGGAACAATCCGATCATTGCAAAAAAAAAAAAAAACTGGAAAGATATGCAATTCCAGGTTTAATAATAATAAAGATTGAGTGTGTAAAAATTATTTATTTAATAAACAGAATTTAATTGGATTAACTACCGTCATATATATATTGTGGTACACAATGGATGATTAATATATGGTTTTCTGGGACACATGGCGCTATCTGGCAACTGAATACATTGCGCTATCTGGCAACTCAGCCAGAATAGAGGTTTATAAAAGACCGAGAAGCTGATGAAAGAATCATTCAAGCTCGGCTCCCAGCCGAGCAAGGACCTCTGGTCCTTCTCTTTCAGGCCCTTTGGTAAAACCCCTTAGAGGCCTCTTAGGTTAGGAAAACGAAAATAACTTGGGGGAGAACTCCTCTCTCTCCTTCAGGTGTCTCTCAATCTCTCCTTCAGGTGTCTCTCTCTCTCTCTCCTTCAGGTGTCTCTCTCTCCTTCAGGTGTACCCCTACCCCTTCCTTGGCTCAGCCAACTGGCTGATTAGGAGCCTAAAAAACGCCTACTCGGCTGAAGTCTTAATATGCACTTGGCTCGTGCCAGGTGAACACCTCTCCTCCTTTCTCTCCTCCTTTCTCTCTGGCCCTTTGGGGGGAATAGCTTGGGGGAGAACTCCGCCCCCAAGTTGCATGCCCCTTGCAACCCCGGTTGGCAAAAAAGGCCAGTACTCTTTTTTTTTCTTTTTTTCTTTTTGCACCCCCCCTTTGCAACAACCCCACCCCCCTTTGCAACATTCCATAATAACTTGCAACATTCTTGCACTCTCCCCTTTTGCGGCTATACTACTGATGAAGTAGAAAACATTCTTCAATTTGTAGAGCGTAGTTCTACTGCTAGCTCACGAAGAATTTCTACACGTCTCGGTATACCACACACAAGAGTATGGCGAACATTACGTGAGGAAGGCTTGCATCCATATCATGTACAGCGTGTACAACACCTTCAACCAGGAGACGCTGCCATGCGAATGGAATTTTGTCATTGGGTAAATGCTAATCGCTGATTGCTTCGATTAATACTCTTCATCGATGAAGCTACTTTCACCCGTGACGGTATCAACAACACTCGGAACTCTCATCGGTGGTGAGACGAAAATCCAAATGCCACTGTGGAAACAAATTTTCTGCATCACTTCTCTGCCAATGTGTGGTGCGGTATCATCGATGATCAGCTGATTGGCCCTGTTACCTTAGAGAATCGTCTTACGGGACGAAGTTACCTAGAATTTTTGCAAAATGAATTGCCAGGACTATTGGAGGATGTTCCTTTGGCTACACGCGCTGGTATGTACTTTCAGCATGACGGAGCTCCTCCACATTCTACCCGTCTGGTGATGCAATACCTAAATCAAACTTTCCCTTGTCGATGGATCGGCCGCAATGGTCCCATTCAATGGCCACCAAGGTCTCCAGACCTCTCTCCGTTAGATTATTATTTGTGGGGGTGGATGAAAAGTCAAGTTTAAAAAAGAAAGGTGGATACACGAGACGAATTGCTCGCGCGCATTTTGGATGCTGCTGCCCGCATAAAGGAACGTCAAGATCAACTCAGACGAACAACACGCGATCTTCGCACACGAGTTGCAAAGTGCATTGAGGTTGACGGTGGGATTTTCGAAAACGTATTGTAAACTGTAACAAATTTGTCATTTCTGTTTCTGATACCATTCAAAATGCCAATGTTTAAATATTAAATGTTAGAAACAGTAATTGATTTCTCTTTCTTGATTACCATTAACAATGCTTTTGTATTTGTAGATTTAAACAGCTCTATCTCCGTAACCATTCAGAATTAGACACATGTTCATATGAACTTTTTTCTCACAATGACCGATACTATCACCTCCCGAAGTATTGACCTTTCCTCCTGAAACACCCTGTATGTGTACATTTTTAACTATTTGCTTATTGTATTAGGTTTTAGTATGTATAGTATACTGTATTTTTCTGACATTTGTATTTACTTTAGTTATATTTTTGATTGTCTTTAGATGCTTTCATGTAGTCACTGAAGATGGCCCCTGAGTGGATCGAAACGTTTGGCCAATAAATGTTGAGAGTCGTACCTCTTGTCTTTATATTCCTATTGAGGATAAGGTTCCCGAAGAATACTTCTATCGTAACTATATGTATATGCGTGTACCTTTGGTAACCTTTGGTTTGCTTCCGCCTGAATTGTTCATTCTGACGTAGGTCATGCTTTTCATTCCACCTTAGACCTACAGTTTAACGTGGAATCTGAACCACACCCCACCAGCATCCCAGCGTCTTAACCACTAGGCCACCCAGGGTACCCACTTATATACCAACCACTTTCTTTTATTGTGTGGAAGGATGAACAGCTGGGTTTTGCTGCTCGTCGGGTGCCGTCACCGGGTCTCGATCCTGGGGCCGATGGATTCGTAGTCAGCGACGCTAACCACTACACCACCAAGGCGCTATATACGTACATTAATCCAATGTGCACCTTCTGTAGCTAGTTCATGTGCAAAATGTACACTAGTGTACCCTGATGATACTGATATTAAATAGTATGGAAAAGCCGAACATTGAAACAGAAGTGACAATATAGTAGAACTCTAATGCAATTAATATAATTGAAGTTCTTTCTCCTGTTGTCCAAATATTAACTTATTTATTGCTTAAATATAATACATAAATATTTGAGGAAAATCCTAAGGAAGAGTTAATTTTGTTTATCATTTGTTCACTGATTTTACTGCATTTGGAAGCCCGTCCATAATATAAATCAATGATGATGGTTAAAATTGAATCCAAAGCAGTGCATATTGTATTCATTTTTTTTTTTTAGTTAAAAGCGTTTTATTATGACAAAGGTTGGAATGCTAAAAGAAACTAATATGAAATAATGAATTTATTAAGCTCACGTGAAAAATAGTTTTTGTAATTTAAAGAACGAGTGATGCTCGAAACTAATTTACTCAGCTAGTTTGTTGGGGGTGACCCTTATTTGAGGCCACGCCCACCAAGTTCAGTGTTATTTGAATTATTTTCAGCTAATCACAGGAGTTAAGTTAAAGGTAAAAAGCAGGATAAACCAATAAATCTGATACTAAACGTGTTTAAAATGCACAAATATAAGACCTAACACAGGAAATGATGGGAAAGTGAAAAGATGAAAATGAAATCATAATTCTTTTTATCTCTTAATAAAACTATATGAAATTGATGTTATCCACAGCTCACTATATCAGTGACGATCCAGCCATGAATAACTTCAACTCTGCTCGCGCGTGCGTGCAGCTCAAGAATAGTCCGCGCTATCAAGGGCGGTGTGTGTAGTTATATGCACGTTTAATTGTTTATGCTGCTATACATAGAGAGAAAATTTGGAATTCACTTAGATCACTTTCAGATTTTTTTTTATTTTGTGTATTTTTCCGTTTTTCTATGCGTTATATGAAATTACATGTATAGAATAAATGTAATAATGAATTTGGTTTTCCAACCCCTTAAACCCTGATCTTAATTAAAGCGTTTAATGGGTACCAATTTGGTCTTTCAACCAAATAAATATGTATTTAATAAAGGAGATAAAAAGGCTTTGTAGTTTTTGTTTAATTGACAAAAATAAAGGAATAATTACACTGGGTAACAAAATTTGAAACATTTTCTGTTTATCGTGATTTTTCTGTCGTTTCTTAATGATTTCGGGGCGCTGATTCCAAAAATTATAATGGTTTTGCCCTATCATCAACGGTTTAAAAAATATAGGTTATCACACTTTTCATATGGCAAAGTATATAAAGAAGGCTAACGTAAATATTTTCTGAAAATAAAATCACTATTGGAAATTAATGTTTATTGAGCCAAAATTGTTTGACAAACCCAAAATGGTGCAAAGGATATAATATATATCATGAGGAGAACCGATAAGAGAATAACAAGCCTCGTTATGCAGTGTGCGTTCCTTAAAAATGCACTGAAGAACGCGACTTCCGCCTATGAACATTCTTATCCTTTCTGATCAGCGACCATACGTACTCACCCATCATGGAAGCATCCCAATGGCCCTGGTACCTTTTCTCCATCGTTTGAATATCATGATGGAATCTTTCGCCATGTTCTTCACTCACATCGCCCAGGTTATCAAGAAAAAAGTCTAGATGTGAATGCAGATAGTGTAATTTTAAAGACATACGGCACCCATTTTGCCATAGCACTTAATCAAGTTTGACACTAACTCCTTATAGTTTGGTGCTTTATGGTTGCCTAAAAACCCACGAACCACATCATGGAAAGCACACCAAGCCTCTTTTTCGATCGGAGTCATCTTGGCTTCAAGGTTCTTTGAATTCAACAGCGCCTTGACTTGTGGTCCTACAAAGATGCCAGCCTTGACTTTGGCCTCAGAGAGTTTAGGGAACATGACCCGAATCTGTTGGAAAACTTCCCCTCCAAAATGTAACGCCGTTACAAACTGCTTAATTAGATCCAACTTAATATGGAGAGGTGGTAGCAGAACTATGTCAGGCTTCACAAGAGGTTCCCTGAGTAAATTGTACTTTCCTGGTTGCAGTCCTTCACGTGGAGGCCACTGAACTGTTTTATAGTGCTCAGTTGAAGCCCTGCTATCCCACAGGCAAAGAAAACATGAATATTTAGTAAACTCTCCTTGTAAACCTAACAGGAAACCAATCATTTTGAAATCACCACACACGTCCCAGTTATATTGTTCATACCTGATTTGAGTGAGCAGTTATTTGACATTTTCATAGTCCTCTTTCATTTGAACAGAATGTGCAACTGGTATAGATGGATATTTGTTCCCATTGTGGAGTAGAACAGCATTTAAACTCCGAGTTGAACTGTCAATAAACAGGCGCCACTCTGAGGGTATATGTGTTAACCCAATGGCTGTGAATAGACCATTAACCTCGCTGCAATAACAGAGAGAGCCATTGACATCGTAGAACCTTGCAAACTCTTCATGCCGCTTTCGATATACAGTGCTCTTGCAGTCTTCTCCAAGCAAATTCCACTCTTTGAGTCTGGAGGTCAGAAGCTCAGACCCTGATTTCGTCAGACCCAAATCTCTAATTAAGTCGTCCAATTCCCTCTGATTTGGAAAGTGAGGGTTTGTACTGAAAATTACTGTATATTCTTCATCATGACTGTCCTCACCAGCCGACATCTCAGATAAGCTAGCTGCATCCTCATTTTCAACCTGCAAAGCAAAGAAACAAAATATAGGCATAGCTATATATGTAGAAGAGCATCAGCACTAAGAAAAATCGACACATAATGACCCACAGTCTGTAAATACAGAAGATAAAGTAATGGATAGATACCTGTTCTGGTGGACGTGGTATTGAAAGACCTTCGCCATGTGGTACAGGAGCTATGGACGACGCTATGCTTGGATACTGAAGAGTCTGCCTTCCTTTAACTTTCCTGTACTTAGAAACATCTACCATGCAGTAGTAGCAATCGTCGTGGTAGCTCTTTGGTTCTCTCCATATTCTGGGTACCGCAAAGGGCATTGCCTTGCGTACTCCCCGCAGCCACCCTTCAAGTGTGGAGCAGCAGCTTCCACAGATCACATGGGGTGCCCAGGGCTTATTTTGGTCACCCATAGGCATACCAAAATAGAGCCGATACGCGATCCAGAACTTGGTGCCTTTCACAATCTTGTGCGATACTTGCTTGGGGCCTATGTAATACCCACAAACGTAGCAGAATATATCCGGCGAGTGTTTACAAGCTCTAGTTGCCATTCTCTTCACCAAACTGTACTACATTAATCATAACCTGTAGATATAGAGAGAAGAGTTATTAAATCTGCAACAGATTACAGATTCCAGAAAAAAGATGTATTCACAACGCTGAAATAATGTTCGCAATAAAAAAGGATCGATAACACTCAAATCGTCAGCACAGAGAAGCACAGAAACACAGCACCTCAGTTCTGGTAACCATCAGACAAACAACCTGCTTTCTTTGTGTGCTCACACTTACTGACTTCTCAGACTCTGCGCTCTTCTTTATATAGCACAGTGGAAGTTTCGGGCAATTTCTAGAGCAAGAAACTGTCAATGAACATCCGGATTGTTCTCAACAATTCCTGATTATTCTGATATTGCTGCGCCCATAATAACATTATACTAGTAAAACATGAAAAATGGATTATCTCTGAAACCATTGATGATACACACAAACCAAGGCCAGATTTGGACTCGGCGCCCACAAATGCATATAAAGACATAAAAAATTATATATAAACAGAATCAGTGTTACACAATGTTATTTACAGTGAATAACTGTTAGTTCATATTGAAACTGTGCAATATTGCGATTAATGATTGTTGACAATAAGGAAGTGATTTGATACAAGACAAAAGTTCAATAATGCAATGATGTTAAGAAACAATAATTAGGATTACAAAATACTGTACTTAATAAACAGAGGAAAAACCTACTTGCGGTATTAAATTAACATGAAATATGCGAGTCTGAAATTTGCGGTATTGGAAAAACACTTCAGTTAGCCTCTGCAGTTAGGCTGGGAGTTTGTCTGAATTTACAGGCTATATAACAAAGTAACCTAGCGCGACGTTGTAAACAGTGTAGGCGAAGTGCTTTGGGCCTATGCAAAAGTTATACCCTGAGTTTATGTAAAGGTATAGGCTATGAGACACGAGACCCTGCAAACCGGATTTTCATACGATGGTAGTAGTATGCCCGCATTTCGTCCGAGGAAATTGGATCAATTTGAAAATTTCCTCCTCACCGTCCTTCATGAGGGTCCCTCATATTCCTTTATGAGATTTCTTTTATGGTTTTTCATGAAAGATATTTAAACCAAAGAAAAGGAGCAATTTTTCCTCCTGGGGTTCCTTCACGGTCTTTCATGAAAGAAATTTAAACAAACAAACAAACAAACATTCCCTAACGAGATGTTGAGTTGGAAAAAAACCATGGCTCGTTATACTCAGCGTTCCGCCGTGTCCGGTTTCGCGGTCCCAATTAGCTTTAGCTTTCTGGAGGCGTTCGTGCAGAAGATACATTTCTGGAGCATCAGGTTTCTGCTGATATATACATATATATACTAGTAAATGAAAACATGTATATATTATGTATATAAAAACTGTAGTGTCTGGCAAATAGCAAAGATTTCTTTAACGCCATCCGTGGACTTATGGGAACACGAGCTTGACAAACGAGCCTTGCAATCTGAATGGTTATTTTGGCTTAAATAGGAAAAAGCTTAAAATTCCATAACTCAGGCATGAAAGGATTAATAGTTACTCGAAAGCCAGCCTATTCCACTAGAACTATACGAAGATGTGCAAGGTATCAAAAATACAGCAGAGGCTGGGTACGCCAATATCTTCGCAGAAGGTCTTAAAAGTAACTTTCTACCAACTGGATTCATCGTTTCGGCTTAATATATTAATACCGATACCGCACAAAATAAAATTAGAAAAAATACAGTTAACTCATAAACAAATTTTGTTTTGTTCTAATATTTGTATTACGAAATAGATCCAGAAAATATTAACCAAATTCATTTAAATTTCATTTACCTAATTTTAGGGGGGGAGTATATATTTCAATACGGTAAAATATGTATAGTATAGTAGGGGACAATCATCATAATCTGCAAATATTATCATTATTATCATAGCTAATTATATATAAACTTTGATTGCATTTACCGCAACAATATAATATTACTCGAACCTGCAAGGAAAAAATTATAAAACAGTTATCCTGAATACATGTGATTACATCGCTAAAATGAATGTTATGTTGACAGATGAATCCGTTTATTCCAAAGTCAGCAATGATCCACTAAAAACTTCCCAGGCTTCTTTTAATAAGGAGTTGGGAAGAATCCTTATGGATTCTCCTGAACTTTTTCAAAGATTTAAATCTTATTTTCCCCATCTTTCTTATATATATATATATATATATATATATATATATATATATATATATATGGGCTTCCAAAGGTGCGTAAACCCTCAGTACCTTTGCGCCCTATTATTTCTAATGTGGGAAGTTCTACTGAACAGCTGTCTAAATGGCTTTCGAGCCTCCTTTCGCCATTAGTAGGCCAAATCTCTGGAGCACATCTTAAAAATTCTGCAGAGTTTGTTGACAAACTTCGAGGCACAGACTTATCAGGAAAAATATTGATGAGTTTTGACGTGGTAGCTTTGTTTAGCAGAATCCCTTTGGATCTAACCTCGCAGTTCCTAGAAGAGTGGCTTCATGATCATCCTGAGACCATTCCGTTTGGTTATGGAATTATTTTGGAGCTTGTAAGACTTTGCTTGAACCATAACTATTTTTCTTTCAAACGGGTCATTTTTTAGACAAAAGACAGATTTACCAATGGGCTCTTCGCTCTCTCTCCAATTTTAGCTAACATTTTTATGGAGTTTTTTAAGTTAGTTTCTTGGCAGAATATTTGGTGCCGGGGGTCAATTGGTTCCGTTACGTTGATGATATGTGTTATTTTGGAATCTCGTGTGGATTTGGATGAGCTGGTGGGATTTCTTAACAGTTTCGTACGTATGAAGTTGAGATTAGTGGATCTCTCTCGTTTTTGGATGTTCTTATTTTAAGAGATCCCAACCAAAGGCCTTCTTTCAAAGTATTTAGAAAGCCTACACAATCAGACAGCTGATTGGGTTTGGGTTATTCCAAATTGTTCATTGATAAAGCTTATTTCGCCGCTAGGAAATCTTTCTATACTCCTAAAACTAGGAACCAGGATAAAGACATTTCATTCCTTAAAGTGCCCTTTCAGGTTAACAAAGGGCTTTCCTCACTCTTGCCACAGCAGATTAAGTTGGTGTCCGTTGTGCCAAATAAATTGTCTTCTTTCCTCCGTCATCCTATTACAAAAGCCTGACCTGAGATCGGGTAATACTTATAGTAGCTTGGTTCAGCATAGGGAACATAATCATATTTTTAACTTCCAGGATTCTAAACCTATCATGAAGGTCAGGGACCAGGAACAGAGACAAATATACGAGGCATTATATATTTTAGGAGAAAACACCATTTCAAATATTAAGCTGTCCTACAGTATGAATAGCTTTTTTTTTTAACATTTTAAAATATTTTAGGGCAATTTCGGGTCGTGACCGGCTGCCAGATGTACAGGATTGATTTTTACTTAGATTTCTCATCTTGAATGTTTGAAATCTGGGCAATTTTTTTCTTTTGCCAACTACCAGATGTACGACAGCCACCATCTCTCTGTCCGTGATTATGCCTAAACACAGTCATTTTAATTTCAGCTCTTCCGCGGGACGGAAGTTTTATAAAATTTTTAGACATTTTAACTACTTTATGGCTTTGAAAAGGGCTTGGTTGTGACCGGCCGAAATTAATTAGCCTTTATAAACACTGTTTTATATTTTTTTCCTTGCGGGTTTGAGTGATATATATATATATATATATATATATATGGGAATGAACTCAGAATGGTTCCCTGAGTTTTTTATGATACACACAGACCGTGCATGGAACAAGGAACTCTTGTGGGATAATTAAATCCACTATAGTCCGAATAAGTAATGGTAAATGACAAATACCATAGTTTTTCTTTTTCATGATGCAAGCCCGACGTAGGCAACGGGTCTCTCGCAAAGAGGTCCCATAAATATAGCTTCCCTCACCAGCTATCTGCAAAGCAGACAGGATCCAGCTTTGGGACATGGATCTAGGGTTTAAAGCAGCCTAGCCCACTACATTTAGAACCTCAATATAAGTAAAAGACTCGTTGCATTCACGTCGGATTGAATAAATCAAAGAAAAAGGGGTAACTATTATATTTTAGCCAAAACCAAAACTTAAACCTCAACTGGCAGAATTGAGCGTCCACTTTTCAAGGCGCATAACATGTCCGTTTCATGATGGGAATGACCTCAGAATGGTTCCCTGAGTTTTTTATGATACACACAGACCGTGCATGGAACAAGGAACTCTTCTGGGATAATTAAATCAACTATAGTCCGAATAAGTAATGGTAAATGACAAATACCATAGTTTTTCTTTTCATGATGCAAGCCCGACGTAGGCAACGGGTCTCTCGCAAAGAGGTCCCATAAATATAGCTTCCCTCACCAGCTATCTGCAAAGCAGACAGGATCCAGCTTTGGGACGTGGATCTAGCCCACGTCGGGCTTGCATCATGAAAAAGAAAAACTATGGTATTTGTCATTTACCACTACTTATTCGGACTATAGTGGATTTAATTATCCCAGAACAGTTCCTTGTTCCATGCACGGTCTGTGTATCATATATATATATATATACATACACTGTGTGTGTATATATATATATATATATATATATATATATATACATACACTGTGTATGTATATATATATATGTATATATATATACTGTGTGTGTGTATATATATATATATATATAACAACCCTTTTAAAAAAGACCAGGATGAACAAGCAAATACATGCAATTTATACATCATAAATTCAAATATCGATGTCTTCCGTCATTGTCATATAGTTCAACCAGTTAACCTTTAACTGTTGTTCTAAGATATGTATCTGTAAGATAAATTTAAAGAAATGCCAGCATTAATTCATCCATTTATATCACTAGTTACGTCAAGTCGTGTAATGCAAAACTCGACCTAGCCTTGCATATTCGGATAGATTCTTGATCTGAATCATCAAATCCGTCTCTAAACATCCACTTAAACTTTATTATTATTGTTATATATGTGCAAGATTATTTAAATTAAACATTTGATTTCCTTCAAAACAGTTGGCAGCGCATTCTTTGAATGTAGGCATAATTCTGTTGTTTAACTTATTGTTTCCGATGACTAGTTGTTATTTTTACATGTTTTTTTAAATTTTATTTCGATCATAATTCTTTTTACTCAGTCAGAGAGCTAAGGCTATGAACTCCAACGTCAACATAAGGAACAATAGCGATCAAGCGAACATTATGCTATTTTTTATGCTTCTATTTCAATTCCTATGGTTCTAATACTTAATAAGCTTATCAACATAATCATACCATTAAGAATATATAATACAGATACACACACAAACAAATATGTATATATATATATATATATATATATATAGTGGACCTAGTTTTAGCCGTTTAAGGTGATAATGATTTAATTGTATGCAATGATTAATTGATGCAATGACTGATTGCTTATTAATGAAAGGCTATTTGAGTAGATCCACCATACTATTGGAAGTGACCGAAAAGGCAGCGAGGTCACCAGCTTGGTTTAAACCCAAACAAATTAATATTAAGGTTATGAAAGACACCTTATAGGTTTTGTAGTTTATTATGAAAATAAAGCCGTTATTTATTCACTGTGATATAACAAAGAATTGACAGTAAGTAATTGGTAGTTTTACGTTATGCTTATGACATAGACTTAGCTAATAAGATGAAATGTTAATAGCTTAATTGACACGTAATAAATGATGTAAACGTTGATGGTATGTAAATGGCATGCGACATGGAACATTGAGTGGGCCTAGTAAATGATATAAAGAATGCACGTGCGTTTGGTACATTGAATGGAAAACATGACACTGATTAAGTAGGCTAAATGATTGCATGGATGCACACGGAATAATTGATGCGGCCTAATAATAATGGATTGAAATGCTTGACAAATACACAAATATCATTTATATACAGTGTGTCCGTAAAGTCATGGTGGGATTTTAAATAGCTATATTATTGCAACGAAACATGATAATGAGATGAAAAAAAGGCTAATTGAAGAACAACTCTAAAAGAATAACTTTATTTAACGTAGTTCGATATGGGCTCCTCTGGTAGCCCTGCAGACATCTAGGCGGTGATTCAATTCCAGCCACACACGCCCAAGAACATCAGGAGTGACGGATGCGATAGCTTCCGTGATTCGCTCGTGCAAGTGATGAATATCCCTAATGGGTACACTGTACACGCTTTGCTTGACGTAACCCCACAAATAAAAGTCCAAAGGTGTCAGGTCCGGAGAGCGTGGAGGCCATGGCTTCCATCCTCCTCTTCCTATCCATCTCTGCGGAAATTTTTCATTAAGGAATTCTCGAACAACGTTGGCATAGTGCGGAGGAGCACCATCTTGCTGAAAGATGACATTATTGTCAATAGATTGGGGTACTGCAAAATGTTCCAACATAGCGAGGTAGTTGTGTGACGTCACAGTGGGTTACGCGAAGAAAAATGGGCCAATCACTCGATCTCGTGCTAGAGCACACCACACATTAACTTTCGGGCTATTACGCTCATGTTCAACATAGGCATGTGGACAGCCTAGACTAACTACGAGATAAAGGTTAAGCTTAGCCTAGACTAACTACAAGATACAACTTTGAGAGTTGTTCTTAAATTTGGCATTGTTTCATCTCATTATCATGTTTCGTTGCAATAATATAGCTATTTAAAATCCCACCATGACTTTACGGACACACATCACCGCCTAGATGTCTGCAGGGCTACCAGAGGAGTCCATATCGAACTACGTTAAATAAAGTTATTCTTTTAGAGTTGTTCTTCAATTTGCCTTTTTTTCATCTCATTATCATGTTTCGTTGCAATAATATAGCTATTTAAAATCCCACCATGACTTTACGGACACACTGTATATAAGAACATTATGTGATGTTAAATGATTACGTCAACAGAATATTTAGTTAACACACAAATATATGAATTGAACATAATGACGGATGATACGCGGAATTACGGTATTGAAATGACACTTGAATTGGATGACAGGCCTACTGCGTTCTTTCACGAGAGTCAGTTGGAACGCTTGATTACACACTTTGGGAGTATAGCCTACCGTTCGGCGGTAGGCTAATGTAGGCTTCACAAGAGTACTTAGAATAGGAGGTACTTATCTTAGGACGATATAACCTTGTTGAAGGCGGGTTGAAGACGAACCATTTAACGCAGATTCGTGTTGTCGTTGTCCGTTAAGCCTCTTGAGATGATGGATGTAGGCTTCGTTCGGAAAACTGAGGTGATGTTACTTCTCGAGGTGCAGGACAGTTTTCAATGATCTTGCAGGCGCAGGCCCGTGGTGCTGAATATATCTCGAGGAATGTGGAGAAACTTGAAGGCCGACCCGGCAAACCGCAGGCCCGAAGCGATTCCGATTGGGCCTCGAAGGATTGCTTCTGCAGGCGGTCTGTAGATCTTACTTGATGATAAATTGTAGGCCTTGAAGGAAGTAGCGGCCGCGCCTCCGGCCGGAGGGGGCCGGAAGGCGGTTGGTGTACGTGTTGCTCACGTTCGATGATGTGAGTACCAGTGAGTGAGAGTGAGAATGAAAGCAAGTGGAAGCTCGCTTTTATACGTAGTTCCTGTGACGTAGGACTTCGCGCCAATTCTTAAGACGCCTTGTGAGCGCGTCCTTTAGTTGATAAGGGTTTTCGTTCGCGCCCTTTGGGAAGAAACAGACGTTCCCATTGTTTGACTCTTGCCCACGTGTGTTTTCCAAGAACCTTTGATGATAGCGTGGAAGGAAAGTATTTCTGTCTATTTGTTGGTCTATTCTTGTCGATCCGCTATATATATATATATATATATATATATATATATAATAAAAGGCCGTGTGTGTGTGTCTGTCTGTTCCAGCCATAACTCCAAAATGGAAGCAATTACAAACATGAAACTTCACACACATATTGATTAGGTCCGCAGGTTGTGCAGCTGGGTGTTAATAAATTAAATAATTAAAATTACTGGGGCCGAAGGCACAAGCACCGCGATCAAACTACAGAAAAGAACGCAGCGGTGAAAATTTTGAGCTTCACATTTTGTCAAGATTTCTGAATCTTAAGATTCTCATGACTAATTATTTGGTCAATAAAACTATATAAAAGAACACGGTCATGAAAATCTTGAGCTTCACATATAATTAAAACTAGCGGAGCGACGCGGCGTTGCCGGGGTGGATGTTGAACGCTATGTTTACACTCGTGTGTATATATATATATATATATATATATATATATATAATATATATACACAAACTCAGAATGGTTCCCTGAGAAAATTATATGTTAAACACAGACCGTGCATGGAACGTCGGGCTAACATCATGAAAAAGAAAAACTATGGTATTTGTCATTTACCATTACTTATTCGGACTATAGTGGATTTAATTTTCCCAGAAGAGTTCCTTGTTCCATGCACGGTCTGTGTTTAACATATATATATAGATATATATATATATATATATATATATAGTATATGCCCGGTTAGGTCAAATGAATGCCCAGTTAGGTTAATTGAATGCCCTGTTAGGTTAATTGAATGCCCGTTTAGGTCAAATGAATGCCCGGGTAGGTTAATTGAATGCCAGGGTAGGTTAATTGAATGCCCCCGGTTAGGTTAATTGAATGCCCTGTTAGGTCAACTGAATAGCCGGGTAGGTTAATTGAATGCCCGGTTAGGTTAACTGTACGCCCTTGACGATTGGTTAGTTAAGTCATAATATTTTCGTTAGCTTATAGTGTTCAACATCCACCCCAGCAACGCCGAGTCGCTCCGCTAGTATACGGGGTGGTAAACAATGATTGCTCCCCCTGCACAGATGAAACTAATAGAGGTGCAAAAAAACTGATTGTTGCATCTTTTAGACAATTTAATTCTACGTCTAAACAAAACCACTCAATAGTTGGTGTTGCCTCCTTGTGCTTGGCGGACGGCTTCAAGTCGGCAAGGGTAGGAGGTGAGGAGAGACTCGAAAAGGTCAGTGTCTTACTCAAGATTTCGGAGGATTGTTTCGATGTGTTGCTCCGTGGTCCGGGGGCAGAATCGGGTGGATGGTGGTTCAGTAAGCATCAGGGATTCCACTCGGTCTTTCAGGATGGATCCTGAAAGATTCTGCCGCCGGACCATGGAGCAGCACATCGAAACAATCCTCCGAAATCTTGAGTACGACACTGACCTTCTCGAGTCTCTCCTCACCTCCTACCCTTGCCGACTTGAAGCCGTCCGCCAAGCACAAGGAGGCATCACCAAATACTGAGTGGTTTTGTTTAGACGTAGAATTAAATTGTCTGAAAGATGCAACAATTAGTTTTTTTGGACCTCTATTAGTTTCATCTGTGCAGGGGGGGAGGCAATCATTGTTTACCACCTCGTTATATATATATATATATTATATATATATATATACATAAGTAGGTGTGTGCCAAAAAAAACAACTTTCTTAATATATCCAATTAATAGAAAACGACTAGCGAGTTTTACAGGGCATATTCTGGTATTTAACCTCGTATGACTATACATTTAATTAATTCACATTTAATTATACATTTAATTAATTTAATCAAACCGGAAAGTTGCATTCTCTGCAAATTCTGGCCGCGTTGTGCAACAAACCGGTGCGAGCCCCAGCCTGTTTATTACAACTTCTTTCAAGGCAGTCCTAAATCCTCTAATCTTTCCTCTGAAGGAGGAGTCACACCAAATTATTTTACGATTTCTAACACCCACAGTATGCAGATATAAAAATGTAGTACAATATACGAATTTTATCAGCTTGATTAATTCCTCAATGCCTTTGTATTACACATTCCTATCTGGACTACCTAAAATTAGTTAGCTAGTTACCAGATATATATATATATATGTATATATATATATATATATACATATGTATATATATGTATGTATATATATATATATATGTGTGTGTGTGTGTGTATATATATTGTGTGTGTGTGTGTCTGTATATATATATATATATATATATATATATATATATATGTCCGGGGCGTAGCTACCATTTTTTAATGTGTAAGCATCAAGGTGTGAAGCACGGAGCTGTGGGAAGATGTGGAAGTGCCATGTAACCCTCTCCGCTACTGAAGGAGAAAATTAAATACAGATTCCTAGAAATAGTCTCTGGTGCACTAAAAATTAGGAATTTATGGTAGATGTCAATTGTTATCCATTCAACTAAGATGGAAAACCCACTTTTATTCAGAGCACAGGATAGAAACACATAATATTGGGACAAAGTAGTGTATTTTGCTACTTGTAATAATTAATATTATTCTTTTCCATCTTATAATTATAATACACTATTATAATGACAAATGATTTCTTGAGAACTTTATTTAAAATATGAATTTTCATTTCAATGTGTGAGCACATGCTCTTTTGCTTATGCCTATCTATACTCCTGTGTATATATATATATATATGTGTGTGTGTGTGTGTACACTGTTCCAAAACAATTATTCAACCTTTAATGTTATCAATCATATTTGCTCCAATAAATGTCTATAAATAAAAGTTTTATAAGTTCATTCACCTCAATTTTGTGTTTTTGTACATTGCTTTGGGTAGCAGGTGGAGGGTGAAACTGTATACAAAGATTTCACATGATTTAACTCTATTTGCACAAAACAAAGTTCTTTATATACATGTCTGCTCTAACGATGAAGGTACTGGGTCGTTGTCTACTTATAACACACCATTTATTCAAAGAAATATCATAAAAGATGCACGGTCACTTCTATTGACTTATGGCATCTTTCACATGAAAGCTACTCAGCCTACCCAAAATTTCCGCCAGAAACATCACATTTAGAGTATAGAATTACATAATTCAGCACTGATGAATCAATATATAAACTCTCATTCATGAACACATCCAACATTTTCTTAAAATAATTTTAACAACTATTATTTATTACCATATCACTTCAAGTTAAATTGCTATACTCAATGATTAAAACATCGCTTTCAACGCTTCATCTGATGGATGTTGACAAAGTTCCTCATTTCTATCATATCTCAAGAAGTGAAATTTTTCAATGCTAAATGTAATGTTATTGTTGTCTTCTGACCATTTGTATATTTTGCTTCTGACACTCAGCAATGCCTCCACCTCATTTGCATCGCTGATTTTGCTTCCGAACTTTGTATCGTCTGCATACGGTGCTGGTATACTAATGCTGTTTACTGCTGGCTTTGTCTCTTAGCATGATAATGAAGAGGAGTGAGACCAGTACTTTACTTTGTGGTACTGCTCTGCGTACTTTCTGATTCTGATGATGATATACCTTAAATTTTGGCTATCCGGAGGCGCTCTCTGAGGAAGTTGTAGATCCAATTTGCCACTACCTATTATTCCCATATGTTTCATTTATGTGCTATTGTACCTTGATCACATTTATGAAAACTTTAGTAAAACTCATGTATATGACATCGTAGTATATATATATATATATATATACAGTATATACCTTTCCTTTCAACCTTTCAAATGTTCCGTGCAATGATTCCTCATTTCACAAAGGTCAAGCTTGTCGCCCCATCCTCCCGAGTTGGCCTGGTGAAGTAGAGAGAGGGTTTCTTGTACGCTCCACCTCACATACCCAGACACACCAGGCTCATCAGGGAATGTTCTGAGCCAAGCTTCTAATCTTCTTTTGAAGATGTCCACCGCAACGACATTCGTGTTGCTTAGTTCTTAGGATAACTGATTAAACAAACTTGGACCTCTCACAACAAAATTATTTTCTTTCAGGTTAAGGATGTTCTCTCTCTAGCCTTTAATTTCGGAACACGCCACAGTCTCCCCTTTCTACATTCCATTGTTGTTTGGGGAGTTATAGAGTTCAGAGTAAGATTAGGGGCTAGTTTCTCCATTATTTTCCAAGTGTAAATAATGGTGTATCTCCCTCTTCTCCTTTCCAGTGAATATAGGATTAATTCCTTTCTCAGTAATTTAGTTCTTTGCACCCACTGATATTGACTGTGAAGCTTCTCTGAATCCCTTCTAACTATCTAATGTCTTCTTTTTTATATGGTCATGTTGGGATCGAACAGTATTCCAACTTGTGTTTTTCAATTGAGGAATCATTATATCTCTATCTCTTCGTTTAAAGGTTCTCAGTGTCTGCCCACTTACTCTCTTTGCTCTGTTTACTGCTATCTTATTTTGCGTTTCAAATTCTTCATAATCAGTCATTATAACTCCTTAATCTTTTGCTTTAGAATTCCTTTGAATTTCCTGTCCATTTGGGGTATAGCATTCCATGGATTTTAGGTCCTCCCTTTTTTCCGTACCGTGACAATTGAAATTTCTCAGTGCTAAACTTCATATTGTCGTCCACGTCTCGACTCTGTTCATGTCTGTTTATAGAGATCCTATATCCTCTGGGTTTCTTATTTTTCTACTGAGCTTTGTGTCATCGGCAAAGGATGTTACTCTGATGTCTCTGGGAACGTCCTCATCTATACCAGTTAGCATGATTATGAAGAGTAGTGGAGCTAATACTGTTCCTTGTGGTACTGAGGTGAGGACCTCTGATTCTGATGAAGATATTCCTTGTAATGTAACGACCTGCCGCCGCTCACTAAGAAAATTATATATCCATTTCCCTACTTTTCCTTTTATTCCCATATATTACAGTTATGATTCCATTTGTCGAACACTTTGGCGAAGTCTGTGTATGTTACATCATAGTTTTCATCACTTTCAAATGCACCAATAATGGCAATGTGGTGTTCCATTAGTTGTGATAAACATGATCTGCCTGACCGAAATCCATGTTGGTTATCATTTAATTTTTTCCGAGTTTCCAAAAAGTTATAGATTTTCTATCTAATTATTTTTTCAAATATTTTATTGAGATGAGAAGTAAGCGACACTCGCCTATAGTTTTCGGCCTCGGATCGATCTCCTCCTTTATATATTGGGACTACGCTCGAGCTCTTCAGGATGCCCAGTATTTCTCCCGTGCCTAGTGATCGTCGCCATATCCAGTATAGGGGCTCAGCGATTGCATTCTTGCAGTTTTTGATCAGTGTGGCATTCCATTTGTCAGGCTCTGTCGCTGAGTGTCTTTTAGTTTCCCTATAGCTTGTGTAATATAATCTGTCGTAAATTCGATGCCACGGTTAGGTGGCAGCAACGGATTTGTTACTCTGGAGTAGCTGGTACCGTACAGGGAATCGCAATAGTTTCTTTTATACTACTCTCCGATTTCTTCTTGCAGTGGATCAGAGGATTCTGTGGAGCTTACTAAATTCTTTGAAGGCTCCTCGATTCTTCTTGTAACGTATCGGGAAATTATTTTTCTCTATTTAAGACTAAGTTCTCTGAAGAGAGCAAGGCTTGAAGGAGAATCTAAGGATTTTCTCTTAATGTAGTTTTACTGCTAATATGTTACAAGTAATGCTCAGCCTCTAAGTTTATCAGCCAAATCAGAATGAAAATTTGAAAAATTATGAGTTTATATACCCAAATTTTGTTGACATCATTATTATTTAATGTTGACTTGTTTTGTTTTTATTCTCAATAGGCTGCATTATTTTGCAACATATTTAAAGATAAGGTAAATATTTTAGCTGTAGCAACTTCTAAACAGATAAGCAACATATATGAAGATAAAGCCATATTTTTATTTTAAACCGCATATTGACAGATCTGATGTTATCATGATCTGCCGAGTTAACTAAAATGGAAAATGAAATATGCATTTTATTATGAATTACACTTAAACATGAATATGAGCAAAAATTAAAGGCTTAAGATTTAAAATTAAACGTTAAGCACGAAATGACTACATCTTTTATAACGAAGAAAGAATGTATACAGAAAATGAACATTGCAGAATTTAACCAAGTTTCATTATTAAGCTAAATCTAAAAAAATGATTAAGTAATTTAAAAAGAAACAATTCACAAATTATTCAGCAGAAATAAAATAAGAAGCAAATAAAAAATTTATCCAAACTCGCGTCAGAATGAATATATGAATATAAATGTATGCAAATATAAGTATTATATGATTATAATGAATATAAGGATTATATAAATATACAAAATATATAAGAATTATACGGATGAATATAAGAATATAGGAATTATTCATTGTTCATTTTTACACACATACACACACACACACACACATATATATTATATATATATATATATATATATATATATATATATATAAGTGCAGTTAGCGTAATTAATATTGTTCACCGTAATTTTTTAAGTGATTTACAGATAAAAGTATATTTTAAGGATAAATAAACACTTATGCATTTCAAACTTTGGTTTTCACATTGCTTAATATTTTGCAGAAAACTGTTTCGGAACTTGGTGAAAAAGAAAAATATGTGCACAAAACGATGTAACACAATAAAACAGCTAGCAATGTGGGGGTTCTGTTTGAAAAATAGATGTGCTCATGTTGCTCCACTTTTGGGGGACAAATAATATTCGTCACCATGTTCTATTAAAAATTACACATGCCTTAGTTACGATCTCACTAGGTCTTTCATCGTGACAAACGTGAGTGTGGTGGTATGAATATTTCAAGTTATTCATATTCTCTAGGTACTGATACTGAATTATACTGAATTATAGTCGGCGAGATGCATCATAACGTAATACCGCTTGTCGTACAATTCGTTAAACAGTTCCATAATCCGTAGTCGCATTCCACCTCATTATGTGTACGATAATTAACGGCTATGAAATTAGGTGAGGATAGATTATTAGATTAGGATAGGTTAGATTACTCTTGCACAGTTGCGGTTAGCGTTAAAAGGTTTTTAGGTTACGTTAGGGCATGCTAGGTTATTACTTGGACTGTGCTAAAATGATGTTGAATATGACAGGTTAGACATGGTTACTGTTCAAACTACAATAAGTACAAAATCCTACCAGACATTCATGTTTCAAGATTTTCAACATAAGACTCAAATGTACTGTAGTATAAAAATTTGTGCATGGTACGTTGATGAATGGGGTGTCGCTTGGAAAAGCTATAAAAACAGCTAATATTTAAGGCCATTTGGATAGTTTTAATCTTATTTCAACTTCACAACATGGAATTAAACTAAGAAGGGCTTTTAGATTTTCAAATTTTTTATCTGACCAGGTAGATGATGGACATAATCTAACCTACGCATTACTTAATTGGAATTTACGAAGACACCTGACAAGGTTCCACATAATTCCAACCCGTCCTTACCGATAAAAATCCTTATTAAAATTATTCCCCAAACCTATGAGTGCATCTCTTTGATGCAAAGTGTTTTATTTTATTATTTAAGGTTAAAATCCAACTTGTAAACTTCTGTACTTCTATCTTTTTTATAAAATTTTCATCCAGTTCTATGCACCAATATTTAATTTCCTTTTAATTTGTATTTAACTTAAACTTCTTGTCTTCGTGGTTGCTTGACAAATCATTTATACATTATATACAGTAAGTTTATCTCAGCTCGCAGACAACTTCTTCATTGTCTCACTGGGATACGTTGTATATAGTGAGAGGTCCAATATTCTTATTTTTACAGCTAGATGATTCAGATCAAAGACTGTTAGTAAAGCATCTAAAATTTGCAAAAGGTACAAAAAGTAGGATTCCTAATCATTCCCAATTATTTATATCTGTTCCATGGATACAAATAAAAAAAGAATATTATGAAATTTTTTTTGTATCTTTGTTGGTAAAAATAATAAATAAAAGATGCTCTGGTTAGAAAGCCTGTCAGTAAGAACAAGAGATTTTTGGAAAGAATTAAAAGTAGTAAATAATAGTACAGTGTCTCTCCCTACTGACCTTGGTATCAAAATGGCATATAGTACTGACATGTACTGTATATATGTATATACATATATATATATGTGTGTGTGTATATTTAAATATATATATATACTGTATATATATATATATATATAATATATATATATATATATATATATATATATATATATATATCTGCGTTTGAAAGATGGGAGGTTATAGACAGGAGGAAAGATGGAATGAGGAAAATTGTTCCAGAGTTGACCGGTTGAGTAGATGAAAGACAGAAATACCGATTAACTCTTGCATTAGATAGTTGGACAGAAAAGGAATGTGTAGAAAGTCTGGTACAGCGTGCCCTCCTTAAAGGAGGAGGCATGCAGTTAGAGAGTTCAGAAGAGCAGTGTCTGTTATGATAGCGATAGTAGAGAGAGAGTGAGGCAATATTGCAGCGAAGAGAGAGAGATTGAAGACAATCAGTAAGAGGCGGGGAATTGATGAGACGAAAAGCCTTTGATTTCACCCAATCAAGTACGACTATATGGGTTGAACCATCCCTACACTTGAGAAGCATACTCCAAACAGGGGCGAACAAGACCCCTGTACAGATATAGCATCTGAGTCGGGTGAAGAAACTGCGGTGGCGGTACAGCACACCTAACCTCTTAGAAGCTGTTTTAGAAAGAGAGTATACTGTATGTGATCTTTCCAGGAAAGATCAAAATTAAAGGAAGCGCCAAGAATGTTAAGAAAAGAGGAAGGATTGAGGTGTATGTTCTTGAATGTAAGGGAAAATCGTGCGGAAGACTGTAACGAGTAGACATGGAGGAACTGAGTTTTGAGGCATTGAAAGCCACAAGATTTTCCCTGCCCCAAATCAGAGATAGCAGAAAGATCAGAGGTCAGGTTCTCAGAGTGGAATCACCGGACTAGGAGCGATTACGATAGGAAGTGCGAATTAAAAGATCATTAATAAATAAAAGGGAGAGAGTGGTTGAGCGGGCAGAACCCTGAGAAACACCTCTGTTAATAGCTTTAGGGGAAGAACAGTGGCCAACTACAACTGCAGCTATAGTTCGGCCAGAAATGATGTTAGAGACGAAGGCACAGATAGAAGGGTCGAAAACGAAGGAGGAACAGTTTGGCAATTAAAGATTTGAGCCAGACCCTATCAATAGCTTTTGATATGTCTAGCGCAATAGCGAAAGTTTCAACGAAATCCCGAAAGGAGGATGACCAACAGTCATAGAGATATACAAGAAGATCACCAGTAGTGCGTCCCTTGTGGAATCCATACTGACGATCTGAAAGAAGATTGTGAGAAGAAAGGTGTTTAAGAATCTTCCTATTATGGATAGATTAAAAAATTTGGAAGGGCAAGAAATCAAAGCATTTGGACGATCGTTGCAGGGTTGAGAGTGATTGTCCTTCTTAGGGACAGGCTGAATGAAAGCGAACTTCCAGCAGGAAGGAAAAGTATCAGATGAGAGACATAGACGAGGAAAGATAAATTTTTAATTTGACATCAAATAAAACTTATGTGAATGATAGAGAGCAGCCATTTAAAGTTAAATGCCTTTAGACCTAATTTCATAATATATATATATATATATGAATTAGGTTCAAAGATCTATATTTGTATATATGCAGTATACTGTATATACAAATAATGTAGACTCACAAAATCCTGAACTCACAGACACCTCACATGATGCCCAGATTTTTCACTTCTGAAATCTGAATTTTTTGCGACTCAGCATTTCAATTTGATTGTGTCTATAGCTATAACGTGTGGCTATTTACCTATCTATTAGATAAAATGGGGTGATTTGGGTGATAGTTAATAATATGTTTTAAGTGAAAATTTTCATGTGATGCATTGATTACATTGGTATGCATCAATTTTGCTGTCAAGGGTTTTGTAAGTGATTCTTATAGAGGTTTTCCTGTTGATTTCGAATCTGCAATCCGTTTTTCTCAATCAGCTCAGGTTATCCGGCTATGGCCTCATAAGTAAAATAGAATTTTTCGTGATTTTGTCAAAGCGGAATTGGAACAGTAACATCTATCATCACTTGTTTCACTTGTATAATATCTTTTTTTACTTTTCAGGCATATAGATAAAATATTTCATAATGAATAGAGCGTGTAAAAATGATCCCAATAGATTCTGCTACATATGTGGGACGGTTACCATGCCAAATAACCAGTCCCAAATCACTAAATTTGTGAAGACAATGTATAGAGCATACTTTGGAATTAAGCTAGGGGACCAGGACAAAAATTTCGCCCCTCATATGTGCTGCAAGACGTGCATTGAAAATTTGAGAAGATGGAGCAAAGGCAGAGCGAAATCTTTGCCTTTGGAATTCCCATGATTTGGAGAGAAGGAAAGGATCACGTGACAGATTGCTATTTCTGCATGACAAACCTCCAAGGTGGGCTTATAAATTTATTTTTCTTAAATATTTTGAAATCCTCGTATGAAACTTGACATAATATTCACCATAATGTAATATTCACCATATATAGCATAATATTCACCATAATGGTAATCATACATTTACATATACATATTGTTATAGAAAATACATTTACACATACATATTGTTATACAAGTTACATTTACATATACAATGATTGTATATTTTCTTTCTTTTTCATTCATATTGTCCCCGAAGGGACAATATGAATGAAAAAGAAAGAAAATATACAGACTCCATCGACCTATTTCATATCTTACAGACCGCAGCCTTCCCTCACGAGCCGCCACTGTCTGAATGCTTCTTCTATTTCATATGCAAGTTTTATGTCCATGTTTCTGTGTTTCTATTTTCAGGAGTTAACAAGAAGAATAAACACATTGTTGTATACCCTGACATTCCTTCTGCTATGAGACCTGTACCCCATGGTCCTGGAATTCCAATACCCGACCCACCTCAAACCCTGGACTTCGATGATTCTGATGATGAATCAATGACCAATGCAATGACAAGTCCCAGTCGTATATACCTCAAAATACCGCTTCAAATGAGCCGAGGCCTCTCAACCAGGCCAAACTTAATGATCTTACCAGGGATTTAGGACTTTCCAAATTAGCTGCCGAGATCTTGGGCTCACGACTTCGAGAGGACAACTTGCTGGCACCGGGAACAACATTCTCCTGGTATAGGAAACGAGAGGAAGAATTCCGCAAGTTTTTTGCAGTGCACGAAAATACCTCTTCTTTAGTGTACTGCTGCAATATTGAGGGGCTAATCGAATCCTTGGGCCTGCCATATAACGCATCAGAATGGAGGCTATTTGTAGACTCGTCTAAACGAAGTTTGAAAGCAGTACTTCTCAACATTGGGAATAGGGTTGCATCAGTCCCTGTAGTACATTCCGTACAACTTACTGAGAGCTACGATAACATGAAAATTTTACTGGATGCTCTCGTATACGACCAACATAACTGGAGGATCTGTGGAGATTTGAAGGTAATACTAATATCATAAGTAAACTATTGCTATTGACTATGTTGTTTTTCAAAAGGTTATTTGAGAGCGTATAAGAACACTTAACTTCCCCACAGAAGTGATACAGTCCAATGCATAGATTTTTTTATCTGATAGAACAAATTCTCTAAATTCTTTAAATATTTTCTTTTTTTTCAGATTGTGGCATTTGTATTGGGAATGCAAGGGGATACACGAAATACCCGTTTCCTCTGCAAATGGGATAGCCGAGCGGATGAGAAGCACTATGAACAGCGTGAATGGGCATCCAGAGAGAATTTTGAACCTGGGTCGCATAATGTCGTTTCAGTGCCCCTTGTACCACCAACAAAAATTTTGCTCCCACCACTTCATATTAAGCTGGGCTTGATGAAAAATTTCATCAAATCAATGAATAAGGAGGGTTCAGCATTCCGATATCTCGAGAGTAAATTTCCTCATATATCTGATGCTAAACTAAATGCTGGGGTTTTTGATGGTCCTCAAATTCGAACTTTGATCAAGGATACTCAGTTCGAAAACGCAATGACTCCAACTGAGAAGAATGCCTGGCAGGCATTCAAATCAGTTGTCACTGATTTTCTTGGCAAGCGTAGAAGTCCAGAATACGAGTCCGTTGTCGAAAACTTGATGGAAGCTTTCAAAGCTCATGGGTCGCGCATGTCCATAAAAATGCACTTTTTGTGGTCCCACTTGGACTATTTTCCTGAAAATTGCGGGGATTATAGTGAGGAACAGGGTGAAACGATTTCACCAAGATATCAAAATAATGGAAGAGAGGTACCAGGGAAACTGGGATATCAATATGCTGGCGGACTATTGCTGGTTGTTTGAAGCGAGACGTGCCCGAAGAAAAACACAGACGGAAAGCCAAAAAAACTTCATTCCTTCTTCAATAAACTTTTTTCCATATTCATTGTGTGAATAAAAGTATTATTCACACAATGTTTTCATTTTTCACGAGTGTTTCTTATAATATTACTCGTATCTACAGTGTTTAAGCTAAAAAAAATCAATAAATTTGGGGATAAAATTGGACTTATAATAAATGGCCAATAGAGAAAAAACCTGACGTGATTGAGGAAAACCAATGTCATTTTCGAATTCAGCATGGTCGAATTATATAATATGAGTTGAAAAAACCCTCACAGCAGACAAAAAAATTTATATGCATACCAGTGTTATTTTTGGGAGATTTAATCGTAATGATGGGAATATCGTTGTTGGCTAATATTTGTAAGTCTGTACGCGTTGCCCGAACTACCTTTGGTGTTTATTAAAGAGTAATCATGTTTGTATTTTCATACATCAGACAACCGTAAAATACATTAGGGTATTGCAGATATACTACATACCAACATCGGTGTAGCGAATGCTTACCTAGCCAGCTACGTAGAAATAAAAATAAGTTTTAAACTACTACTACTACTACTACTACTACTACTAATAATAATAATAATAAATAATAATACAGGTTCCTCCTCCCTTCAACTTCTAACTTGCAACAGATAAATAGTGTAAAATCTGTTGAAGAATGGGTAGAAATCGACCGCAGACATAAGGAAGAAGTCGTGTATATTAGGGTGGAGCGAAAATACTTTTTTTCTAGTATGAAGTTCTAATAGTGATTAAAAGTTGCATTTAGTGGACGAAATATGCCTGCCAAAATATGAGTTCATTTGTTTACAATGTTTAGCTGCCACCAGGGGGCTAAATTTAACACAATTTTGTGTAAAAGGAAAAAATGCTTCTATTTTAGGTTTGTCAAACTATTATAAAAATTTTATCTTAGAATTATCTAATAGTTTGATTAAGATTCTTAAATGATAGAAATTCATTTTGTAAAATGCCTTTTCATATGCTTAATATCTTCAGCTGCCACAAGAGAGCTGAAGTTAACACAATTTAGAGTAACTGAGTCATGTTGAGACTACACTGAATGTTGTGGGGGAGGGTTTGGGGAGGTTGTGGGGGAGGGTTTTGGTGTGAAGGAATTTCTTTCTGTGAGTCATTAGAACAGTGTGTTAACACTTGTCTTCTTAGGTAGTAGGCCTAGTCGCTCAGTTGATCGGAGAGTTTTTAATATGATCGGAATATTATAAAACTTTATTTTAAAGTGATTTATATAGAGATAATATTGATTTTATTATAAAATGCTTGTTATAATGTATTATATAATTTTAGTTTATTTAATATATATTATATATTTATATAATATATTATATATACTTATAAAATATATTATATATATTAATTATATAATGTTTTGATGTTACAGGATATTTTGTGATTGTGAATTTTTCTTAAAAATATTATGGCATCAAATACTAAATATAAACATTTCACTAGAGAACATATGAAGTGTGCCATATTTGAAGTACCTTGTGAGATGAGTGATATGCAACTACCAACTTATAACTGCATTATGAAAGATTACCTGTTCACAAAACATTTAGTGAAGGAGCAGATGAATAACAAGGAGCCTTCATTTTCTGAAATAGCAGAGGCAGTTTCCAAAAAGGTAGAAAATATTTGGAAGAAGGCCTCTTTGCCAATAGTTTCACATACACGCGTTTTACAGATGATGCGAGTGTACCATGATAAATACAGGTCCTTATTAAAGCCATACAAGTCACGCAAGGATCAGCCTAAGTACAAAAATCAGCTTGAAGAATTTGAAAACTCTTCAAAATGCACTTTGTTTGACATCTGCACCTGCAAATGTAAGGAGTTTAGGAGATGCTCATGTGAAAAGAGTAAGAAAGTCCCTCCAAAAGAGCAGGATTTTTTAAATGACCAACGAACACGCAGAATAATGGTGATAGGAAGCATTGACATAGCACACACAAGACGATTACAAGCAAGAGAACATCGAAAGGAAATGGAAAAAGCACGTCTGGAATCCTCACAAACAACTAGTGCTGCTATAACCAATACGTCCAACTTACAAATCGAAACAGAGACAAGTGAACTTCAACAACTAGAAGAGATATCTGAAGATAATGAGGAAGATACAACCTCGACTCAATATGTAATATCAGAACAACAGATGCGTGAGCCACTGCCTTCATTAGCAATTACTTGTGATAGATTTAAAATGTCGGACAGAGCTGGGGCTGCTATTGCTTCTGCAGTATTGGCAGATCTTAAAATTGTTACTCCCGAAGACAAAGGGAATATTATAGACAGAAGTAAGCTAAGACGTGAAAGACAAAAACAGAGAAAGGAACTACAACAGATAGGAGAGCCAAAAACCATGCGGGGATTATACTTTGATGGCAGAAAGGATAAAACAATGATTCAAGTCCAGGAGAGTGATGGCTCTAACCACCAAAGAACCAAACGCGAAGAGCATATCAGCATAATATCTGAACCACACTCTCTGTACTTTGCACATGTGACACCTTCCAGTGGCAAAGCTAAATACATTTGCACAGCGCTAGTGAATTGCTTGAAAGAAAGGAATGTTGATATAGGGAACATCGTTGCAGTTGGCTGTGATTCGACAGTGGTTAACACTGGTAGTATTGGAGGCACAATAAGATTACTGGAAGAAGCCTTTAATAAGCCATTGCAGTGGCTGATATGCCTTTTACACCTTAATGAACTTCCATTGCGCCATCTGTTTCATCACTTGGATGGTACCACTACTGGACCAAGAGCATTTTCAGGAGAAATTGGCCGAGCACTTTCAGACTGTGAAAAGCTTCCCATAGTTAACTTCAAACCCATTGAAATTCAAGAGGACATGTGTGAAGTTGATGTAGATGACATAAGTACTGACCAGAAATACCTTCTTGAAATTCACAAGGCTATATCAAGTGGAACATTCTCAAAGAGTCTTAGTCATAAGAGTCCAGGCAATATATCACATTCAAGGTGGCTCACCACAGCAAACAGGACTCTGCGGTTATATGCAAGCACAGAGAATCCTTCAGGCAATTTACAAGAATTAGCTACTTTCATTGTTAGGGTATACGCACCAATGTGGTTTCAGATAAAGCGTAAACCATTATGCCAATATGGTGCTAAACATATGTGGCATATGATTGCAAGAAGCCGGTATCTCCGTGAAGAGCTTAGGAGAGTACATGACTCAGTCATTCAGCGAAATGCATATTACGCAAATCAAGAAAACATTCTCATTGCAATGATAGCTGATGAAAGGGAGCATGTGCGTCAGTTGGGATTTAGGCGTATCATAAAAGCAAGGGCATGCATTCAAGAAACAGATGTTATCAGGTATTTTAAGGTGCCAGAAATAAATTTTTATGCCAAAGACTATACAGATCTCATTATGTGGCAAGATTTTCAGATAGCAGAACCACCGATAACCAAAGGAGTTTCTCTTGATGATATTGAATCATGCATCAAACATGGTACTACTCTTCATTCAGAATTATTTCAGTTTCCATGTCATACACAAGCCGTAGAGAGATGCGTCAAGCTCGTTACAGACGCTGCTGGATCAGTCTGCGGACCTACAAACAGAGACGGTTGGATTCGTGCTACATTAGAATCAAGGAAAAAACAGCCAAAATTTGACACAAAAGCAAATTACTAAATAGTCTTCAGCAAGAACCCTTTCTAGAGGGAGGTTGGTTGGGGAAAGGGTGGTAACTCCTAAGGCACGAAATAACGTTTCTTAACTGTCTCAAGCCAGTATAAAGGAGGAGAGACATCCTAATTTATTACTGTTCCCTTTTTCAAGTAAATACAGAATCATACTTAATTGTCATTTTTAAGTTAAATTCAGCCCTCTTGTGGCAGCTGAAGATATTAAGCATATGAAAAGGCATTTTTACAAAACGAATTCTTATCATTTAAGAATCTTAATCAAACTATTAGATAATTCTAAGATAAAATTTTATAATAGTTTGATAAACCTAAAATAGAAGCATTTTTTTCCTTTTTACCCAAAATTGTGTTAACTTTAGCCCCCTGGTGGCAGCTGAAAATATTAAACAAATGAACTCATATTTTGGCAGGTATATATCGTCCACTAAATGCAACTTTAATCACTATTAGAACTTCATACTAGAAAAAAAGTATTTTTCGCTCCACCCTAGTGTATATATATATATTATATATATATATATATATATATATATATATATATATATATATCACAGAGAATACAACAGTGAACCACAAAGACTGGACGTAGAAAATAGAGTTAATTTATTGACATATGCGTATTAAAGTTTGGTGCATCTTAATGATGCGAGCTATTATGGAAATCGCTGTCTTGGGTCTGGAACATCGGCCAAAATTTGTGCGTTATATTTGCTGAGTCATGATATTCTTTTGATCACTAGCTGTTGACTAGCTGGCTAATTTTAGGTAGTACCGTTAGGAGTGTGTGATACAAAGGCATTGAGTAATTAACCAAGCTGATAGAATTCGTATATTGTACTACATTTATATATCTGCATACTGTAGGTGTCAGAAATCGTAAAACAGTTTGGTGTGACTTCTGCTTCAGAGGAAAGATTAGAGGATTTAGGACTGCCTTGAAAGAAGTTGTAATAAACAGGCGTACGCTCGCACCGGTTTGTTGCACAACGGGGCCCGTATTAATAGAGAATGCAACTTTCAGGTTTGATTAAATAATCATCACTGGGAAGCGACCGTGTAGTGAAAGATCTTTGTTGCATGAACAATTATTATTGAAGATACATATTCATTTACTTTAGTGGTATTGCTCATTACACATGAAACACTGTGCGATATTTTTAACCAACAATCTAAGCTATCCTAATTGAACTATACAATATGCGTAAGGGATATAAGGTGAAAGTATATAAAACAACTCGTTTCATCAGAATCTAAGAATAGAATTAATGTCACAATGGGGGATTGGAAAATAACTTGTGCGTCTATTTGTTCGTACCTCGGTTGTTCACAGTATAATATTGATGGAATAACTGTTTCGAGGCAAGAGTTGATTAAATGTATAGTAATATGAGGTTAAATACCAGAGTATGCCCTGTAAAACTCACTAGTCATTTTCTATTAATTGGATATATTAAGAAAGTTGTTTTTGGTAGAAACCTACTTACATATATATATATATATATACAGTACTGGCCAAATTATTAGGAATTTTTTTAAAATTTCATTTTTTGGTATAAAATGTTAAATTAAACCAATTTTAAACGTTGAAAAGTTATTTATTTCTACACAAGAATACATGGTCATTATTTAGCAATAGTTTAGTACTTAGTTTGACCCACCTTAGCTGCCATAATGGCTGCGACACGCTTCGGCATGCCATGAATCAATTTTTTGCATAATTCTTTAGTCGAACGAAACGTGTTTGTTCGTCAGTTGTCGTTTGGTTGTCGTGCGATGCGGGTGTGTTTCTCTTTCTTTTACGTGTCATTGTAACTACCGTTTAATTTAAATAGTGTATTTACCCAATTTCGGCAATTATTTGTTACAGTTTTTAAGTGAATTTGAAAATGGGGCGAAAGAATGACTTGAGTCCACGGAAAATTGGGCAAATACAGGTTTTATTAACTTCTTCTACATTTAAACAAAGGAAATCGCTGCCAAATTCCATGTTTCACCACAGTCAGTACTTCGTATTAAGAAAAAAATGGTATTTGGAGAAAATGTAGGCCCCAAAAGGGTTGGAAGATGCGGCAGAAAAAGGGTAACGACTCCAAGAACTGATAGACTGATTGCAATTTTGTCTCTTAGAAATAGAAGAGCTACTTGCAAAAACATTTCCAGTAGTCTAGCGGCTGATGGCATCAATATTAGTCGTAGAACAGTCAACAGGAGGCTTCTAACTGCCGGCTTCAAAGCCTACCGCCCAAGGAAGAAGCCCAGGCTCACTGAGGCTATGAAGAAGGCACGTTTTGCATGGGCAAAGGAACACATTAACTGGACTAGTGAGGATTGGGAACAGGTAAGAATAATATTTAACATTAAATAGAATGTTAATACAGTAAATACAGTATGCATAGAAGTGTATTTACAGTACGTGATAAAACTGCAGTAAAAATATCTGTAAAGCAGCAAGTCATACTGTACTTCGTTTTAGCTGTACTTCATACGCTATGCACTGACTCTTTCACAGGGCTTTCTTTGATTGCAGGTGGTGTTCTCCGATGAGTCAACGATTGCCGTGCTTGACGATCGTGTTCAAAGTGTAAGAAGGAGGCCTGGAGAAGAATTTTTGCCTGAGTGTCTGATGAAAACGGTGAAATTTCCACAAAAGATCATGGTTTAGGGAGCAATTTCTGTGCATGGAACTAGTCGTTTGAGCATTGTTGAGGGGAATATGAACCAAGTCAAGTATATAGAAGTACTAAGAAGACGTCTACTGCCTCAAATAAGGGAATGGTATGGTAATAGACGTTGGATTTTTCAACAAGACTCAGCTCCATGCCACACGGCAAAGTCGGTTAAAAAATGGTGTCATGAAAATAGTGTTCGGTTGCTCCCATGGGCTGGAAATTCTCCAGACATGAACCCAATCGAAAGTTTATGGTGTATTTTAAAGGACGTAATCCATGAAACGCCGATAACAACAAAACACCAACTCATAGAGCGACTTATTCAAGTCTGGTTTCACTCTACACGTATTAAGGAATTATGCAAAAAATTGATTCATGGCATGCCGAAGCGTGTCGCAGCCCTTAAGGCAGCTAAGGGGGGGGTCAAACTAAGTACTAAACTATTGCTAAATAATGACCATGTATTCTTGTGTAGAAATAAATAACTTTTCAACGTTTAAAATTGGTTTAATTTAACATTTTATACCAAAAAATGAAATTTTTAAAAAATTCCTAATAATTTGGCCAGTACTGTATATATATTATGGTGGGGTGAAAAAATTTCAACTATTGCTTCACTGATAATAAGGTGGATTGAAGGGTGATTAAAAAAGAATATGAGAATTAAAAATTTTTTCAATTCATCCTAAGTACCCCATTTTTATCCCCCCAAAAATGGCTCCAGGCAGTCATTATACGCTTCATAACTCGAAAAGTATTCTTTTTACAAAAAAGTTTGCTGAAGCAAAAATTGTTTATTTCACATTTTCTACTATTTTTCAGGTTTTTGTTGGATTTGGAATTGGTAATTTCTGATAATTATTAACAAATATGGCTTCTGCTTCAAACATTAGAGCTAAAAGGAGTCAATCAAAACCATACTTTATGTTTGGAACCGCACAAGAGCTTCCTCAGTCTTTCCTTGTGAACAGACGTGTTTTATCGAGTGTCCAGTTCTATCAATTGAATAAGTGCTTTTCGATGAGGTGTCTTTAAAAAAAAATAGTGTTTGGTGCATTCTTAACTAAATTACTTCATGTTACTAATCATTCATTAACGAATATATTTCATCTATTGACTTTATTCAGTACTATATTATTTGATTAAACCAAGGCTAGTGCACGTGGCTTGCCTTGTTTGTTTTTCAAATCTATCAAAAAACGAGGAGTCATAAAGTTCATTTCCCTTCCTTCGGGAGGTCAGGTAGAGCGTGGTCACACACCGTGGGAAAAAAGAAAAAAAGTCGGTCGTATCGCGGACAGATAAGTACTATTAATACTCTTTCTTTTACAGATCTTTCGTCGGTAGCTTAATTATATATTCATTTAGTATAAATTTGTGTTAAAAGAACCTGTTTCTGCGTTTCAAGAACATTTTTGCGGGTTTGGGCAGGTGACGGCACAATAAGCACGCGGTAGACCTACGTTGTAATTTATTAATTTTCAAACGCTCGTTTTTTTTTTTTTGTTTTTTTTTTTGTTTTTTAACTAATTAAAAGCATGGCACCCCCGTCAAGTACTTGCAGTCGCTGTGAAGGGAAATTTGCCGCTTACGCGTTTACAATGGCTAATAATAATGAACAGTTAGTTTGCAGGTGGTGCTCAAGCATGGAAGTCCTGAGGAACGAGTTAGAACGTGAGAGGGAGGCCAGAGTGAGGCTTGAAGAAAACGTGATGCTCCTGACGGCAAAATTAGAATCCCTTGAGACTCCAGTTACGACTCCTCCTGGCTCAGTTTCTACTAATAACACTGGCCAACAAAATGAAACTTTTTTTTCTCATCACAAACATGATCACACTTTTCTTAATGTATTTTTCACGCTGATTCCGAATCTGGTTTTATTATTTTTCTAGCACGTATAGTTATATAGATACACCGGTTTTGATATTTTTAAGTTTTTGATATTGCTATAAAAAATTTATGGATGTATAGATCAAACTTAGGAATGCTAAACAAACAAATACATCATATACTTTATTGAATGTACTTATAAATAAAGAATATATACATTATTTTATTAAAAGCGCTGTGAGTGTGATTTCCTTTTGTAAATTTGTCCTGGATTGTCACGATACAGCATCCAACAATGGTCCGCCATCATGCTTTCATTCCAATATCCTTTGTAGCGCTTCTCCTTCATCTGAATATCTTGATGGAAGCGCTCTCCTTGCTCGTCACTCACTGCACCAAGGTTTTCAGGAAAGAAATCTAAGTGGGAATGCAGGAAGTGAATATTTAACGACATTCGACACTCCATTTCTTTGAAGGCATCAAGGAGGTTCTTGACTCCATCCTTATACGCAGGTGACTTGTTGCTTCCAAGAAAGTTTTCACATATCCATTTGTGAATCCTGACTGCATACCCATAAGCATTCCTATAACTTTTAGATCTCCACAAACATTCCATTGATGACTGTCGTATTTGATTGCCTTAAGTAGTATATCCATATTGTCATATGTCTCTTTTAGATGGACGGAATGGGCAATGGGGATGATGGCATTATATTACCATTATGCAAAAGAACTGCTTTCAGGCTTCTCTGCGACGAATCAATAAAGAGGCGCCACTCAGATGCCACATACGTCTGAGATATGGCTGTAAATAGTCCATTGATGTCATAGCAATAACAGAGAGGACCGTCTACTGAAAAGAATGCTGTTAATTCAAAATTCCGCTTTCGGTAGTAACTAATACGAACATTGTTCTCAAGTAAATTGTTCTCCTTTAGTCTTGAGGCGAGAAGCTCTGATTTCTCTTTAGACAGCGATAAGTCTCCAACAAGATCATTCAACTGTCCTTGGGTTAACTTTTTAGGCTCTAAATGTCTACCTTCAAAAGTGTACTCTGGTTCTGTAGATGGTCCGGAAACGCCAGTTGCACCTTCATCACTTTCCATGTCATCTATGATAGAATCTAGCCTATCACTTGGGGGAATTGGAATGGGCAATGTTTCATCATGTTTTACTGGTCTACGTGCTGAATCCAAGTTTGGATATACAATCTGGTGTTTGTTCTTGGCAGAAAACCCCACATACAAAAATAACAGTCTTCATGATGATCTCTCGGCTCCCTCCATATCATGGGTATGGCAAATGGCATTGAAGCTTTCTTTTTGTTAAGCCAATCACGTAATCCATTTGAACAGCCAGAACAGATTTGATGTGGCGCCCATGGTTTATCTTGGTCACCTAGATGGCAACCAAAGTATAGCTTGTATATTTTCTTAATGTCGGTTGTAATACTTCGTCGCTGTATTGTCGCTGTATTGTCATATGTCTCTTTTAGATGGACGGAATGGGCAATGGGGATGGATGGCATTATATTACCATTATGCAAAAGAACTGCTTTCAGGCTTCTCTGCGACGAATCAATAAAGAGGCACCACTCAGATGCCACATACGTCTGAGATATGGCTGTAAATAGTCCATTGATGTCATAGCAATAACAGAGAGGACCGTCTACTGAAAAGAATGCTGTTAATTCAAAATTCCGCTTTCGGTAGTAACTAATACGAACATTGTTCTCAAGTAAATTGTTCTCCTTTAGTCTTGAGGCGAGAAGCTCTGATTTCTCTTTAGACAGCGATAAGTCTCTAACAAGATCATTCAACTGTCCTTGGGTTAACTTTTAGGCTCTAAATGTCTACCTTCAAAAGTGTACTCTGGTTCTGTAGATGGTCCGGAAACGCCAGTTGCACCTTCATCACTTTCCATGTCATCTATGATAGAATCTAGCCTATCACTTGGGGGAATTGGAATGGGCAATGTTTCATCATGTTTTACTGGTCTACGTGCTGAATCCAAGTTTGGATATACAATCTGGTGTTTGTTCTTGGCAGAAAACCCCACACTACAAAAATAACAGTCTTCATGATGATCTCTCGGCTCCCTCCATATCATGGTATGGCAAATGGCATTGAAGCTTTCTTTTTGTTAAGCCAATCACGTAATCCATTTGAACAGCCAGAACAGATTTGATGTGGCGCCCATGGTTTATCTTGGTCACCTAGATGGCAACCAAAGTATAGCTTGTATATTTTCTTAATGTCGGTTGTAATACTTCGTCGCTGTGTTTTAGTTGTGAACTGGCCGCATACGAAACAGAACTTGTCGGGGTCATTCTTACATTGTCGAGGCATGTTGACTGACCTGAGCAAACTATAAATTAAAAAAATGTACACCAACTTGACACAACAAGTTCTTGGACTGGACTGATCTTTTGACACACAAAGCACGGCGTTGTTGCCTGAATCACAATGCTGCTAGACGTAAAAGCTCACACCTGAAATACATAAGATGTATAATTAAGATAATTGAAATAAATAAGATGAATAAACTAAAAAAACACAATAAAATAAACACAATCAAATGTTGAAATATTAGTATTTTGCCTATTTAAAATGGTTAAATCTGTGTAGTTATATATATGCCTTCATCTTGAAAACTATACGTGCTAGAAAACTCTGAATGCAGTTTTGGAATCAGCGTGAAAAATGCTATCCAGCCACCACAAATTTTACTCTGATGAAAAATCTTTGTTGACCAGTGTAATATAAATAGTACTAATAGCCCTCTCTCTTCCCCTAGTTCCCAACCCTTCGTTCGAGTGCGTAATGGAGCACCATTGAGAAAACCTAAGACTTGTCTACCAGTAATAACAAACATAAGTTTTCTGTTTTAGGTTTCGAAGATGCTGATGAACCGGAAATACGACTCGTTGGCGATTCCATTGTTCGAGGGCAGCTCGAGGAATTCTGTGGGAGAAACCCTCGTCGTAGGCGCCGTTACTGCTACCCTGGTGCAAGGGTGGAGGATATAACTAATAGTGTTGACCATTTTACAGACGGTACCGCCGAGGACACAACGTATGTTATTCATGTCGGTACTAATAACGTTTTAAATTCTAGATCGGAAGAACTGCTGGCTAGGTACAGGGACTTACTAGAGCGATTAAAGGAAAAAACTAATAAGATTGTTTTAACAGGTATACTTCCTCGAATTATCCAACGTAACGATTTCTAAGCAAGGCGACCTATATTAACAATAACCTAAAGTCTCTTTGCCAACAGGAAGGAGTGCATTTTGCGAATTTTTGGAACAGTTTCTACGGCAGGAGGGACTTGTTCCTCGAAGATGGACTTCATCTTAATGACGTTGGAGCTGCGCGTTTAGGAAGACTATTTCATAATACTGTCTCTTCTTTTAGGCTGCCGTAACTCGAACGGTCCCAGCGTAATTCCACAAATTTCCCCTGCCTCGCGAAGGTGTCGCAATTACAAACAATTTGAAGGTTCTATCCTTAAATGCTCGTAGCTTACGAAATAAAATAAATGAATTTTTTCTTTAATTGCTTGTAAAGACTATGATTTAATTGCGATAAATGAATCGTGGCTTAGCACTGAAACACGTGACTTTGTAGGGGAGTATCAAATTAGAGGTTATAGACTTTTTGTTAAAAACAGAATAGGTAGACGAGGAGGCGGTGTTATGTTGTATATCAAAGATAATATTGCGAACGTTATAGAAGTAAAGCACACAATTCCAGAACCAATAGATTCGACTATCGCAGAACTTAAATTGATCGATTTCAAACTTGTTGTTGCGGTTATATATAGGCCCCTAATCAGACAGCTGATACGGACGAAGCGTTATATCGTGAACTAAAGAGAATAATAGGTAGTGAGCAGGCTTTAGTTATGGGTGACTTTAATTGCGCCAACGTGAATTACGATACAATGCAGGGAGACGCGGAAGGTAATCGTTTAGTTAATTTTCTCGAGGATAGCTTTCTTATTCTAAAGGTTGGGGAACCTACGAGGTTGGACAGTATTTTAGATTTGGTAATAACTACGGATGATAGGCTAATTACTGATCTTCAAGTAATAGAACCGTTGAGCAATAGCGATCACAATATGGTAGAGTTTATCCTCTCAGTAAGTCACTCGAAACCAGCTAACTCGACTAAAATTCCCAATTTCCAGCACGCAGACTTTTGTAAATTTCGAAATAAATTGTCACACGCCAATTGGGAAAACGTAATGGGGAATTCCAACGCAAAAATAATGTGGGGATCGTTTGAAACAGTATTTAGGACTATAAATGAGGAATGTGCACCGCACAAAATTAAGCGTGCGAAAGTAAATAACAAGCCCTTGTGGTTTACTTCTAAAGTAGGAGACATTATAAAGAGTAGAGATAGGGCTTATAGGCTACATAAGTGCGATAATGACAATTTGTGGTTACGAAACAACTACATATCTCTAAGGCGTGAGCGAAAAGTGTAATAAAAAAGTCCAAGCGCGAATTTGAAATCTCCATAGCTCGTGACGGTAAAGAAAACCCCAAGCGATTCTTTCAATACGTCAACAATAGAAATCCAGTAAAAAGTGTCTTGGGGCCGTTGAAAAATGTTAACGGAGATCTAGTTTCTGAAAACAAGGAAATGGCTACCTTGCTAAACGAATTCTTTACGTCAGTTTTTACTATAGAAGATGTAACGAATATCCCTACGGTCATACACATAATACCTTTTGATAATGGTAATATTTTGGATAATATTGTGGTTAGTGAAGGGGAGGTAATGCGCTATATTGATAAAATGAAAACGCGTAAATCACCGGGGCCGGATTCCATATATCCCATACAACTAAAAGAATTAAAAGATAGCATTGTTGTGCCGCTAACAAAGATTTTTAATGCGTCTATTTCTGAGGGTGCGTACCAGATAATTTCAAGTTAGCAAACGTAACACCTATCTTTAAGAAAGGCGATAAAGGTGCGGCGGGAAATTATAGGCCAATCAGTTTAACGTCTGTTGTAGGTAAGCTACTGGAATCAATAATTAGGGATCGTATAGTCGAACACTTAGAATTGCATAACTTAGTTAGAAATACGCAGCACGGTTTTAGCGAAACAAATCTTGCTTAACTAATCTTTTAGAATTTTTTCAAAGCGTGGTTGACATTTACGATAGTCATCGGGCGGTTGATGTAGTGTATTTAGATTTTCAAAAAGCGTTTGACACCGTCCGCACAAAAGACTCATTGAGAAAACTAAGGCTCATGGAATCAGGGGTGTAGTAATAAATTGGCTAGAAGAGTGGTTGCGAGGTAGGAAACAGAGGGTGGTCGTTGATGGAGCGGAGTCGTGTTGGGCTAATGTAGCGAGTGGCGTTCCTCAGGGTTCTGTATTGGGCCCCTTGCTTTTTCTTATATATATTAACGATTTAGATGTCGGCCTAGTCAGTACAGTTTCAAAGTTTGCGGATGACACGAAGCTGGGTGGTAGGGCGATTAATGACGAAGATAGAGTAAAATCCAGAATGATCTGAATAAAATCGTTGATTGGTCAGTCACATGGCAAATGAGATTTAACGTCGATAAGTGCAAAATTTTACATATAGGTTCGCGTAACGGTAATTTTGCGTATAGTATGTCAGGGAAAGAGTTGATAAGCGTAGAGCAGGAAAAAGATTTAGGAGTTATAGTCACTGGTGATTTAAAAGTAGCGAAACAAAGTACAGCAGCGGTCAATAAAGCGAACAAAGTGTAGGTTTTATAGCTCGGAATTTTGAGTACAAATCGCGCGTATTATAGTTCCTCTTTATAAATCATTAGTTAGACCCCATTTGGAGAACGCGATCCAATTTTGGAATCCGCATATGCAAAGATATAGACAAAATCGAAAGAGTTCAAAGACGAGCAACTAAGATGATTCCGTCGCTTAGGTCAAATCGTACGAGGATAGGCTTAAAGAGTTAAAATTGACTACACTCGAGACTAGGAGGCTAAGGGGTGATCTAATCCAGGTTTTCAAAATTATGAATGGGTTCGATAACGTAGATAGAGATAGCTTTTTCGAAATATCTCAATATAAGAGGACTAGAAATAACGGGTGTAAGTTGACAAGTAGAAGGTTCGAGACAGCAGTTGCCAAAATTTTTTACGCATAGAATAGTAAATAGGTGAATAGTTTGCCGGTAGAAGTAATTAGTAGCACGTCTATAAACATGTTTAAAAATCGATTAGACGCATATGTTGATAGATTGGGTATAGTTTAAGGTAGTAAAATTAAGGGTTGGATAAGATAGATTTTGATTCCTTTTCATTAAAGATCACAATAACCAGACTAGAGGTCATAGTATGAAATTATTTAAGCCAAGATGTAGAACAAATTTAAGAAACATAGTTTTACAAGTGTTGTGGGATATAGGGAGGCAGCATCTTGGGTTAGGGGATACTCTCTGACCTTACACACCCCATTTAAAGAGATTCCTTTGCCGAGCGGTGCCACCCATAGTACTGTGAGGTATTGAAAAACTCATGATCTTCACTTGCCCCACAAACACCTTTAAATGGGAGACCCATAATGGGTGCACACACATTTCTACATTACTGTACAGTAGGGTGGAGCGAAAAATACTTTTTTTCTAGTATGAAGTTCTAATAGTGATTAAAAGTTGCATTTAGTGGACGAAATATGCCTGCCAAAATATGAGTTCATTTGTTTAAAATTTTCAGCTGCCACCAGGGGGCTAAAGTTAACACAATTTTGTGTAAAAAGGAAAAAATGCTTCTATTTTAGGTTTGTCAAACTATTATAAAATTTTATCTTAGAATTATCTAATAGTTTGATTAAGATTCTTAAATGATAGGAATTCGTTTTGTAAAAATGCCTTTTCATATGCTTAATATCTTCAGCTGCCACAAGAGAGCTGAAGTTAACACAATTTAGAGTAACTGAGTCATGTTGAGACTACACTGAATGTTGTGGGGGAGGGTTTGGGGGAGGGTTTTGGTGTGAAGGAATTTCTTTCTGTGAGTCATTAGAACAGTGTTTAACACTTGTCTTCTTAGGTAGTAGGCCTAGTCGCTCAGTTGATCGGAGAGTTTTTTAATATGATCGGAATATTATAAAACTTTATTTTAAAGTGATTTATATAGAGATAATATTGATTTTATTATAAAATGCTTGTTATAATGTATTATATAATTTTAGTTTATTTATATAATATATTATATATTATATAATATATTATATATACTTATAAAATATATTATATATATTAATTATATAATGTTTTGATGTTACAGGATATTTTGTGATTGTGAATTTTTCTTAAAAATATTATGGCATCAAATACTAAATATAAACATTTCACTAGAGAACATATGAAGTGTGCCATATTTGAAGTACCTTGTGAGATGAGTGATATGCAACTACCAACTTATAACTGCATTATGAAAGATTACCTGTTCACAAAACATTTAGTGAAGGAGCAGATGAATAACAAGGAGCCTTCATTTTCTGAAATAGCAGAGGCAGTTTCCAAAAAGGTAGAAAATATTTGGAAGAAGGCCTCTTTGCCAATAGTTTCACATACACGCGTTTTACAGATGATGCGAGTGTACCATGATAAATACAGGTCCTTATTAAAGCCATACAAGTCACGCAAGGATCAGCCTAAGTACAAAAATCAGCTTGAAGAATTTGAAAACTCTTCAAAATGCACTTTGTTTGACATCTGCACCTGCAAATGTAAGGAGTTTAGGAGATGCTCATGTGAAAAGAGTAAGAAAGTCCCTCCAAAAGAGCAGGATTTTTTAAATGACCAACGAACACGCAGAATAATGGTGATAGGAAGCATTGACATAGCACACACAAGACGATTACAAGCAAGAGAACATCGAAAGGAAATGGAAAAAGCACGTCTGGAATCCTCACAAACAACTAGTGCTATAAACCAATACGTCCAACTTACAAATCGAAACAGAGACAAGTGAACTTCAACAACTAGAAGAGATATCTGAAGATAATGAGGAAGATACAACCTCGACTCAATATGTAATATCAGAACAACAGATGCGTGAGCCACTGCCTTCATTAGCAATTACTTGTGATAGATTTAAAATGTCGGACAGAGCTGGGGCTGCTATTGTTTCTGCAGTATTGGCAGATCTTAAAATTGTTACTCCCGAAGACAAAGGGAATATTATAGACAGAAGTAAGCTTAGACGTGAAAGACAAAAACAGAGAAAGGAACTACAACAGATAGGAGAGCCAAAAACCATGCGGGGATTATACTTTGATGGCAGAAAGGATAAAACAATGATTCAAGTCCAGGAGAGTGATGGCTCTAACCACCAAAGAACCAAACGCGAAGAGCATATCAGCATAATATCTGAACCACACTCTCTGTACTTTGCACATGTGACACCTTCCAGTGGCAAAGCTAAATACATTTGCACAGCGCTAGTGAATTGCTTGAAAGAAAGGAATGTTGATATAGGGAACATCGTTGCAGTTGGCTGTGATTCGACAGTGGTTAACACTGGTAGTATTGGAGGCACAATAAGATTACTGGAAGAAGCCTTTAATAAGCCATTGCAGTGGCAGATATGCCTTTTACACCTTAATGAACTTCCATTGCGCCATCTGTTTCATCACTTGGATGGTACCACTACTGGACCAGAGCATTTTCAGGAGAAATTGGCCGAGCACTTTCAGACTGTGAAAAGCTTCCCATAGTTAACTTCAAACCCATTGAAATTCAAGAGGACATGTATGAAGTTGATGTAGATGACATAAGTACTGACCAGAAATACCTTCTTGAAATTCACAAGGCTATATCAAGTGGAACATTCTCAAAGAGTCTTAGTCATAAGAGTCCAGGCAATATATCACATTCAAGGTGGCTCACCACAGCAAACAGGACTCTGCGGTTATATGCAAGCACAGAGAATCCTTCAGGCAATTTACAAGAATTAGCTACTTTCATTGTTAGGGTATACGCACCAATGTGGTTTCAGATAAAGCGTAAACCATTATGCCAATATGGTGCTAAACATATGTGGCATATGATTGCAAGAAGCCGGTATCTCCGTGAAGAGCTTAGGAGAGTACATGACTCAGTCATTCAGCGAAATGCATATTACGCAAATCAAGAAAACATTCTCATTGCAATGATAGCTGATGAAAGGGAGCATGTGCGTCAGTTGGGATTTAGGCGTATCATAAAAGCAAGGGCATGCATTCAAGAAACAGATGTTATCAGGTATTTTAAGGTGCCAGAAATAAATTTTTATGCCAAAGACTATACAGATCTCATTATGTGGCAAGATTTTCAGATAGCAGAACCACCGATAACCAAAGGAGTTTCTCTTGATGATATTGAATCATGCATCAAACATGGTACTACTCTTCATTCAGAATTATTTCAGTTTCCATGTCATACACAAGCCGTAGAGAGATGCGTCAAGCTCGTTACAGATGCTGCTGGATCAGTCTGCGGACCTACAAACAGAGACGGTTGGATTCGTGCTACATTAGAATCAAGGAAAAAACAGCCAAAATTTGACACAAAAGCAAATTACTAAATAGTCTTCAGCAAGAACCCTTTCTAGAGGGAGGTTGGTTGGGGAAAGGGTGGTAACTCCGCTAAGGCACGAAATAACGTTTCTTAACTGTCTCAAGCCAGTATAAAGGAGGAGAGACATCCTAATTTATTACTGTTCCCTTTTTCAAGTAAATACAGAATCATACTTAATTGTCATTTTTAAGTTAAGTTCAGCCCTCTTGTGGCAGCTGAAGATATTAAGCATATGAAAAGGCATTTTTACAAAACGAATTCTTATCATTTAAGAATCTTAATCAAACTATTAGATAATTCTACGATAAAATTTTATAATAGTTTGATAAACCTAAAATAGAAGCATTTTTTTCCTTTTTACCCAAAATTGTGTTAACTGTAGCCCCCTGGTGGCAGCTGAAAATATATAACAAATGAACTCAGATTTTGGCAGGTATATATCGTCCACTACATGCAACTTTTAATCACTATTAGAACTTCATACTAGAAAAAACGTATTTTTCGCTCCACCCTACTGTACAGTCTTTACAGCCACACCTACACTTTTCCTCCTAAGTATATATATTGTAATGTATATGGTTGTAAATTGTGACTTGGTCCGCAATCGATATGGACCGTGACTTATTTTTCGTTGGCAAGGTACTGGTATTGATTGATACCGTAATGAAATTGACTGGATTCTTTGGATCTGATATATTTGCATATCGGTTATAAATAGATATAGAGTGTAACATATTTGTGGATAGTAGTCTATTATGACTTGAACCTCTGGATCCAGAGATTCTATCATTAGTTTTAAATTAATAATTAATTAGTTTTAATTTGTTAATTATTTAGTTTTGTAAAAATTGGTTGTTGCCAATGTGCAGGCAGTTTTTACATAGTAGAGCCACCTCGATGGGCTGAAGTGGCCCCTAGTGTGCCCACTATAAAAATTTCATATGTTCGTATGTTCTTTGTGGTTCGGAACCCACGTAAAATTGTAGGTCCTCTCCGCCACCACGTAGGATATGCACAATACACAATTACGAACACAGTTAGGTAGACCAGCCATGAGTAGATCCTAGGGTTCTTGTTGGTCTGAAACATTATAACAAATAAACAGGTGGGCTAAATACCATGTTCTTTTAAAAGAAGCCACTTCAGTGACTTCACATAACTCTGATATTTTCAACCAAATTACTGAAGATATACTCTGTGTTTGGAGAAAAACTTCAATTCCTGCAATAGCTGACAAATCAGTTTATATCAAATTAAAGCGGTTCATCGGCAAAGCAAACGATCTTAGTATGTAGATCAAAAAGTAGTGTCAAAATGAGAGAAAATTTTAATGACACCTTGGGAGAATTACAGTATATATAATTATTCGATATCAGTGCCTGTAAATGCCGTTTTATCTCCCATCAAAACTTTGACTGTCCTGAGAGCTGCGAAGATGTTCACATAAGATGCACCTGTCGAAGAGAACTGAAGGTACCAAAAGAAGAGCTTCTGTTTTTACAGGATCAGCGATCGACACGTACAATGAAAATTGGGGGCGTTGATAA